>KN166189.1:5061-44409 GCA_000757745.1 Steinernema scapterisci
TCTTATCACTCCTCGCCACACCAAGAAGGCCTACGTCCGCCTGGCTCCTGACTTCGATGCCCTCGACGTCGCTAACAAGATTGGTATTATCTAAATGCCGTTGTTCGCTTGTTGTTGTTGTTATATTAAACGTTATGACGATTTAATTTTCCTGTAATACGATGTCGTGGTGGGAGCGTTGGGGATGGCGCGTCACATAGATGGTGCGTCATGAAGGGGTGTTACAATCGTTCTTGTAATCAGTCGATATCTGTGGGTCGAATAGGCTTTGCAGCAAAACCGTCGATTTAGTTTCCGCGATGTTCGACCGATTCAAGAGAAGCGTAGGGATAAACATGGAACCCGAAGTTCCACCACCGGAAGCTGAAACCGGGGTAATGAACGATGTGAGTTGTGGCGATCTTCCTTGAGGTTTATTGTGCGGTTTACAGCTCAACGAACTGACGACTCTAAGCTGGGAAACACGGCTTCAATGCTTTGTGGCGTGCTTCATCCTTTCGTTGTTTTGTTCTCTGAGCGTAAGCTTCCCAGAGGCACCAAATACCAATTGACGTCTTTTTTCAGTCAACTGCGCTGTTGTTCGCCGGAAAACTGACCGGATTCTGCATCCTCGTCTCCCTCGGAAGCATCCTTTCTATTGGAGGGTATTGCATGCGCTCCGAGAATGATTCTAGTTGAAACATTTCAGAACATGTTTCCTGATGGGGCCCCTGAAGCAGTTGCAGAAGATGTTCGAATCCACTCGGTAAAATCTGATCTCTCGATTCTGATCAACCTAACATTTGCAGGCTCATTGCGACGATCGTTTACCTGGCGATGATCATCCTAACGTTGGTTGCCGGATTGGCACTTAAGAAGTAAGTATGAAACAATACCACTCTCGATTCCGTAAAGACATATCGACGTTCCTTACTACCGACTGATCAACGAGCTTTCCTTCTCATTTTCCTTATTTCAGCGGCGCTTTGGCTCTTATCTTTGTCATCGGCCAGTACGTCGCCATGGCCTGGTACTCAATCTCGTACATTCCCTTCGCCAGGTAAGAACCAAACTCCAATCTTCCTACAGTGCCTCTCGTCGTTTTCAGGGACTTCGTCAGCAAGCTTCTGTGCTCCTGCTTCGATTAAGGCCGTCCAGGTGATAAGAGCATGTTCTCTTCGAATTAATTATTCAATATGCCCAACCATATCGCGGCGTTGAGCTGTTCTCCGCTTGCATGTATGTATGTACATTTCATATTTATGCCGGTTCATCAAAGTGCCCATTATGTGATAAAATATCCACGGCTATGTGGCGATTGGAACATCATTTGATTCTCCCCGAAAGCAATACAAGTCAATTTTTATATTTTACCATACACGTTAAATTTACTACGTTTATATTCACTATAACAATACACGTCTTAAAGAAGCTTCGTCATCTCGGGGACGGCCTTGAAGAGGTCGGCTTCGAGTCCAAAATCGGCCACTTGGAAGATGGGGGCGTCCTTGTCCTTGTTGATGGCCACGATGACTTTACTGTCTTTCATACCGGCCAGATGCTGGATAGCTCCACTGATTCCGACAGCGATGTAAAGTTCGGGAGCGACGATTTTTCCGGTTTGTCCGACCTGCATATCGTTGGGGACATAGCCAGCGTCGACTGCGGCACGGGAGGCTCCCACGGCGGCGCCCATCTTGTCGGCGAGGTCATAGATAAGCTTGAAATTGTCGCCGGACTTGAGGCCGCGTCCGCCGGAAATCACGATCTTGGCGGTGGCGAGGTCGGGTCGCTCGGACTTGCTCAGTTCTTGGCCGAGGAATTCACTCTGCTCCACGCTAATTTCGGCTTTGGGTGCTGAAATCAGAAAAGTAAGATTATTCATCCAAGATCGAGTTCGTTTACCGTCTTCGCTGGCGGCAGATCCTCCCTCGGTGGCGGCAGCAGGAAAGGCGGTGCCGCGGAAGGTGATGAGCTTCACCGGGGCAGTGCTCTTCACCTTGGCGATGGCGTTTCCGGCGTAGATTGGCCTCGAGTAGGTGTCGGCAGAGTGAACTTCTGTGACGTCGCTGATGGGAGAAACGTTCAGATGGCCAGCAACACGGGGGATGACGCTGCGGCCGAAGGCAGAAGCTCCAGCGACGATCGATGTGAACTTGAATTGGTTGTGAGAAGCAAGGATCACATCGGCGACGCGCTCTAAAAACGGAAATTGAGCCCGGAAAATTGAAAAAGACGCGTTAACCTGGCAGGGCACCCTTCAGCTTGTCGTCTTGAGCGATGAGGACGCGCTTGATATTCGCGACCTTCGAAACTTCTCCGGCGACCTTCGTGGCGTTGGCTCCGGCGACCAGGACGGAGATGTCGGATCCGAGCTTCGCGGCTCCGGTAATGGCGTTCAGCGTCACCGGGGCGAGCTTGTCGTCGTTATGCTCGGCGACGACGAGTGTGCTGTTGAAGCGACGTCCCTAGAAAAACAGAAATAAGGTATTTGTCATATGAAATGAAACGCTTACAGCGAGTCGAGCGGTATGGTTGAGGAGGTTCCTTGATGACAGCATGGTTGGGTTCTGAAACTCAAAAATAGTCGAAATTGGTGCAAAATTCGTTAAAACGCGGAGAACAGTTTAGCCTTTGGCCAGCGAAACAGTATCAACACGGTTAGAATTTTTCAGACAGCCATGAGAATCAGACAATTGCCTAGACAAAGATCCACTTGCGGGTCTAAGTCATTTAAACTAGACGCGTGGCGCAGAACGGTTGTGCCTGGAGCAGATCGGCGACTTCGAAACGATGCACACAGCGCAGATTAACATTAGCTTACATCACCCCATTTAATATTGTCATAAAGATGGAGAAATCATTTAGATCTTCAACAAACAACGCGCGCGACTAGGGACCGCGCCATGTTTGGATCGTGCACGAGTCGACAACAAACCAACCGGGCGATGAAAATAAAAGAAGACGGAGACGTCGGGCGAGCGAGTCTTCAGGGTTTCGGAGGTGGATGTACTTCGACCTTTGAGTGGCCGATTCTTTCGCGGCCACCGTGGTGTCGCCTACAGCTATCGTATTCCCCGACCGATCAAGTCGCTCGCTGTGGGTCCCTTCGCTCGCTGTTCCCAGTGAGTTCGGGCAGTTTGTGAGATCCGCAGACACCTGTAAAGCGAGATCTGCGAGAGGTGCTGGCGAACTGAATGGAGCAGATTCCAAACCGAAGTTCAAATGGGCTTCGATGCTTGTTTGGACTCTTTGTAGGGAAACGATTCTAGGATTACAGTACCCTTTGAACTACGCTTCCTTAGCAACAAATCTGCATTTGAATTCCTCTGAACACGAAAGTCGTCGGAAAGGATCCAAGAAACCAAGATATCAAAGGATAGTTATAATCTTGACGGGAACAAACAACCACGTATAAAGAGTGACGGAGAGTAAGAAGCGCTGCGAGTAAGGTTTGAACGTGATCGAGCATTGCTTTGAAACGAAGATTGGCAGGATTGAAAAGTGTTGAGAAATAGGAACAAGCTGGAAATTCGGTTTTGAACAGCCAAATCTTGAGTTTCCTTAAGTTTCAGCTTAAATTCTATGGTTTCCTTTGCATTATTTCTTATCAGAAGTTTCTCGCTCTCTTTTTCCCTCAAAGATACGAAAACACGTTTGCCAATGTGGCTGGTTTCCAGCGATTAAAACGTCACATTTAATCGCTTTATGCAATCTCAGACATTATTTTTGTTTTTCTGACCTTTTTGGATTTAGTTTCAAATATCTAATAGTTTTCAAGGCTAATTAGCGTTTGAATCTCGATCGTTTGAGTGCGATGGGCGGTTGCGAGAAACATAGAAATTATGATGCTATGCTCTACGAGCGCAGAGACCCTGTTCTTCAAAGTGCATTTTGAGTTTGGAGGTAACTTAAAGCTGCGAGCCTTCTGTTATCCAGCTCTTCTCTTCTCACAAAAACATCCAAGTGCACTCGACGCTCTCTTCTTAATGAAACCTCGATACTACGTCTTCCGGCGAATTCTAATTAGCTTGGAACCGTGGCCGGCGGGTTGCCGTGGCTCTCTGCTCTCGGCCCTCCTTTCGCTCTTTTCCTCTCTCGGCTCCGGCTTCTCTTTCAGAGTTCATTCAACATTCACGTTCTATTCGGTGTTTGTGATTTTTGGGTGTTCAAAGTGCCTCGAGGCCTTATAATTTCCTTTGCGTGACGTCAACGGCCGGGCCGCGCGGGACCGATGCCGTGAGGCTCGGGCCTTCAGGCCCCTTTGCCTAATCGATTTCTTCGTCCCAGGAAGAAACCTCGCTCCTCCCGGCTCCCGTCGCTTCATTTGCTTCCTGCGCCTTCCACGGACGCAATCTGCGACGATGTCGCGCTTCGGAATCTCCGTTTTCCTCTTCGGCCTCGCGGGGCTTCTGAATGCTTCGGTCCTCGACTACAACTACGAGCCCTCGTTCGACGATGAGCAGCCTCCCTTCATCGACCAAGTCGTACCCGCGAACGACGACCAGGAAGTCAGTTTGAGAGTGCGTGGGCGTTCCTTGATCGCATTTCTAGGCTTTTATTGTGCCCGTATCTGAACCTCTAGGACAAGTGGCCGGAATCGCGCTCGACGGTCAAAACCGAATTCTCGCCTTCCACCGCGCCGACCGCATTTGGGAAGAAACGTGAGTTCTTGACTACAGTGCACTTTTCTACGTCACGGCGCAGGAGACACAACTTTATGATATCCCGCCTTCGTTACGGTAGCCCGTTTCAGCTCTTTCGACAAAAATGCCCGACTCAACAAATCTCTCGGTGCGATTGCCAACGAAACTATCTTTGTGATTGACCCGGAAAGCGGAAAAGTCCTTGAGCGTCACGGAGCCAAACAGTTCTACATGCCGCACGGAATCACCGTTGACGCCCAAGGAAACATTTACGTGACCGACGTCGGACTGCACCAGGTCATCCGCATGGACAAGAACTTCAAGTCCACTTTGACTCTTGGACACCGACTGGAGCCCGGAGAAGACGAAACGCACTTCTGCCAGCCCACAGACGTTGCCGTCGCTTCCAATGGCGACTTTTTTGTTGCCGATGGATACTGTAACAGCCGTGTGATGAAGTTCGATAAGAACGGAAAGCTGCTTGCCGTCTTCGGTCAAGCGCCCAGTGAGTTTAAAAGCGCAAAAACTCGGTTCTGACTTTTGGTCGTTCAGCTGAATTCCCGGCAGTCGAGGGAGAATTCGTGGTTCCCCACTCGCTTTCTCTGATCGAGGACATGAATCTGATCTGCGTGGCCGATCGCGAGAACGAGCGCATCCAGTGCTTCTCGGCCGGCCTCACTGAAGGCATCCGCTCCATCCCAACTGGAATCTTCATCACCGGAGCTGAAGATATCGGGCGCGTGTACGCCATTCGCGAGAAAGGTGATCGAGTCCTCTTATCCTTTTGTAAATGACCTTTCGCGGGTTTCAGAACACTACCTCATTGGAATCACTGATAGCGAAGCGGACGCCCCGATGGAGTCGCAGCTCTTCGTGATGGATATGAACACAGGCAAGGCCAACGTCTTCCTTAAGGTGACCAGCTGGTTCCTAGCTTAATCTAATCCACAGGCCATTTCAGGGAGTAGAGAACGCTCACTCACTTGCCATCGGAGGCGACGGCTCGGTTTACATCGCCCAAATCGGACCTAACCAGATCCTGAAAGTGGTCCTCGGCGGCGAAGAAGAGCAGTAGGAAGACAGCGTGGGACGATTCGAGAACGACCGAGAGAAACTTTTTGCATATCGACGCGAGCGACTTAACACTCTGAATGAATAAACACTCTGTAATTTATATTAAATACGAAGATCCCAAATAGAACAGCGTTTGCAGGTTATAGGGGTTCAGAAAAGATGTCGAGTGATATGCAAACAGCCAATAGAATAAGCGAAAAGCGCTGTGAAGCCAGAGGAAAACGTAGATTCTGACAGGATTCTAATCTCGATGACGCTTCTCGAACTTGTGACTATGTACCGTAACCCTGATGTTGTGGTTTAGACATTGTCAACGTTATTGTGATTCGAGCTTTCTCGGGAAAACATCCGAGTTTCGTTCGTTTGCACTGCGGGCCGAGTCGAAAGGCGTCGTTTGTGCTCAAGTGCGTTTCTCATCTGAACTTAGGAAGTTTACCACTTTTGCGTTCATTTACATCTGATCTAGCCGACCTTAAAAATCGACTCCTTCGATTCTTTTGACACCCCTATTTTTCAGATAGGCGTGGCTTTGGGATCCGCCGGGAACAAGTACAGCAGCCGAGTACGTGGATGCGTTCTTCGGTTTCACGACTCCTCACGCGCCGAATGAACTCTTCTTCGTCCGCGGCCCCGCTGAAGAACGGAGCCGGACGCCAAGCGACGCCGGGAAACGGAGGCAAACGCACCGAGGTCGGGCTGCTTGTGATCGGCGACGAAATCCTCAAAGGATCCACGCGTGACACGAACTCGCACTTCATCTGCAAGAAGCTCCACGACCGCGGAATCATCGTGAAAAAGGTAAATCTTGGACTCCTTGGATGCAACTGGTCCTCCGTCGACGTCGGATCAGTTGCGCACTGGAGTCCACTAATTCTGACGATTCATAAGGGTGAATTCTTAGATTTCAGTGGTGGGCGACGGGGTCGATGAGATCGGAGAAGAGATCCGTGCGCTCAGTGACAAATACGACGTCGTCCTCACTACGGGTGGAATCGGCCCTACCCATGACGACCGGACGTTCCAGGGCCTCGCGAAAGCTTTCGACGACGAACTCGCGCTGAACCACGATCTAAAAGCCGTTGTTGAGAAGCTTCTGAAGAGATCCAGCATCAAAGACGTCGACCGCGCCGCCAGGAAGTTCTGTGAAATTCCGAAATCGGCAACTTTGCTCTGGGGAACTCCAGAAACTCCTGGAAGTATTTCTTTCCCGCTTGTGAAGGTACGGAACGTTGTTTCCTTCCCTGGTGTTCCACGATTCTGCGAATTGGCATTTACGCTCCTTGAGGTTTGTGCGTCTTTGGAATCCTAAAGGAAGAAATCAATGTTTTAGGAGCAGTTGTTTCCTCCGATCGAAGGTTGCGGTGCGTTTTTCTCGGAAACTATCCATGTCCGCACAGGCGAAATCCATTTTTCTGAATTTCTGACCGATGTGGCAAACAGATACGATGATAAAGTGGTCATCGGGTGTTATCCTATTCTGGACAGCTCGTAAGTTTTATGAAACTCGTTTAACATCTTAACCGCAAGATCTGTTCGGGACAATTCGTGTGTTTTATCGTGACTCAGATTCCCTGGGCGTCTTGAGGGAAAAGTCGTGGAAATGATGCACGCTTATAACGAATTATGCATTTCAGGTACTTTAAAACGAAGCTGGTGATCGAAAGCGGTCACGCGGATATGGGAGACTCAGCCTCCAAAGAACTGAAGGAGCATCTGCATGGTAAGCGTTGTGGTAGAAAGCGCTTTCAATCATTGCGTTCAGAAGACCTCGTGATCTTTGACGAGCATCCTTGGTTGGACACGTGCAGAAAATTCAACGAATTTCGGCAGCGGCTTTCGAGAACTGAAGAAGGAGCGGAATTCGCCAGGAAGTTAGACGATACAATGAGCGTGTTCGACGAAATTTTGGACGCAAATACGTTAGATGCGACGATGGAGTTCATATTGTAATGAATCTGAGTTTAGCCCGGACGAAATCGCGATTTCTTTCAACGGCGGAAAAGACTGCACAGTTCTCCTTCAGCTTCTGAGGATCAAATACGACGAGTGCGGGAAATGCTGGATATACCTAGCTTAACGATATCGGTTTTAGGAAATTCGGAGCGGACACAAAACTGAAAGGATTCCACATCCAGTGCGGAGATGAGTTTCCCGAAGTGGCCGAATTCATTGCGCACGTCGTGAAGCTCTACAACGTCGAGATGCGAGAATACGTTGGACCATTGAAGGCCGGACTTGAGGAACTGAAGAGGGACCAATCACGGGTTGACGTCGTCTTCATGGGAAGTAGATCCACAGGTTAGTAGTTTTCTTGGTTTCATTTTCTTGGTTTGTCTTTTGAGTCGCGCTTTTACCTTTCGTTCTTGTTAGGCGGTGTTCTCTGAATCCACTGATTTTCTCTAACACCAGTCTAAGCTCACTTCTTTCAGATCCACGCGGCAGATTTATGAAAAGCAAGTGTGAACGGACGGATAAAGGATGGCCTGACTTGCTTCGGGTTCGTAGAACTCTTAAATCGTGCTCTAATCATTTTGGTCGTATTTAGGTTTGTCCGGTGCTCGACTGGAGTTACACCGAGGTTTGGACTTTCTTGCGAGGCCTTTGCGTCCCCTACTGCAAACTCTACGATCAAGGTTTCACTTCCCTTGGCGATCGATCTCGGACAAGTCCAAACCCGGCTCTGGAATCCTCCTCACATCCCGGGACTTTCAAGCCAGCTTACATGCTCAAAGACGATGCCTTAGAACGCTGCGGGCGTCAGTAGAATTAGGAATGAAAGTGAACAACTGTGATAAAAAATTTTATTCCTTTTTGAAAGTGATTTGTGATGTTTGAGTGCATATCTACGCGTTCAATGCTTGAGCAGAACGATTCTTCGCCATGGAGATGCTAGCAAGCCGTGGAGAATCGAGGTCACTCTTCAATTGTGAACCTTTAAGGCACCTTCAATGTAATCAAGATTGCACTACACAAACCGGCAACTGAATACGCGACCACATTTTATTTGAGAAACGATATGTACAAGAGATCATTATGAGGCTGAACTGGTAACATCTGAGGATTGTGACGACTGGAAATTCGAATCTTTTTCGATGAGGATTTCGCCGTACGGTTCGGCCTGCGACACCTTCACTGTCCTGTTCTTTCGGGCTTCCAGTAGCGCAAAGAATTTCCGCGCTGCTGTTTTCCGAGAATCTTGTGGCGAGACGAAATCTGTAAACTTCATCTGAAAAAGAGATTGAAGATGGGCTCATGAAATGAATGCTAACCTGATCTGTTCTGCTCTGCAGCATTTCCCGGAGGTGCCCTCCAACAGTGGTTTCGTCAGGGCCGAACTCTGACGTCGCCGGGGTCGCACCACCGTCTTCCATCGGCTCAAGCCTTGGGGTTGCCACAGGAACATCGCCCAGAAGCGAGCCTAAAGATGATCGAAGTAGTCAACAGGACCAAAAGTATTTAACTTACCGCTAAGATTTGTGATGTCGCCGAATGCTGGTTGATCCTCGAAGAGGTTTGGTGCTTCCAGCGCAAGCGAGTTCCCCATCTCGGGAACATCAAAGAAGTTGTCCGCGTTCTGCGGATTTGAGATGTCCACTGGCTGAGCAGCTTCGCTCATTCGCTAAAAAAGGTGTCATTTTAACATAAGTAAAGAAGATAAATGCTTACCGATTCAGGACGATTCAGCTCGTGGTTCATCTCCAGCTCGTCTCTTAAATGGCCGCTGAGGATGGTTTCGTCGCTCTCGGCAGGCGACAGTCCCGGAACCATCTGTGACGTATATATCCGTCGAAGAGGGGCAAAGTGGATCCATCTATGGCCGGGATTCGCCATGAAGTAATCGAGCCCTCCGGTTTCCTTGATGACCATCAGCTTCTTCGTGGGCGGCGCGAGATCGACAATCGACGATCGGGTCAGCTCCCTGAAATTGAAGGGGATTAAACTAGGAATATGTTTAGAATGTAACTTACACAAAGTCAGCGATCTGATTCTGGACATCTTGGTCGGCCAGGCCCATGTTGGTGTCCACCACTAGCCGCCGGGGACGTCGACGGCGCCGAGGACGCTCGACGTCTGTTACGTTCAGAGGCTCCAGGACAAAGCTCTCTGGACCGGCTAAACGAAGAAAATGACTTGAAAAGAAATCAAAACCGCATACCGTTCACCGGGAATATCGACACCTCCGGCTGGTCGACTTCCATCGGTTCTGGCTCCGGGGTGCCAGCCGCTAGTTCCTCGCGAACGCGGGTGTCGCTTAACAGCGAGCCTGAAAAGAAGATGTCAGATTCAAAAAACAGCTAAGGTGAACTTACGGTCGAGATTTGTGATGTCGCCGAACGGCGGTCGATCCTCAAGGAGCTTCGGAGGCTCCATTGCGAGCGAGTTTCCCATCTCGGGAACATCGTAGAAATTGTCCGCGTTTTGTAGGAGGTTTTCGTCGCCCGTGCGACTGTGGAGCGCAGGGTCGCTCATCCTGGAGTGGGACAGTCTTCCACCACTCAACAGGCTGTGCGGCGTTCCATCTCGGACTTTTTCGAAGTCGTCTTGGAAGCGTTCGTTGCCGAACAACGAGCCGCCCCTGGCGAAACGGGCGTCTTCGAACCCGTCATCGAAGTCCATGGCCACGTTCGCATTCGGCGTTCCCTGAAATTTGCTATTTTAGGAGAGTCATTGGAAACAGCAGATGCTTACCGTTTGAGTATCGAATTCAAAGGGCTGATCTTCCGTCAGCGTTATTTCTGACAGCCGGCTGACAGGAAGTTGTTCTTCCTCGAATTCATCGAAATCGGCATCATCCTAACAATGAAAATATTTTATATCTATGAAAGAACAATTTGTTAACTTACAGCGCGTTGCGGCGTCGGCTCCTTTGCGATGTCTTCGTTTTCTTCCAGGACGATGACGTTCTCGCCGGACTTGAACGCCATCTTCAGCATGACGACGATGTCCTTGGCGTTCGTCAGCAGGAACTCGGTCTTCTTCCCGTAGATCCTGCAGATTCCCAGCAGCAGGTGGCCGTAGCTTCTCAAAGCCATTTTTCGCTGGAAATAAGATTCCATGAGAACAATAAATGGGAAAGGGGAACTTACATTTGGCTGTTTTACTTCTGCGACCGCGTCTTCGACGTTGACCTCGCAGATTGCGGCCTTCGTCAACTTGCGCTCCCAATGCGCAGCTAGCCAAATTCTGGCTAGCGGCCCTTTTTTGGAAAGGGCATGATATGAATAGAACATATCTGGAAATAGGACAGACGATTAGCGGAAAACAGTCGGAACTATCCACGGGACGCGAAAACGTTCAAATACGACTAGAGCATCAAATTCGCGCACGTCGTTTTCGCGCTTGCCGAATATCGCGACAGGACCAGCCATAAAACACGTTTGGCGGAACATTCAAATATAGCTCTTGATGCTTCAAGTGATCGAACAATCTGGAGCTGAAAGAATTCTGGTTTCTCAGGATTCCGAGATAGATATAAGTGGGGACACACTTCGGTTCGCACTGGCGCACCTAGCGTGGATGGGCTACATATACAGGAAGGTGGATGTGAGGACACACGAAGCGTCTAAACACGAAAAACGGAGCACACTCGCAGAAGTCGCAGAAGAAACGCAAACAGTGAACGGCCGCTTCGTTACACATTTTAGAATGTTCTGGAACGAGCGCGAAAGGTCGATGAATCTGCAGCTTCGCCTTCTCGAACTGGCTTGCAGGAGGAGTCGACGATGATTATTCGGATGACCGCATGGCCGACGTCCTGAAGTTCTCTTTGAACTCGTGAATTCCAAATTTTTGGTATGAAGCCCGGACAACCCTTCACGAATCGCTTGCAGGAAGGCAGGCGCTCTAGCGGACGGAAGAGGACCTTTTCAGGAATTTTGAGTTAATAAAAGAAAACTAAATACAACTTTAATTTATTAAGCCAGATCAAATCGATATGTACAAACTGAGATTCGGTGGAATTCTCATAAATCGCTGAAACAATTTGTTTGAGAGAAAATAGAGAAAATGAGGATATGCGGAAGTGCTAGAGGCACTCAATGAGTGGAGGAAGGTGCGAGAGAATGGGCGAGTTGCTCAAAGGAAGTTGGACGTCGGGACTGGATACATAAGTCGAAAATTTGGGCACGTTGGAAAGTCTTGATTTGGGGAAGCTGGATTTGAGCTGTTCGGCGTTGGAAAGGAACCATGACAAAGAGCGAAGGCCTCCAAGCTGGCAAAGGTAACTTTCGAATGACTTTACTACCGCTTCGACGGCGTCCTGTGAAGCGATCCGTGGCAGATGGATCCGAAGATTGCGAACGCCATCGCGATGTGAGTGAGGAATGGAGTGGATGGCGTCTTGGAGAGCGAGGTGCGCTCTGGAATCTTCGACATCGACGATAATGGAAACCGATCGAGGCGGAATAGAATCTGGAACCGATAACTTGAGTCCGATCGGAGGTTAACGTTAAACAACTCACGGTGATGGAAAGCAGCGATGATGGGGTACAGAGCTTGCACGAAGACGTTGACTTCGCTTTGGTAGGCGATGTGAACCGAAAGATCGAGTTTAGCGAAACTGCGTTCGAATCGGACGAATTTGTCAGCGCTGAACTTGACGCAGAGGTTCTGGAGAGAGCAGCGTTGGGAGGAAATCAAGGAGCAGATGCGCTGAAACAAATCCTAATCAATTGATTGTTCTGAAACGGGCTCCTCGGGCTGATAAGAGAGTGGTACGAGAATCAGCTGGAGGGGACTCACCTTTCTGATGGAGAAATTGGGCCACATGGCGTCGAGATCGCGAGCGGCGTTTGCCGATTCTTCGAACGAGGCAGTGATGCTCTTCAGTCGGATACCTAAGGCGGATTCGCCGTTGGCGACGGATCGGAGTTTTGACTTGACTCACCGCTCTTTCGCAGAAGATCCAGGGCATATTTCTGATCCCTATGGGAGAGCTGGATGTGAGGAGCGAGGAAAAGCTCGTTAATCCTGGAGCAGCGGTCCAGAACCACGCGCAGGGTCTCCACGTCGTTAGGAACGTCGAAATGACGATGACCGGCTCGAAGACGAATGGTGGATTGACCTGAGGGTTTCGGTGCCTCAGATCCAAAGCAGAGAACACGCGGCATGCGCCAGAAAGTGAACTCAATCGCTTTTTCGATTCGAGGATGAGCATCCTAAATGCAGCTCGTAAGTAATAGGACGTTGAGAGCCGAACTTACCTGAAGGTTGAGAACATCTTCCGCAGAATCCAGCTGCACGCATATGCGCTGGAAGACTTCAGAAGGAAGGTCTTGGAATCGTACAGGAAACTCCATGAGAATGACGAGAAGACTCGAAAAGAAGGTTCGAAGGAGGCTTGAAAGCAACAGTGAGGGGAATAAGACAAGGGAAGCAACGATCAGTGGAGGGCGGAGTCGGAGAGATAGCGGCGGCAACACTTGGGATGTACACGGGAACGCGGGGAATTCGGTCGTTTTTCAACGACAGATTCGTGGTGAGTTTACCGATCCCAGCAAAGACCGTTTACAAGAGATTGAAAGGTCCGAGAAGGAGAAAGATTGACATAAACGATGTTTGAGAATGCAAAACCGGGCGGCATTAGATACAAAGGTAGTCATGACGTGGCTGTTTTTCTATGTGAACACGAGGTGTTATATTTTAGTTCTGATTTCTGATGTTCGGAGCCGCCCGATGACGGAAGTGGATCGGACGCCCGCGAGGGACACTGATTCTCGAGAGTTTTTGCTCCGTTTTATAATTTACGCAGAAGTCAGCGTTTTGATGATTTCGAACAGTGAGAAGAATTTCTTGGCGTTTTACGTTAATTTGGAACCAATTATGCACAGCGCTCAGGCAGACCATCCGATAAGGTCGTGTGTTTGCGCTTAGGCTTCTTTGGGACAAGTGCACCCACAAACAATCGCTGATAAGGCGCCCGAATGAGCCGATGTCGTTGAAAAACCATAAAGTTTCATCTCGGCGGCGGACGACGTCTTCCGGAAAAGCAAACACACGGCGGCTGAATTTGGGGAGCACCCGATAGGCCGGCAGGTCGACGGAATCCACGTGCCACTGGGTTCGATAAGTGACGTTCGCACTGTTTCCTTGAAATTTCCCCTTTTGCGGAGACAAGAACGGTGCCTGGAGACGGCGGCCCGAAGTGCGTGGAACGGCGTTATCAGCGTTAAACTGTTGCCAATAGGACAAAAAAGGAAAACACAGGTCTGCACAACTGCAGCCACTCCCAGCTGGAGCTGCAAAGCGATCAGAGTGGTGGTTCATCGAGGTTTCATTCTGATCACTGAGCAAAACGTGACTATTACGAGCGTATGATTGAACGTTTTTTGCTTATGACGTGTCCATCTGGCGCCGATCAACGTTCAATGGGCATCCAGCCATCCTTGCAAAACAAATATCACATATTAGATCACACGGGACAATCGTAAACAACAATCAACAGAGGGCTTTCTTCATTATCCTAGGATTCTTCGTTATCGTATGGAATCATGCACGTTTCCTGCTAGAGTTGTGTGGCTTGAGATAGTGACAATGGTGGTGGGTTCTTTGGTTTTGGAAGGATAGTTTTTTATGGTAGGGAATCTATGCCGTAATGTGCCGAGTCTGACCCGTTGATCGCCCCGTTCATTTCTTCATTAAATATATTGCAGTACGTGAGCTAAAAATGGCTTTTTGGTAAGCTTCTTTCTAAATAATTGAAAGTGCAATCTGGGAGTTCGAATTGCTATGTATTGTGAGAAAAGATTGGAGGAACAGAAAAGAGGAAACGTTTAAACTGAAACCGTATCTCCCTATTTCACCTTTCAGGCCCCTAACTTCAACCTTCCAAAGCTCGCAATCAGCAACCTGCGCTTTGTGTCTACCACCTTGATCGCTGCATCTGAATCTTTCACCGTACCTCCGCGTTTTGTTTCCGCACTTTGAATATCTCTTTTGGAAGTCAGAATTGGGAGATGTTTAACCGAGGCAGTCCTGATACCTGTGACTGCATTTGAGTCCGCTTCTATTTCTCTCGCACTCCGCTTTCTTCAATCTTTCGGCTCTATCATCTTGCGCTCTAACTCCTGAAGCCAGTGACGTGACGTGAAGCAGGTGAGAGAATGGAGGTTGCTTATACGGTAGGCCTTTTCTTCTGTTCTTATACATTTAGCAGCACCGGATCCAAACTGCTGGCGGGAGATGGCAACGGAAAGTGTCATGCGTACTCGTAATGGTAGAGGGGCGTGCGAAGGTGGAAATGGAAGCGGAAGGCATTAGATGCAGAAAATGAAAAATGTGGCTTTGGTGGATAAAATCGAGGCACAATATCATAAAAAAGATGTTATGAGTGCTGATTCGAGATCGTCGGAAACTCCAAAAACCCAAAAAGGATTTGAACAAGCGCGGAGCCGCATCTTGGAATTAGTCATATTTACTGGCGACTAGAAGCAGCACCTCACTGTTAGAGGTCGAGGTTGCCCAAGAATCGGTAAAGCAGTCGGTGAAATCATTCAAATACCGGCAAACCCGAATTTTCTAACTCATTCTACGGCACGACCCTCTTGGGCGTATTTCTACCCATTCCGCGAAATCTGAAATTAAAAGGTATCTTAAACGGAGCAACACTGACAATGAGGACGGAGTTCTTCAACTTTCTTCCAAGCTTCGTAATACAGAAAATTGAAGACCATCCCTTTCAAGTTCAAACTCGAGTCCATCTAAATGCAGCAAGATCCACGGTCAACCTCTGAAAGGATGATTTTTTCCCGACCTTCAAAAGTTGGTGGAGAGGGCTTGAAGCCATGAGAATCCCAAGCTCCGACCTGTACGAAATGCCCATGTTTCAGGATCGACCCGGAACCACGTAATCTCTGGAAGTCCATTTGCAGCGGAAAGTCTTTTTTCTGACACATCCAGCGGCAGATGTTCTTCTCCAAACGTCGAACGAAAGGGAGCTTTTTTGTTGCACTCTGAGATACACCGTACTGTGGAGACGACCCACGAATTCGATGCGCCTTGGATCTGCCGGTCGACTTCCTCTCGGCCTTTGAAGCCGACACTTCCTGTCCCGATTCCAGAACGCGGTTCCGAGCTTTGTGACTCATCTTGAGTCACTTGAGAAACCTGAGAACTCCACATTTTCTCACCGATTTTCCATATTTAAATTCTGTAAAGTTTGATAAGAGTTCGTTCATGGCGATCGCGAAACTTGCCCTATCCAATACACGTCCTAGTATTCGTGCACTCTGTCATCGGTTGCACCATTGAATCGCTACCGACCTCTCTGCAACCAAAACCCACGGTCACTTGAGGGGCGGAGGGCGGCGTCTTTGACCCGGACGGGCATTGAATTGGCAACATCGTCCGATCGCGCAAAGCTGGACAAAAAGAAGAAAAACGGTGAACGCCTTCGGCAACCATGCGCAGCTGTGTGATCAGAAGAGAAAAGGATCGAGCCAACCGGCGGTGCTGCCTTCCACCACAGTCGCTCTTGCCGTTCGCCTTCCAAGGAGCGCACTAACAAGGCCATGATTTCTGTCAGCACTGGATACTGTATTCCCCAAGCGTTCTACGGAACTTCAACCGAAAATCTGCCGCCGTCCGTTGTTTTCCAGGGAATCCACGCTTCGAACTGCCGCTGTGCTCCCTGTAGAGCTGAAGCAAGGAGGAAGAAAGGTAGAATCATTCTGTGTGGTTTAATTGCTAAGAATTTCAGATTCGGGACGAATCCGGCGGCCGATGAACGCATTTATGGTCTGGGCGCGAAAAACTCGCCGCGAGTTGGCTGCTGAGAACCCTGGAATGCACAACGCTGATCTGAGCAAGATATTAGGTTGGATTGATGTTCGTGAGTTATTCAAATACTCATTTTCAGGTGTCAAGTGGAAGAACATGGCGGCTTCAGAGAAGCAACCGTTTGTCGATCAAGCCGAAAGGATCAGAGCACAACACCATCGCGACTTCCCAAACTACAAGTACCGTCTTTCCAGGCGATCTGATTCCGAGGAAACCGAATCACAAAGGTGTTCATTCAACATATCTCCAACGTTTTACGCAGCTCGTAAGTCAAAGTTTTGGTCGGCAGCGTGACTAGGCTTAAAACTAATGATCGGGAGAAGCGTTCCCAACTTTTGTTCGAATCAAATCGTTTTTCTGTTGACGAGTGGTGTTGATAGGCAAAACTGTTGGGTGCATTTCGTATGTGGCTGTGGCTTGGAGACAGTGTCCTCCGTCGACGTGCGCCAGGTCGCTGGTTCGAACCTCGCCTGCGATGATGATTCACCCAAATAGTCTGTTGTAATGAGGCTGACAACCGCTGCTGAAAAGATCACTCTGAGCACTTTTTTCTTTTCAGAATCCATATTTCCTCTTTGGAATCTCAACGAATCCAGTTTTATTGAATGCTATTTGAGCGCTGAAGATCGGAACCACCTTGACGCAAAGGAATTTTTGAAGTACTTGGGGCCTTCCGAAGATTCCCAAGCTGACTCTGCTCAATCCACAGCAATTCAACTGGAACCTTTACCGAAACCCCAGGCATTTATCAGCTACATCGACCTGAACGACAAGCCAGTTGGTGATGATCGATCTGTTTGAAGAAGCTCGTTGGATGCATTCTGAATAAATTAGTATTTATCTAAATTTGCTCATCGTTTGACATCATTTGAGTTCATCTTTTTTTGCCGCTGGTCACGAGTTTATTGCGAGTCAATAAGAGCCGAATTACGACCGGAAAGCGTTCGGCGCGCCTCGCGTCGTCTCCACGTTCCGTTAGCACTGTCCTCCGCCTCCTCTTCCAATATATAACTTCGCTGCGGACGAGTCCACAACTCCTTGTTTCCACACATGTTTCATTCTGCTTTTCATTATGATTCTTGGATGCATGGTCTTCTTTAATGTCCATTGATATTTAGTGAACACTCTCCAAATACTTTTGCGAGCTCGTTTCGTTAATATCTGACATTTAAATATATCGAACAGCTTTTTATTAGGAGCTTTTTTCTATTTGCAAAAGTTTCAGGAGACAAAAAAGTTGAAATGCGCCAGCAGATCCGTTCGCCGACAGCGGTTGTTCGTGGCGGTGCTGAATGGGCCCCAGCAGCAGCTTGTGTCCTCCCCCGCTGTCGACAACCTGCGGCGGCCGTCGTCCGTCCGCAGTTTAATAGATTCTAGGCGCTCGCGCACGCATTTAAGATCCAGGAACGCGAGAATCAACAACCAGAGGCGACAGGTAGCGCGAAGACCACTTTTGGCTGATTAAAGGTGGCAAATCACGCTGCTGCCGCCGCCGAGCGAAGACGACGCTGCGCAGCTGCATGGGAAAAAAGATGACCCGCCAAATTTCCCGTGCTCGCGTTTACCGAGCCAAGTGCGAGTGCGCCCTGTTTCGGCTGTTTTCGTTCTGTTTTGCATAGCGCGGGCGTCCGTGAGTCCCGTCCACGGCTTGGTGGATGCCTTCGGCGTTGCGTCGCCAGCGCGTGTTGCAACCAGCGTGTTCTTCCCCTGATGGCATTAATCTTCGATCGAAACTCGGAGTTCTTTATTCGTCGCTTCATTTCTGTTTCTTCGCGTCGTCGTCTTTTGCTTGTTTTCCCGAGCGCGAGAGGAAATTTCGCTCCGCGCTCCAACTTTCTGCATTTTGAAGCGCGTCGTCGCCACAAAATGTTATTTTCTCCTTCGGCGTCCTCCCTCGCGTCGTCTTCCATCCATCGCCTCAATCTGTCCTTCGATTGTCCACCCAAACGCTTTTCTCCGCTCGTCGCAACTCCATCTTGGATCAAACATTCACTTTGGCCGTCGATTTCTCAGACAGTCCGTGTCTGCCAGACCATGTAAATGTCTGTCAGCGTCTTCGCCAAATAACATTTTACTCGCTTCGGCTGGATTCCTAATTGACGTGTGTCTAGCAGACCAGATTAACCAGAATCGGCGTCTACGTGTGTACCCAATTCTGAACAATTTGCTTTCTTTCCACTTTCATCGCGCTCTCTGCTCGTCGCTTGTCTTCCGCTGTTTTTACGCGTTTCACGTCGAATTTTAGCATTTTTCCGTTTTCAGGTTTGTTCTCTCGCTTCCTGGAATGTGGCATATCCTGAGCAATGTCCACTAAATTGAGAAGAAAAACAAGCATCCACGACGCCCGGATCGCCGGACTCTACGACTTGGAACACACCATAGGCAAGGGCCATTTCGCCGTCGTGAAGCTCGCAAGACATGTGTTCACCGGCGAGAAGGTGCGTCGAATAGTGGCTGTAATTAGCGTTTATGCGATTTATTCTTTAGGTGGCCGTCAAGATTATCGACAAAACAAAGCTGGACCCCGTTTCCACGAACCACATCATGCAAGAGGTGCGGTGCATGAAACTCGTGCAGCATCCAAACATTGTTCGTCTTTACGAAGTCATCGACACCCAAACGAAATTATTTCTCATCCTGGAATTAGGAGATTACGACATGTACGACTTTATAATGAAAAACGGAGAAGAGGTAAGTTTCGTTGACTTGATGGACTGACTTTAGATTGAATGATTTACAGGGATGCAAAGAACCCGTGGCGCAGCAATATTTCAGCCAAATCATCAAGGCAATCGACTACTGCCACGCGCTCCACGTTGTCCATCGCGATCTCAAGGTTAGTTTAAGTAGCATCTATGGGATAAAAACGTTGTCTTCAGCCAGAAAACGTCGTCTTCTTCGAAAAAGTTGGGATGGTCAAGTTGACTGATTTTGGCTTTTCCAATCTTTACGTTCCCGGCGAACTGTTAAGGACGTCGTGTGGGAGTTTGGCATATTCGGCCCCGGAGATCCTGTTAGGCGATTCATATGATGCGCCGGCAGTTGGTGAGTTTATTACGTCCTGTAATTATGCTTATTTCCTTTTTGCAGATGTTTGGTCCTTGGGAGTTATTCTCTACATGCTCGTTTGTGGAAAATTGCCTTTTGAAGAAGCAAATGAAAGCGAAACGCTGACACAGATTCTGGATTGCAGATACAAGCGGCCCGAAGGAGTATCCGACGATTGTTGCAAGTAAGTTTTCTTTTTTTATGCACTTTCATGAAATTATTTTTCGCAGATTGATCAGCCGAATGCTTGTGCGTGATCCTGCAAAGCGGGCAACATTGACCGAAATCGCCGACAATCCTTGGGTCGTTGCGGGTGATCGTGGTCACGCTGAAATGTTGCCACTTATCGCCAGAGAACATCTCCCTGAAGCCGCTCATACCACAATTATTGAGCAGATGGTTGCTGGGGGAATCGGATCCGAAGAAGAGATCATCTGCGCCATAGAGAGCGATGATTACACATACCTTACGGCCACCTACTACCTTCTAGCCGAACGCGTCCTCTCGACGTACCGCGAAGAGCAAGCAAATCGCTTGGCGGCTGAAATGGAAAAAAGCGAAGTTGAAAGCGAAATTTCAGTTCTTGTCGATGCAAGGTATTTCAAGGTTTCCATAATTTGCCTGAGATTCTTCTTTCAGTACGGAGAACATTCCTTCAAGCTCTTCATGCACTCCGAGCCATCCGATCCAATCCAGCAGCACCAGCGTGAACCGAAGCCGCAGTCGAAGCAACTCCTGGCGAGGCTCTACAGGCCCGATCCGAAGACCTTGTTCCATTCTCAAGGAGGAGAGCGAAGAAGAATTGTCAACCTATCTGCGTTCATCCTCTCGACACTCTTCAAGGTATCTCTACTTTTCAAAATTTCTTGCTTTTAGATACCAGAAAATGTCTTAAATTTGTGTTCGTCATACAGATTCTTCAATCGTGACCGTTATTTATTATCCCCGAGGCAGTTGTCTTTTGAAAGTGAGGCATCGAGCACCTCTGGTCCAGCCACTCCTAATCTTCTTCATCCTTATTCTCATTCTCTCTCTGGAGATCATCGGTTCGTCGATCTTTCCCCGATCAGCGAACTCGATACCGTATCTCTTATCAACGTTGTGGCCGCCTTCCGTAGAGCATCCACCGTTTCGGACGACGCGTTGGATTATGTTTCCGGGGACGACTCTACTGGAGACCGGCTCAAAAAATCGTCTTCGGCGGAAAGAATCTCCCGCACGGCTTCGGCACCCATGAGCCCAACTGCGCGAGCCAAATTCAAATTCCTCCGCCCGCCTCTGCTTCGCAGGTTGGGAAGCCCAGTTGCTGTGTACCCTCTCGTTCCCCTCTATCTCCTCTAACTCTTTAACTCTGTAGAGGGATCTCTGATATGCTAGATTTTGGTTTTTCAGATTCTCTACTAACATGGAATAATCTTAACTAGTTGAATGATCCAGTACTAAATTTAAAAATTTTGAATGAAACGTATATTTTCAGGAATTCCTCCCCATCGGTGTCGATGTTTGGACTTGGAAGCGGCCTCAGTTCGTCCCGTGATCGCGTGAGCCCTCAAGCGATCCAAGATCTACTGGAGGTAACGCGGATCTCCGGAGGAATGCGCCGTGCAGCGAGTCCGGACAGCCGGATGAATAGCCGAAGCCCCAGTCCTCCCGGCTCCAGCGGACGCGTTTCGCCTCAGATTTCGTTTGTATCTCGCCTGAAAGTATCGAATAACGTCGTCGTTGGCGGTTTGGTCGGAGGAGGCATGCGGAAACTCAGTTCCTCTCCTCACCTGCTTGGAATCTGTGAAGAAGGCGAAGAAGGGTCCGACGGCAGTTTCTCACTTTCTCCCAACGAATCTGCCTCTTCAGAGAATCAAGATCTGCTGAATAGTTCTAACATCACTACTCGAAGCACAAGATCTGCATCAACGGGTTTAGCCACTATCGGAACCCGTAGCTCCCAAAAAGGAGGCGACTCGGTAACCTACAGCGCTGTCAGGATGATTCGCGCGAGGCAAGCTGTAGTTTCGCCGGATTTATGCCGAAGATACGACCAGCACCATCAGAGGTTGTTGACAAGAACGAAGAGATCCACCAGGTAAGAGCTATTCTGCTTCATATGCTAAATGTCGGTTTAGTTGCTCATCAAGCGAAGCTTCTGATGATGATTCAAACGAACGCCGTTTGAATCTGATCGGCATGAAGTACTGCAAGCACCGCAGCGATCGACACGATGATGAGGAACCTCCACAAGGTTAGTGTTTTTGTCAATTTTTGCTTATAGTTTTTACCGTTTCAGCCGGTAACGGAGGAAGGGGAAGCACCAGCAAGAAATCGGTCGCTCCTACGCCTCAAATCGCTGTTTCGGGTGAAACCTCCAGTGGCTCATCACAGTCTCAGCATTCCTCTTCTGACAATGGAACCCGGGCAAATGCTGCTAGGCCTGGGTGCTCCCATTGTCCGGCTGTGGATCCTTCGACCCTTTCGGAGCGCCTGCAGTTGCACACGATAATGGAGTCTCCGTCGAACCATCATCAATCGCCGTCCCGATCGGACAACTCTTCCTTAAGGTAAGCCTAGTGTTCTACTATGCAATAAGGTTCATGTGTAGCATGTGAAGGAGGAGTGAATGCAACTCTCGAAGGTGGAAGGCCTATAAGCCTTTATCTCGAAGCCTTCGTAGGACACTTTCGCTGGATGAACAGTCCATCATCGTAGCGAAACAGCGCTTGTCGGAGGAATCAAATTTCCTTGTCCAGGTACGAGAGAGTTCCATGATTTATATTAACTTATCGAACGGGTGCTTAGGAAAAGGAAGAACCATCGCCTCTCAATTCTAACAAATCCAGATGCTCTTCGAAGGAAGATATCCTCTCCTCCAATCCACCGAAAGTCACCGAACTCGGCTATGTATCGGCCTATTAGAGGCATGTATCAAATTTCGCCAATTTTGGTCACACTGCATTTGTTGTACATAATATCTTTGCCAAACGTTGTGGATTTTCACGAGTCTTTGTGTTACTCCGTTTACCGTACGAGTAGAATCGCTTTCGATTCAGATTCAAGTTGTGATTCTCTCCAACTAATCGCTCTGTTTTAGATTTTAATTAGTTCATCTGTGCTTCGCATATTGTTTTATCTATCGAACTAACTCTCGGTTGTTTAAAATTTTCAAGATTTTCTTTTAAAGACGCTTGCTTATATGATTATTTGCGTTGTCCTGCGGATTCGTATTTCACCTGTTTCTCCGTTATTTATTGGGATGTGCACAGTTTAGAATATGCACCTGCTGAAGGCGCTAGCGGTTCTTAGGAACCGGGGGATTAAGCCTTTTGGCGTGCGATGCGCTTCCTCGTTTCTTCAATGGCCCCTTGAAAATCCCAGCGTATCATCGAACCTTGCTGACATCGAATCGCACTGGAGCAAGCGGGTTGCAGAGGCGAAAACGAAACCCAAGGAAGATGCCGGGCACAAATACATCCTGTCGATGTTTCCTTACCCTTCGGGAAATCTCCACATGGGCCACATGCGCGTTTACACGATCTCCGACGTGCTGGCTCGATACTATCGACTCAACGGCTTCCATGTGATTCACCCGATCGGATGGGATGCCTTCGGGCTTCCAGCGGAGAATGCAGCTCGTGAGCGTGGCGTTGACCCCCGCGAATGGACCTACAGCAACATTGAAACCATGAAGAATCAGCTGAAGCGCACCGGGGTGGACTTTGATTGGAACAGGGTGAGTTGGTTTTTTGATCTCTTGCGTCGGTGCGTGGGTTTCGCAACCTCGAAATCAGCACCTGGACTTTGTACTTTGCTCATTTGTTTGTATTTACCAGAAAGGACGGAAATATCACCTGGAATGCCCAAATATAGATCCGTTTTTCAGGAATTCTTTACGTGCGATCCGAGTTTCTACCAATGGACCCAGTGGATCTTCAGCAAAATGTTCGAAAAGGGGCTTCTCCGGCGCTCCATGTCCGAGGTACACTGGGACCCTGTGGATCAAACAGTGCTGGCTGCTGAGCAGATCGATTCTAACGGAAGATCTTGGAGGTCAGGCGCGTTGGCCGAGAAGCGCAGGTTGCGCCAGTGGGTAATTGAAACCCCGAAATACGCGAAGGTAAATAGATTCAATGCGTTTTGAATGTATAATGCGACTATTTCAGGAACTGGCGGATGGCCTCGGGAAGCTCCCAGAATGGAAGGAAGTGGCTGATATCCAAGCGAATTGGATAGGGAAATGCGACGTTTTCAGGTTTCATTTGCCACTCAAAGTAAGGCTTCAAATTGAACTGAGGTTTAATCCGTAATTTCGCTTGCAGAACGCTGGCAAAGATTCGTCGATCGACGAGTCGTTTGATCTCCGAATCCGAAAGACAACGGATTTAGCCAAAGCTGACTTTTTGATTATCAGCCCGGAACATTCGCTTGCGGATAAAAATAAGATTGGCGCGGATTATTGTATGTGGTGTAGTGGTGCAAACGTTGAATTTCATTTGGTTTTTACAGGCATTCCCAACTTAACTGCGATGAACGTTGTGACGGGCATTCAAATGCCGATAGTCGTGAGTTCTTGGTGTAATGGAAAGGAATCCTTCCTCAACGCTCGATTAGGATTCAGTGACGATGTCTATGATTCGAAGTTGTTGAAGGTTTTGAATGTGACGACTACTCCTCGGAGGCTCAATTTGAACCATAACGATATTGTGGAGATTGCTGAGGTAAGCAGATTGACGGGATCAAGGATGATAATGCAAATTTAATCCAGTTTGGAGGTTACGGTGGATACGAAACAAGTCGAACCCTCGTCGACTGGGTGGTTTCCCGGCAGCGGCGCTGGGGAACTCCGATCCCGATGATTATCTCCAAAGATGGAGTTAGCGCTACTCCCGTGCCCGAAGATAAACTCCCATTATTATCCGAGCAACAAGGAAAACCATTCGAAACCTCTGCGTTCAAAGAGGGTTCAGGAATCGTGGAAACCGACACCCTGGACACCTTCTTTGACTCGAGCTGGTATTATCTCCGGTATCTTGACGCGGACAACAAGGAAAAGCTTGTTGACTATGATTTGACTAAGGAACTGATGCCAGTGGATGTTTACGTGGGAGGTATCGAACACGGTTTGTTCAGATTTGCGCGTTTATTTGTGCTTAACTTTGTTTTTCAGCTGCTGTCCATATGTTCTTCGCTCGCTTCGTTTCGTATTTCCTCAATGACATTGGGGCCACTGCTGTTCGGGAGCCATTCTCAAGACTTGTACCTCAGGGTGTCGTTCGCGGAAAGACATTCATTCGTCCAGAAACCGGAGAATACGTGAAACCGGATCTTGTGCAACAGTCAGAATCTGAATTCTTAGGATCCAATGGCGAGAAGCTCGATGTGGTATACGAGAAGATGTCCAAGTCGAAGCACAATGGAGTCGACCCTCTCGTCGTTCTGGAACGTGATGGAATCGATTTGGCCCGACTTCAATTATTGGATTCAGCTGCTCCTAGAGCTCCAATCAACTGGGGCGATTCGGATCTTAAGGGACTCAAAAAGTGGCTTGATCGACTTGCGTGGGTTGTGAACACGTACGTCGAGCAGAGGAAATCTGCTGCGGCTCGAGAAGACCTGAAGACGGCTTCCAAGGAAGTTGAGGAGGTTTACAAGGAGAATTATAATTACTTTGTGCGAAATGTAAGATTACTCGGCGGTGGTTTTTACTGTAGATAAGAGTTCCTGTTTCAGGCGTCGATGCTTCTGGAAGTCCTCCATCTCCACAACACTGCGATCGCCCGTCTCCAGGGTCTTACCAACGCTCTGAGGGTAACTAAGACTACGGTATTCTCTGTAAACCTGTTCTATTTCAGAAGATGAACCCGACTGACGCTCAAAACAGCGTCGAATTCGAACGCTGCGTACACTCGCTGGTTATTATGACGCAGGTTTTCGCTCCCCATACTGCAGCCGAGTTTTGGGCAGCGCTGAGTTCTGCGCCTGCACTTAAAGGCGAACAGTGGAACCGAGATTCCTTCGTTTGGGAACAGAATTGGCCTCAAGTCGATTCTGATGCCGAAATCGACTTCATCATGACGGTAAAGTTTCTGAGGATTCGGCTAGTTATTCTAAAAAGGATATTATAGGTTGATGGCGTTAACTGTGGAAGAGTTGCGAGTCCCCGAATAGATCTTGAGGGCGTGAGCGAAGATGCGGTTCGTGTTTTAGCAGAAGAAAGATATCACAAATCGTTCTTCGAACATATGAAACGAAAAGGGTTTTCGATTGAAAAATGCTCAGTCGATAAGAGGGACGGATTTCACGTCACCTTGAAGGTGAAACTGGCCGGAGAGGTCGACGAATCAGAACTTCGCAAGATTTTGGACGATGTTGCGAAGGAGAGATTCAAGGCAAAGAAGAACGCGAAGAAAGCAAAGAAGAACCCGAAGGAAAAACAGAAGAAGGCGGGCAGCGCAAATTAGGAACCTCGACTGAGGGTATAACTTTTGTTATCTGTTATTGTTGATACTCTTAGGAAATCTAAAGCTGAAGAAAAGCTACTGAGTGAGGCGATCAGGGGGTACGGTTTACGGCGAAGGTGGAATTATTGGGAACTTTTGATAGCAGTGCGTGCAGTAGAGTTGCCTTGAAAAATCCAAAAAGCGACCATCAGCATTGGTTTTTTATCAGTGTGGGTTTCTGGCCCAGCTCGAAAGTAGCAAATTGTTTCGTCAACTGGCCGGAATCGAACCCGAGGCGCCAGTTCGTGAGCGAAGGGCACTGGCGCTGCTCTATTCGCACTTCGCAGAATCTCACTAGCATTGAGGCTATACTGTTCACCGACCGAACATGCACGTACAACACTCGCAAAAACCTTGGCCGAAGAGAATTTTAGGTACTTTCGCACACATTTGCGTTTCCTCCACGAACCGGGACGCCCGGCAGCCGCTCTGAAAACTCTTTGCGGCCTTTCTTCAGTTTCACGTGATCTGCACGTGCAAGTTTGTTGTTTGCAGCTCTCGGGCGGAGCCCAAAGCAGGCAGAAGGGCGAAGACAAACGCGTGTTGTGGGTCGAACTCGGGAGGCAGGCAGCAATCCGGCCGTTGCGAAGCACGAAGCGAACAGCAAACAATCGATAGGATTCCAATTTTGGCACCGCGACCGGCCGGATTCCGCCGTATAGTGCAGATCTTGCCTGTCTGCAGTCCGTGTGCGTGTCCGCCGCCCCCGGGCTTGCTTGCTGCTGCTGCTTGTGTATGTTTGTGCTGTTTTTCGTCGTTTTTAGCTCTGCGCCGAGGCCTTTCGCTGCAGCGGCAGGCAGTGACGGGGAATGAACGGCTTCCGAACGCCGAACGTCTTCGTCGTACGACGCTAATTCAACGACAACTTCGACCTTTGTTATCTTGCGAATCTCCCTCACAAAAACTTTGCCTGACTTTGTACTTTCAACGCGCACTTTTCGTCGCCTTATCGGCGCCCTCCTCCGTCTGCTCCTGGGAATAGATATCACCTTTTTGGGTCCACCGATGCACCCCGAAAGCCCTCACAGCCGCCAATCGATCAGATCTTCGAGGCGCACATGGACCTGATTAACTCGCGCTGGTGATGCAACGCCGCAACGTGATTAGAGGCATTCCCCGATTCCTTAATCGATGACCTCTTGGCATCGATTCGCCCACTCCTTAGTGACCACGACTTGCTGCTTCGGCTGCGCGCTGACGCGCTTATAACTCCCGATATCTCAGTTTTCTGACACGTTTGACTCATTTCAGATTCACAAAATGTCGTCATTGCGGCGACTTTTCACAAAACGGGGAATTCTCATCGGAGGCGCTGTCATCGGATCGACCGTCGGCGGACTTTGGTACCTGGATGCCTCCAATCCACGTCGTTTCAGGTCGCAAGTTGTAAGTTTTCTTTCTTTCGCGCTCTGAAATTTGCATTTATTTGTTCTAGTCGACTTATTTTCGAGTTGCGCATGCTGACGCGACTGCTTCGGAAATTCAAGCTGAACTGAACAAACGGCCCTCGGGACAGCTTCCAACCCGCAAGGATATCTTGGACTCTCTCAAGCAGGAAGAAATCTTCGATGTCCTCGTCATCGGCGGAGGAGCCACTGGAGCTGGAGTCGCTCTGGACTCACAAACGCGTGGACTCAAAACTGCGCTCGTTGAGCTCAACGATTTCTCGTCAGGAACTTCCTCCCGGAGCACAAAGCTGATCCACGGTGGCGTAAGATATCTTCAAGCCGCCGTGTTTGGACTCGACATTGAGCAGTATCGCATGGTTAAGGAAGCTTTGTTCGAGAGGGCTAATCTTCTCGACATCGCCCCTCACCTCTCGTGCCCTTTGCCGATCATGCTTCCCGTTTACAAGTAAGTTTCCTTGCTATTCCCAGGAAAGTCCTTACTTGACAGTTTAGGTGGTGGCAAGTCCCGTACTACTGGGCCGGAATCAAGATGTACGATTTCGTTTCCGGCAAACGAGTTCTGAAGCACTCCTTCTACATTGATAAGGAAAAGGCGCTGGAGAGATTCCCGATGCTCAAGAAAGAATCCTTGAAGGGAGCCCTCATCTACTACGATGGGCAGCACAATGATGCCCGGATGAATCTGGCGATCGTTCTGACTGCCATTCGCCACGGGGCCAAATGCGCTAACCACGTAAAGGTTGATCGCCTGCTGAAGGATGGCGATGGAAAAGTGTGTGGAGCACACGTTAAGGATATGGTCACCGGAGTGGAATGGGACATCAAGGCCAAGTCCGTGATCAATGCCACTGGTCCCTTCACTGACTCTATTCGCCTGATGGCCGATCCCGAAACGAAACCGATCTGCCAGCCGTCTTCTGGAGTCCACATCGTTCTCCCCGGATATTACAGTCCATCCAACACAGGCCTCCTCGACCCCTCGACGAGCGATGGACGCGTGATTTTCTTTTTGCCTTGGGAGAGAATGACCGTTGCCGGTTTGTTCGATTTGAGCGTCGATTATGCCTAACCGTTTCTTTCAGGAACAACCGATGCACACTCCGATGTCACCTTTTCGCCGATGCCTTCTGATCAAGAAATCGAGTTTATCCTCCAAGAAATTCGCGGATACCTTGGAAAAGACGTCTCCGTCCGCCGCGGCGATGTTATGGTGAGTCCCATGGATTTATGGCGACTTTACGCTTCTCTCCCCATTTCAGTCGGCTTGGTCAGGTCTGCGCCCTCTTGTACGCGATCCCAACAAGAAGGACACTAAATCGCTGGCCAGGAACCATATCATTGAGGTGTCGGAGTCAAACCTCATCACCATCGCCGGAGGTAAATGGACGACCTACCGCCACATGGCCGAGGAAGCCGTGGATGCCGCCGTTGCCGCTTGCAACTTGATTCCCAGGAATAAATGTATAACACCTGGGTTGATGCTGGAAGGTGGTCACGAATACGACCCACTCCTTTATATCCACCTGGTCCAAGATTACGGTATGGAAGTAGATGTAAGTCAGGAGTTCTCTTTTGGGCGCAAAGCTGGTTTGTTCAGGTGGCCCAGCACTTGGCCAATACTTACGGAGATCGCGCCTTTGTGGTCGCTCGAATGTGCAAAATGACCGGCCGTCGTTGGCCCATCATTGGCCATCGGCTTCACGATGAATTCCCATACCTGGACGCTGAAGTCAAGTACGCCGTTAGGGAATACGCCTGCAATGCGGTCGATGTGATTGCCAGAAGACTCCGCCTGGCGTTCCTCAACACCTATGCCGCCCACGAAGTCCTCCCACTGGTTGTCGAGATAATGGCTAAGGAACTCAATTGGAACAAGGCTGAAATTCGCGTAAGAATTCGTTTCGGTCGAAGCATCAATAAAAATGCATGATTTCAGAGGCAAACGGAAATGGCCCGCGATTTCATCAACAACGAAATGGGACAGGAAGCTCGCGCGCTTTCCGTCAGCCAGGTTTCGTTGAACCTAACTCGTGAGGAAATGGACAGCGCCAAGGCAAAGTTCAATCTCTTGGACAAAGACCGCAAAGGTCATATCACTGTCAATGACCTCCGAAGACATTTCCGCGTAACATTTTCATCTCTGTGGCTTTCTCACATAAGCTTTTTTCCAGGATCACGGCGAGAAGATCGACGAACGACTGCTCCACGAACTTCTGAACGAAGTGGACCTGAATAAGAATGGCGAAGTCGAGTTGGCGGAGTTCTTCCTGCTTTACTCGGGCCTGAAGGGAGGACAGATCGCGCAGAACCGGTTAGTGAGGTATCTCGACGAGTTCCAGCCTGCCGCACCAGCAGCCAAGATCACCGTGACACGTTCGGGCGGCGGAGTTTGAATCTCACTAGTTTTTAGATTTCCCGATTCTCGTTTCCTTTTGTTCAGTTTCTCACAGTATTTGAATTTACTTGTGTAACTTCTTCCCATTTTATCTCGAAGATGCCGAGCCCGTCTTGGGACGGCACATCTTAGGCTATTTTACTGTACATTGATATAAGAGAAAATTAAAACAATAAATGGTCGGTTCTCACGGCGAAGAATTCTCCCAACGGCATAAAGTTTATCAGTCATGCATAATCTTCACAAACAAAACCGGAAGTCATTTCTCGTTGTAGTCGGGCGCCAGGCTTTCCATGACGGTGTCCAGCTTCTGCTCCAGCGCCAGGACATATTCCGAGTCGACCAGAATATGCGTTTCGTCCAATTCCTTGATGATGAACTTGGTCCCGGCAACGAGGCGCTGCTCGTCGAGGTGCACGATGAGTTGGCGCATCGCGGGGTCGCACTTAATCAGAACTGCGCGCTTCACGTTGACCATCTGAAACAACCAAAAATTGGAAATAAGAAAACCGGCATGAAAAGGAGCAAAGCGTTCGAAAATAAAACCTTGGTGAACGGAAAACGATCGCAAGATAAACGAAAGAACGACGAACAAAGGCATCATCAACTGGATGTCCTGATCTCTCAGAACAATTCCAGAAAACCCGAAAAGGAGAATCGAACGTGAGAGCTTTGAAGATGCGAATCTCACTCTGGCGAACGTCTTGGTCCCGCAATGAAGAGAATCGTTCGAAGTTTAAAAGTGTTTTCGGGCCGCGATTTCAAGCTTTGAGAATGTCCCTGGGGAGTGTCTATCACAGCCCTGGAAGACCCAACGTGGTTCATTCTCGTTTTATGATCTCAAGAACGTTATCAACAGATGCTGCAGAAATAAATACAGATTAACAATTCACAAGCGTGGGCAACGCGGCGTCGTCATCCGAGGGGAGGGTTCACCAGGCGGTTCGGGTGGACAGTTCTATTCTATGCTGCATGCGGGACCGAAGGTTGAAGGTGGCAGTGGGGGAGGCTGTGACGTGAGGGACGACGACGCTCAGATCAAGTGAGTGAAAGAAGAGAAAAGTGGAAAGATTTGGTTTCTTAATGCAGTCTTGGAATGCGTTTTCCGAGGCGCCGATCGACGTTGTACCTCGACATGTTCTGCAAATGGGTTGTTTCAGTAAAAAAAGATACGGTAGCCACTTGCCTCTACGCACAGGACAACAAGACCTCGGTCGCAAGGAACGGTTTGGAGATTATCCATCAGTGGACGGCCAGCGACGAGTTCTGAAGCCACACCTGATTGGTACGGCTGGTCGACGCGCCATGCCTGACAGAACTCGGACTCGCTCCTTAACCCGGAATTCACGGAGCCATGCCAAACCATCTTGTTGGACCTGAGAGAACAAGATTAATCGCAGTTCTTCTGACCAGTTCGCTCACCAGCTGGGATCTTCAAAGACGTTCCTGCGGTTGAACGAGTAGATCGGCGTGTTTCTGGGAAAAGCGCCGCCTTGGAAGATGTCGTTCCAGGAATTGAACAGACGGTCACCCCGGAGGTTCACAACCGGTGTTTCGCGGTCTCCGAAATGGACGATCCGGACGAGATCTTGAACGTGAGAGGAGATGAAAGCGCGGAAGGTGGTTGTGAATCCGGCTTGGCGAGCCTGCTGGTAGCACAGGAGATCCGCTCCCCGGACGCCGCGCATGTTTCCGGTCAGCGGCGTGTTCAGCGCGATCAGATGAAGCTGCAAAATCGAAACTATCCAGGAAGGAAGACCACGATTCGACTTACGACGCGATCCTTTTCCTGCAGAGCATGCTGATGATGATGGTGTGGATGCCGAGGCGGAACAATCGAAGGCGCCGTCGTAGGTTTCTCGAAGTAGGGTTGCGTCACCGCAGCGGTTTTCTGGGTGGCTGGTTCCGTGACGGTTTCTTCCTGGGAGTCCTTAAATAAGCCTCGTTACGTTTAAGGAAACATTAGTCGATACGATCACAACACGGAATTCTACGGTAGCCTACGGAACTAGGAAAACTAGTCGTCAGTTACCACGACAAAGACCGATCTGCGCACGCAAGGATCGTCACTGCGACTTACAAAGCCATCGTCGTTGAGCTGAGAGAAGCTAGGATTAGTTAGGCTTTGACTACTAGGAATGGACCCACAGGGGACCGACTGAAGGGATACAACACGACACCTACACTCACCCAGTACGAGTACAAATCGTTAGAATTAGAATAAGTGTCCAAGTTAATCGGCTAAATCTCGCATTAATAGCACGCCAATTCCAGTTCTACTTACCATCGACGGCATCTCGTGGGCTGCAGGGTGGAATCCTTCCAGGCGCACCTGTTTCCAGCCATTCGTGACGCGTATGAAGAGTTGCTGGCTGGAGATGGAGAATGCCAGTGATCCGATCGGGGTGCTCTCGGCCGTTGAGAAGAGTTCTATGGAGGTCTGGTGGACCGTAACTCCTCCGGCGACAACTTGTGGCTGCTGTTGGACCGGTGGAGGCGCGGGGACGTGGATCGTACGCCCGGGAGCACCAGGCGGCCCCATGGGACCGGGTTCGCCCCTTTCGCCCTTCTCTCCCTTCGTTGTGAAGCGGTGCACGCGGCTGTCGTAGGGCGGAAGACCCGACGAGTCGTCCGCGATCCGGTTGTCATCAAGCCCGATTGGCGTACGTCCTCCGGGACAGTTTCCTTTTTCGCCCTGAAATTCAGAATTGAGCAGTGTTCCAATAGAAATAAAGTCACCTTGACTCCAGGCCAAGAAGCGATCCGAGCGATGTCGGAATCCGTGAGACCTTCAAAGAGGCCAGGAGGTCCGGGAAGACCGGGTTCTCCTCTAGGGCCAGATGGTCCTTGCGGGCCTTGAGGTCCGGTAGGACCGGGTAGTCCGGGAGCGCCAGCGGGGCCTGCGGGACCTTCTACCGCCTGGTAAATGCTGTTCTCGTTAGGAGAGCTCACAGTGTGCCCGGGTGCTCCCGGCATTCCTGGAGGCCCGGGAAGACCAGGAGGACCCATGGCACCTTGCGATCCTTGAGGTCCGGGAGCTCCGTCTCGTCCATGTTGGCATTGAACGGCACACTGGAAAAGAACCGTTTAATGCCGAAATAGGTTTGGAACTTACCACTCCAGGAGGTCCAGGTTCTCCGCGATCGCCTTTTTCACCTTTGCCCACTGAAAATAGACTCGGTTAAACGATAAAATGAAGAGCAGTTGTTCTAAGGGTATTCGGGCAAACAGGTTTCTGATGTCCATTCTAAGGAACTGTCAGGTACATGCACACAATACAGCAATCTCCGCAGTCTACAGTAATCCATGCGCTGCTAGTCGTTCCCTAAACGGACCATCGTAGTAAGTTGGCAGAAGTCGCTCCTGAGAACGTGAATCGGAGCGAGCGGCCGACGGAAGAAATGCCGAAGCGGTTTCCGAAGGAATTATGAGGCTATCGGAGAAGTAGGGAACTATAAAATTGGACGTCCGGCCCCCGACCGCGCGGTCCGAAAAAGCTGAAAACGCACGACAGAGGAGGTTAGTAAAGGAAATACGATAGGTGGGCAATAACGTATGAATCGTTCGGACAGTGGTCACAACAGGAAGAGATGAATGTGGCTGAGAACCGGGTTGGAACGAAGAGAGCAAAAAAGAGTTACGTGAAATAAATTACCTTTTTGGAGTTCCTGAGCAGCAGCATCGGCGGTGAAGAGAGACGGCGGAGGAGGCGGTGGCGTCGATGGCCGCGGAGGAAGATGGACGCGCGGGATTTCTGAAACAAGAACATCAAACGGAATATTTGTTGAAACGGAAAAACTGAAATGAAAAATAAATTCAAAAAGACGTTGTAAAAGTTGCACGTTCGAACTGAACAAGGGAAACATTCACTGGCGCCTGTTGGCGAAAACAAAAAGGAGCGAGTTTGCGTTCCACGTGCAGATGTAGTGTAAAACTGTCGCCTCAAGGAGATTATCCGCCGTCGTCCTTTATATTTGTTTAAGGCGCGCACATGGAATCCACTTCAAAGCGCCGTTTTCCGCCGTTCTCACGACTTCCGCCCCTTTGTTTTGAATTTCGAATTCCTCCGCAACATCTGCGCCGCGTGCATATGGCGGAAGTCAGCATAAGCAAACCTCTTCGAATTCGAGCGAAATAGCCGCGTCAAACCGTTTCGAATAAACTCTTCGCACTCACCGTTTTCTTCGTTCTCCTCGGAGCCGCTCTTGTCCAAGCCGCGGAGGGGACTTCCTTCTAACAGTCCACTTCCTTCTTCGCCCTAAACAGCATTGCGTCAAACGTTGGAACGGAACAGGCCCAGATATTGGCTAAATGAGGCAGAACAACCACATACATCGATCTAAGATCTAAAGACAAAACACGGAATTCCGACCACCGAATACCTTTCGCAGTTTGGCGCGGCGACGCTGTTTCCACTTAAACAAACATACCGTACTTTCGCCTCTTTCGCCCCTCCCTCAACTTACCCATGCCTCGTTGCACTGATTGACGGCTTCGGCCGGATCGTCAAACAGTTTCAGTTCTTGCACGGCTCCCTACAAAAGCACAAATGAACCTACCACCTCGGCCTCTCCCTCGTTCTCGGCGGCTCGTGTGGTTCCCTCGTTCGGCGGCGCGACGGTGTGGATCGTGATTTCCCCAGGCTTCAGCATGCGTTCTTCGGCTTCATAATCTTCCTCGGAAACCACTTCAATCGGTTCGAAAAGCGTCGAACTGAACACCGGGGCGTCGGTGAGCAAAGTCACCTCGGCGCCGTGCCCGATCTGGATCGCGTCTGCGTTCCGTTTCGTTCGCTGCTTCGTGAGGGGCTTTGGCGAAACTTTCTTCGGAACCGTCGACTTCAGGGAGATGAGACCTTCTTCGAGGATGATTTCCTCGGGTTTCCGCGTGTCCCATGATTCGTCCAGTTCGGCCATCGATGACAATTTTCGCTTCGCCGCGGCAGCAGATTCTGGGAGGAGAAGGAGCGCCACGAGCCCGAAGACGGCGATGAGCTTCATCGCGAAAGCGCCTGAATGAGGGGGAACAAGCGGTCAAGGGAACAAATCAACTTGTTGCAGCCAAAAATCGCGATTTTTGATTAATTGATGCGTGATGGAAAAAGCGAAATCCGAGTTTAGAACCAGACTGAATCATGGAACGAAACGTCTACGAGACTCTTGTCTGCAGACAGACTGAAACAGCTTTCGTAACACTCGAAATGCCCAAAGCAGACGGGAGAATCACTTGGAGTCTTGGAGACCGGCTGGAATCTCAAAAAAGGCGTCTGAGACCCTTGAATGCCGCCGAGAGTCTCGAAAGGACTGAACACAAGCAGACCAGACAGAAGGCGTCTGGGACGAAGGAAGACAGATCGCGCGTCGGCGGCGTCCGAATGTTTATCTGGGCGGCGAAGAAGCGGGCTGTGGTCATGCCTTGGAGGGTCGAGGCCCGGCCACGCCACGCCCCGCTTGGGCGACCGACGGACCAAAGAAGTGGCGGAAAGAGGATGATAAGTGACAATGGACCAGGGAAAACGATTTATCGCGATTTATTCAGTGCTAGAGATGAGATTCGCGGTGTCGGAACGCGAGCCAAGGCCGGAATTCAGTGAAAAAGTTTGATTTGTGGCCGGTCGAGGTGCGTTTTTGGACAATTTCGAGAATTGCGGGAGCGATTTCTAGAGTCGAAATTGGTCGCGGGGTCAAGTTCGGCAGTTGGCAGCCGCTGATCTTTGCTGAAGATTAGCGGCCGAGATAATTGACGGAGTTGCGGACGAATTGTTTAAATTGAGAGGTTTTTCCGGTTTCGCGAATTCCGCAGCGGACAAAAGAGTAAACAAGATGGAGGAAGGGTTGGCCTGAAATCCGGAAAGAATTTCGAGACTGTCGATAAGGACGACTTGAAGCACTTCCATCTGGGCACCGTACGCCGAGTACAGTACTCATCCACAAAACAAAAAAGGAGAAACTGGAAGAAGGGGATTCTAGAGCCGTACCGATCGCCTGAACGCCGTGCTGCCTTGCACTCGGAATCAAAATTGAGCCGCGAATCGATTCCATGATGAAAATAAATAAATGCTTCCGGCGAAGGCGTTTTTAAAGACCATTCGAGCGTTCGCCCTCTGCAGCTGTTCGCATTCATCGCATGCGCCGCGCGAAGTTGCGAGGAGAAGCCAAAGCCGCGAAAAACCGTGCGAAGAGGAAAGCAGGCAAGTGATGGATGTCGGAACACCCTCGCCGGCGCCTCGGAATTAATCAGGTGGCCGGGCTCTCGGGCTAAGTTAATGTTATGCAAGGGGTGAGAGGTGGGGAAAACAGGACGCCGGACGGAGATGCCCAAAAGAAAGTCCATTCGGCGCTCGTAAAAGGTTTTATGCAAATCGGAGGAGATGCAAGAAGTCGGAGCCAAGGGAAGCTGCAGCCAAAGTGCGAAACGAGGGGAAGAAGAACCGTGATTCATCGACGCAGAAAGTCCGTTACGGGCAGCTGGGGAGTCGAAAAGGTCCAGGCTGGGCAAAGTGCGCTCGCAGTTGGGGACGATATGGTGATAGGAGGCACATCCGAGAGACATGATTCGGAAGCGTGTTGGGAGATTCGCCGCAAGTGGATAATGTCAGGAAAGAACATAATATCCGATCACAAATCGTCTTTGAAGACCACCGATCTCTGATCTGCAAGATTTTGAAAGACGCCAGCGCCATTGTTTATGCGACAAGTGCAAATCGGATCTTTGCAAGCGACAGAAGAGGAGCAGCGAGGGCAAAAACGCTCTGGGAATAACTGTGGCGATTGAGGAATGGGCGTAAAGTGCATCTGACTGCACTTTCCTGAATCTAAACTCGGGTTCTTCTCGGGAGGGACCTTTTGGACGCTGTGGTCGCGCGCTACTCCGAGTATAAAAGTTACTGTACACCTTTGCAACTTTGGCAGAGAACAAAAAGCGTCCAGAATAAAGGTAAACATGGATGTTTGGATGTTTCGGGCACGAGTCAGCCGCTTGGATTCGACTTTTGGTGCTTCATCGCCGTTCGGCGTCTTCGGCGGTGAATAACACGTTGGGAAGTTTAAACGCTGAGCAATCCTGGTCTTCCCGTCTTCTTTGACTCCGCCCGCCTCGATTTGCATAAACTGCGCACCGTCGAAGGAACCTCCGAGCCGCCTGAAACCCAAACGTCTATCCCTCGCCTACCTCAAACGCGCCTCCGACGATCGGACCTCCGCTGCCGATGTAAAGCTTGTGAGCGTCGTCCATTTCGAGTTGGAAAGGCACTCGGGTGACCTGAAGAAGTACAATACGCCGAGCACAGTACTCCTCGTTACCTGCCGGGTGGCGAAGCGAACGCATCTGAAGTAGAGAGCAACAGTGTCGTCGTTAACCTCGAGCGCAAGTTGAGTCCACTGGTTCGCAAACTCGGGAACAAGGAAGGAGGCGAGGACCCGGGACGAGGATTCCGCGCGCGAGTCGGTGTAGAACAGCGAAATGTTGGTCTGCGAGCCGCCGGCGGATTCCAGGAAGACGCCGAGGTCGACGACGGTGTCGAAAGCGTTGAGCACGGCGAAGAGGAAACCGCCTTGGCGGTCCTTCGGTTTGATCGTCGCCACGAAGGCGAAGTTGCGGAAGAACTTTTTGGGAAGGTAAAGACGGTAAGGCACCGCGATTTCCACTCCACGCTGAAATTTATAAATTATTAAAAACGAAAACTGGATGTTTCTAGCGGGTCTACTTCCATTGCGATATGCATCCTCCCAACGCTGCCTACCTGCATGCCAACAGCCGGAAGTCCATCGAGACCTTTTGTCCGGTACACGCGGGGGTCCGCGTTCAGGAGACTCTCGATCGGGACGAGCAGATCCACGTCGGTTTCTTCATCTGTAAGCAGTAGGAAAGGTCAGATAGGAGGCAAATCGGCTTCAGATCTTATTTACGACCTCAAGAGAAAAATGTCAATCAAATATCGTCAAAACATTGTTCCGCAGAGAGCAGATGGCGGCGGCTTCGGCGGGAGATGGACGGAACAAGATGGATTTGGGGGAAGACGAGCGCTGATTAGTGAAAGGTTAATTAAAAGGGTTCGAGTCAAGAAAGTTCTTAGAGACGGAAAATCTCGATTTGTGCTCAAGACTGTTTCATGAAAAAAACACCTTTCGCTTGCGTCTTCAGCAGATTTCACGCCGCTTGTAATGCACCAATTTTCCTAGTTTTAATAATTTACAGCGCATCACCGTTCGCCCCTCTGCAAACGCATCCGCTCGATTTATTATTGATATAAACTATCTGCGTCGAGAAAATCTTGGTTCGCTAAATTGTGATATTCGAAAGGTCAACTGAACGCTTAAACAAACCGAGTTTGCAATTTAAAATGCTTACTTTTGTCCTCTCCAACTCACCCGCCATCTATATTCTTGTTCCTCTGCCACTCCACTTGCTTCCCCTCCCAAAACCCATTTTGTCCTCAAACTTCCCTCCACTTCCATTAAACTCTCCTCCACCACCGATCCATCTTGCACCCATCATCTCGCGCCCTCCCAACCCTGTCATATGTAACATCTCCCTATCAGGGTCTCCTCTGCCGGCCCATCTTCCGGCGCCTTTGGCGGTTCCTCGTGCTCCCCTCAACTCCATGTTTCAAACAAAAACCGATTCCTCATCTTCCGAATTTTCTCGTTTGCGCCATCCATTCTTCACTCACTCCTCGGGCACACATGCGAATCGAGCCTCTCAGAACCTCTTTGTACCTTTGGCGCTTCAGAATAGGGTCCACGTATCCAAGAAACAAAAGCGCCGGAAACGCGGCGTTTCATATGCAAATCCGCCTTTGTTTACGTCAACAACGGCGGCGTCCCTCAGGTTCGCCTCCGTCCGAATCTCGGCGAAATCTGGAATCTCAAAGACGCTCGTTATCCACGCCATCTCGGACGGATGCCTTCGGGGAGGAATCATTCACCCTTCGCGCGAATCAAGTCCTATGATGGGTCTCAAGGGGAAAACTACGGACGGCCCGCGGCCGCAACATTCCGGCGCATCTCCGAATTGCTCACGGATCAGTGCGCGCAATAATAAATAATGAATATTTAAGACGTCGTGTGGGATTACGGCGCGGAATCGAGATTAGCGGAGACCCCCCGAAATCAGGAAAGTCCGAAAGCGGCGGAGAACGCGAGAGGCGTCGATTGGTTCCCGAAACAAAAGAAGACCTCTTGAGGAAGCGAGGAGAATTTTGAGCGACGCCGTGTGCGAGGACTTTTGAAACATTTTGAAACGAGAGTTTGTTTGGATTTCATTGAGCCTTAGAACCTCCAGGATGACTCTGATCCCAATGCGTTCCCAAAAAACTGGGCCCAGAACACCTGGACCCGAAAGTAGGTCGTTAAGGGCGTCAGTTTAGTTTGGTCTAGACCAAAAGAGTCATTTGGCCGTTTGGGAATTGTTAAAAGTCAGAATCGATATTCTGCTCTAACGTCGTTTTTATCAACGTGTAAGCAACAAAGGGAAAGCCCAAAAAACCTTTGCAAACCAAGCAAATCCCGAGTTTCCACCCCCCCCCCCCCCAT
>KN166189.1:46534-84062 GCA_000757745.1 Steinernema scapterisci
CGTCCTCGTCCCCAAGCTAAATGCCATCTGGTGCCAAAACATCTTCGGTTGGTCTTGCAGCTTGCCAGAGAACAACTGCTTCTGCTCCGAAACGGAGCGGCCGTGATCCAAGGTGCCAACAATGAGCTTTCCGGAACTGTCACCTCGCACGAAAACGACGAGGCGAAGACAGGAGTAGCGACTGATGGAGAAGTCGAGCACCCGCGAAAAGAGTCGGCCGAAGTCGTCGTAGGGAGAATTCGTCGTTTCTACGGCCAAGAAATGGCCCCCTTAAAAAGACATGGAGATCACAAATTGAGAAGAACCGATCTCACTCACCTATTTGACCATTTGGAGCTAGCGGCATCGAGTGCTGTGAGCCCGAAACGACCCTGCGGAACTGGAGAGGCGCCTCGTGGTCCGACTCAAAGGAGCAGATCGAAGGCATTTCGAAGCGGCAGATTTCGACGATTCCTGTAGAGGCGCTGCTGTCGGAGGCACCTAAACAGATGTTTTAGAAAACCAGAATCGTATATGAAAGAAACAAAAAAAGCTGGGTTCTTCATTACGAGTAAGATACGTCCGCCTACAGTCAAAAGTAAATGGGACCTCAAATCTGATCCCAACTTTAGATCTGGGAAACTCACCCAAACGCGGCGTCGCCACAATCTCCCGGATGCTCCAAGCGCTCTCGCCTCCGTTCGGCACAATCGTTTTCACTGCGATTTCGTATTCCTTCGCAGGTTCCAGGTTCGTCACTCGGATTCGTCGGCTCTCCGAAGTCACTCGGTCGTATTTCTCAGTTTGGTAAACACCGTACTGCACGATGTAGATATTCTTCGAGATCGCGTTTTCCGAGTCCACCTCGTCGTTCGGATCCTTCCACCGGATTTCAATTTCGGTCGGTGAAATCGCCTGCGCGCGGACGTTCATCGGAGCTGAGAGCTGGAACAATCGGTCTTTGCCTGCAATGGGTTACGGTAAAACCTCTTGCTGCAAAGGTCAATAAACGCACTTTGCTTATGCTTTGGAAGCGTTGTGGTCGCTGTTAAGAGCACTTTATCACTATCCTCGTCTTCGGCTTCATTGTACGCGGTGACTGCGAAGACGTACGTCGTGTTCGGTTCTAAACAGAAAATTAGTGGCGTAAGATCATTTCACTCCCTACTTAAAAACTCGATTGTAAATGCATTTGTGTCCACTCCTTCTATGACGATTTTGCGGCTAGGTGTTCCGATTCCATAAGAGATCGTGTAGCCGCGGACGAGAATCTCATCGGCGTTCTCCGGAGGGTCCCACCACAACGTGATAGTCGATTCCGTCGTTTGCGTCCGGATATTCTGAGGTGGATCCGGGACACGCCATTCTGCAAGTGAAGAAGTTATTGAAAGTCGCCATTTAGCTGCATTTTTATATTGTAAACGAATCAGTTCCCCTTGATCTCCAAACAATACAAGCGGAATATCCAAATCTCGTTTCTTCCATATCGCAGGATGCAGCGTCAGTTCCAAAAAAAATCCCTCGCCATTTCCAATTTTTGAGCCTTTTGTCCCATCTGGAACGTTTCGAATCCAATATGTCCATAAAAGTGCATCGTTCACCTAATCCACCAGAGGCAAGTCCGAACTCCGAATTCGGTCCGCGCCTACTTCCGCCCTAACGGCGCCAGCACTGGCGCAAAATATGCAAATTTGATCTTGTCGGAGTCCTCTTCGAGGGCCCATCGGCACCATAATCATAACGACTACCACTTAATGTGGCATTTTAAAAGCGGAATCGACATTTATCAAAATGTTTTGCCGTCCACTGGACACGAATCACTCACCGCTTTGGGCAGATGCGCCCGGGAGGACGAGGAGGAGCAGAACGGCTGCGTGGAACATTGAAGCGACGAAACGAGAGATCTGGCGGGAGAACCTGGGCTCCGCGTGGTCTGGGCACAGCTTGCTTCTCGGGGACTCCTTGGAGGATTCTCGGCGCATTTCACTTCCTCGGTTCATCTAATTGTTGTCGACATTTCGCCGACGTCGAATCCAAAATCGTCTCGGGGAACACCTGAAACACGCGTGAATGACCTTGGCTCAAAAATTATTTTTCGCCAGCACGGAACAGCAGGGCCACCAGGTGACCTCTGGCTACTCGGCTTAATTAAGCCAATTTCGGCGTTTTGCTCTCGCACGATCCACACAACACACGCGGCGATCGCCTTCGACGTTCGCAATTGGTCACACTCAATTTCACTAATCCGAAGGTGCAATTTGGGAGTCGCTCGCTATCGCCGCCTTTGGAAACCTTTCCTGGAGACCCTCGACAGAGGCCTGCGTTGACTTATAACCTCCGCTTAGGAAACGCTTGCAGCGGAAGCTAAAACGATTCGGCTGACACGGAGGAGCAGGCAAATTCGGAATCCGATTTTAATTCGATTCGAGAGTTTTCCGCTGCGCAATTTGGAACCAAAAAAGAGGCAAGCGGGCAGCAGGAAAGTGTGTTATCGCCGGGTTCGGACTTCCAAGAGGGCTGCTTTGCGGCTAAAACAATTCGAAAACATCGGCGCTTGTTTCCGTAAACTACGGGAGTTCAAGATCTGGTGGTGCTCGTTCTGTGATCAACGTTGATAGCATATCAAACATTCAAAAATCTTAGTCAACATCGTTTGCGTAATCACGCATATATAAAACTGGAGTTTCATCTTGCAGAACCGATACATATCGCGGAAGTCGCCGCACTCATTCCCCAATCCAGTCCCACTCACTCAGATCCACAAACAAATACTCGCAGAACACCTAAAAACCTCAGCGACCCTCGGAAATCGCGGCACCCAACGAAGCGTTTCGCCCAACGAGCCGCGTCTCAATTCTTCCAACAAAAGGAGACTCAGACGAGACACGTCTGTCTCGATGTCCACCACCTCCGGAGCCGTAAACTCGAAGACAAACAGTCCGCAATTTGACCAGCTGGCGTGTCGCGTCCCGGGCTCCGTTTGAGCCAGGACTGCATGAGCACAAGACGCTCCAACGCCGCCTCCGAGGGAAGTTGAGGGCCTGCGAAGTTCGGAAAATGTCGCGAAGAGTCGAAGCTCCAAAATTGAATTTCGCGGCGACAAACGAAAGAAGCCACAAATTGTACTCGCGAATTACCATAATAATAGCTGAAAGGTGAGTGATTGGCTTTGACGCTTGCGCTGTTCCAGTCGTCTGCTGGGGATTGAAAGCCATTCAGGCGGGTGTCGCCAACAAGGGTCGGCGGCCCTAAAGCTTTTCGACGCCGCCTCCCGAACACATCCTTTCTTCGGACGGAAGAGATGGCCACCCTGACCGCCGATTTTGGCCGCTTCTTGACTTCGAGAGGACTACTAATTGTTGCGTGGCTGTGACAAAGGCGCGGAGGTCCGGTGGCCACTTACCAAAGCCAATTGTCTCACATCTGCCCATAATTCTGCACTTCAGTCCAGGAATAATCGCCTTATTGATCATCGCAATAAATTAACAAAACATTTAAACACAAATTAATAATCAGTCCAGCGATCCGCGCGTTGTTGAAGTTCATTTCTTCTTCGAGCCTTCTTCGGCTTCGGCCGCGGCGCGTTCCTCTTCGACGACCTTGAGGAGCTCCTCCACTTGTTCGACGGTGAGGATGCGGTGCGTACAGTGGCTCGGCTAAAGGCACAAACTAAACTGGGGGAAATGCTTAGAAATACTTACGTTATTGGGATCTGCTTTCATGACGGCGATTTCGATATTCTGCGCTCCGGACTGAACGACTTGCGAGAGGGCCTTGATGACCAGCTTCAAGACGGCACCTTCATCGGCGATGGTTTCGTCCGAATAGTGCTCCTCCAGGTACTCGCGGACGGGCTTTTCTCCACGTCCGGTCGAGTTGGCGACGTATTCGTAGTAAGCACCTAAAGAAGCTATATGAAACAAGTCCCGACCTTCTGACGTACCTGATGGTTCGGTCTTAAACAGCCGAGGAGTGCCGTCGTAGTCGAATCCTCCAATAAGCATGGAGATTCCGAAAGGTCGGCGACCCGGACTTTGAGTGAAACGCTGAAATAAACATGAGTCAAATTGCGAGCTAAATCTTTGACACATACCTGTTTTGTGTTGGCGATGAATCGGGCGATATATCCTACGGTGACCGGATCTTCCAGGGTCAATTTGTACGACTGGCACTCCGTCCTGGCACGGTCGACGAGGACGCGGGCATCGGCGCTGAGGCCTGCGAATGCCAGCATAACGTGGCTGTCGATGATGTGGATTTTGCGGATGGTGCGGTCATCTTGAAGCGTGGGGATCGACTTCTTCTCAACCCCGATGACAACGCAATCCTTTCCGCGAACACCAATCTGAAATGCGCAGTGTCTAAATAAGCATCTGGTAACAAAATGCTTACCGCAGTTGATCCCTTCTTGACGGCCTCCTGAGCGTATTCCACCTGGAAGAGATGGCCGTCAGGTGAGAAGATTGTGATCGCGCGGTCGTAGCGTTCCATTTCTGAAAGACAAGGGAACGCTTAAGTTTCCTTTTATCACGGAGTTTTAAACGATTCCTACATGGCTAACAATACCCATAACAATGATACTTAGACTCGAAAAGCGCGAATCAGAACGCAATCGGCACCAAGTTTGTTTTCTAAAAAAACCCTTCCACGCGGTATAACAAAAACAAAAAGTTCGGAGTTGTTTTTGGACTAGAAAACGCCGCTGGAGCCATTTAAAGCCAGCGAACAGTCGCACCCTTTTCCGGGTAAAACGCAAAAGCGCGTCATTCTTCGTCCGCCGACCAAATCCGTATCTGCCAATCACTCTGGATCACAAAATCAACGCGAAGATCGGTCCGCAGAATCTGCAGAAATCACCTCGAAGCGGTCGGCAACGGCAACAAGCGAACCAACGAGCGCTGCGAATTCTGTCATCATTTTCAAATCACACCGAAGAGCGTTCCAGTTCAGTATGATCGCGCCAGGACCTTGTTTTCGATATTGCGAAAGCGCCGCGAAATGTGAAATTTGTGAATTCCGGAGCTCGCAGACTTCGAAGACGTCTGTGAGACCAGTCTGGGAGTGTCGAGGATGAGTCTGCGATTGTGTTTGATGTCTGATGTCGTTGTCTAAATCTTCGTGCTCTGAAAACGCGGTTCCCATACATTTGTATTTTTCGAGTTCCGCTTTCGTGGTCGTGCGAACCGTCCGTGATCCTTTTAATAAATCTTCAGAATCGCGATGTCCGACGAGGCGCGAAACTTCAGCTCGGATGGAAGGGACGACTGCGACATCTGTTATCAGAAGGTAACTTCTAGCGTTTCTCCCAGTTCCCAGTGTGTTCTTTTAGGCGGTCTACCCAACCCACCTTCAATGCTGCCGAAACTGCTTCTGTTTTTTGTGCATCAAAGGTTTGTGTTTCGCATCTTTCTCTGTTTCATTTTACCACCGTTTAGGTGTGTTCATCCGCCGAGGCACTTGTCCGCTTTGCCGCGCAGCTCTGGAGGCGCGCTTATTCGATCGGCCATCGTTCAACCAGCAAGTTGGAACCGACGAGCCCTTCACCGACAGCATGCGCGAGGAAGAGGAACAAGAACAGCGCCCAGAAGTTCAAGAAATCAAACAGGAAATCAGGGAGGAACCCGCGGAAGACCTCGATGAGACGCCGCCTCCCTCACCAGAACCCACTGTTGAGAGAAGCGTGAAACGTGAATTCGCTGTAGGCGATGTCAAGGTAAGCATAGTCTTAGTTCACGCTTAAGTTCTCTGGTTGAATTCTCAGGACGTCAAACCCACTGCAGCCGAGTTGAGTTCCCTTCTCAGCGCTCCAGGCACATCCACTCAGGCAACTTCTGCCAACAAGCCCGCTGAGGATCTCCCTGACATTAAACCTGAATCGGTTAACCCACAAGATTCTCCACAAGGACCCAAGTCGTCACGTGGAGCAAGCAACACGTTGCCGCAAGGCCGGAACTCACAAGTGCGCACCGGAGTTCAGTGGTTCTACAAGGTATTCACATCTAAATTGTGTTTGGAATAAAAACTGAATGAAATTGCAGGGACGCCGGAATGGCTGGTGGAGATACGATCCCACCACAGAGCGTCATCTCGAACGATCCTACAACGAGGACAACGGAGGCCAGCATACCGCCTGCATCTCGGGGTATCTGTACCGCGTTAGTTTCGCTGAAATGACGCAGGCCCGAATCGAAGCCGACGGAGGAGCCAGCCGGCATAAGCGAGCCATCAAGCGACTCTTGCCCGAAGAGGTACAGCAGTTCCGGCGAAGCGTGAAAGGAATCGCTGGGATCTTTTTCACCAGTCAAGATTCTGAGTGATCTGAAAATGTTTAGAAAGATATGCAAATGTTGCTTCCAAACGTGTTATGCTCAGATTCAATCTTTGTAGTAGCTGTTTTATGATCCGGGTAATAATAGTGAAACTATTCATATGAATCAAGCGTTTCCATTGGACAATTCCAGGACGTTGGTCTCGTGTTTTATGACATCGAGGTGGCTTTCAATTCGCTCCTCGACTCTCTCAGGGTTCTCAGAACCGTCAGCCGTGTTTTGGCCGTCCGAGTTCAGCGATCCTTCTTTCAGCTTCCGCAGCTTCTCTTGTTTCCGATATTTCGCGCGACGGTTTTGAAACCAAACCTGAGGCAACCCCGATGAATAACAGATCAACCGTGCACTCACCTGGACTCGCGCCTCTGTAAGATCGATTCTGCACGCGATGTCTTCCCGGGTGTAGATGTCGGGGTAATGTGTTTCCAGAAAAGCCCTCTCGAGTTCCTTCAACTGAATCGACGTGAACGTCGTGCGGATTCGGCGCTGTTTTCGACGCTCCGCTGGGTTTGCGCTACCGCAAATGGCTCCTGAATGCAAACATATTTCCGTTTACTCAATATGGATCCTACCAACGAGCGAAGACCCCTGGATCCCGGCCATCAGAGAAGACGGATTCGTAGATCGCATTGCTTCTCCCGCGGAAGGCAAAAGCGAAGTTGGGTTAGGGTAGAGTTTGTAGGGGAGACCGGAGTTAAAGAACGCTTGCAGCGATTCTTGGGTTGAACGGTACGCGTTCGTTGAATTCTGGACATTTTGAGCGGTCGAAGTGATCGTCGAGGGGATCACTGAGTGGTTCTGCGCTGCAAGTCCCCTGAACCCATATTCTCTTTTCTCTGCTTCTCGAACTTCACTCACCGCGTTCCAGCGGCCAACTGCGAATAAGGATTTGCGTACTGGCCATAAAGGTGCTGTTGCTGCATCCCGGAGTTACCGTAACCCGCTGCGCTTCCAGTGGTAACAGAGTTGGCCGTGGCAAACGGGATGTTCGCGTTGAGGCCGAACGGATTTGCGTCCGCTGCTGCCGACTGTTGCGAGCCGAAGTATCCACCGTAATCCATCATGTTACGGTTGTGCCTGAAAACGATTCTCATTATTTCTTTTCTCGGCGATTAATTAATCAGCGCGCCTATCAAATTCAAACCGTGGATTCATCGGATCAGTCGGAAGCGCTAAGTCACTTAGCCACGATCCTCCGGACGCAGAATTAGATATGTGACGGAGATCACGAGATTATTCCCGGGCCGACTGACGCTTGGCTCTGCTCCGCCTTTTGGCTATAGGCGGAAATGGATTACGGTAGCTGAATGCTCCAAGCGGTTGTTTTGGGCGGACATATGGTATTGTTGTGGCGAGATCTCAGCTGGATTGATGGTAATTAGATTAGCGCGGTTGTCCGATGGAATCAAGTGGCTAGTCACTGGGCTCTTAGCGTGATTACGCCATCTTTCGCGCACTCATTTACATATTTGTCGTGTGTTTTGGCGTCTTTGAAAATGGTTGAGTTGATCCGTACTTCTGATAAGTCGCAAATGCCGCAAAGCTTCGAATCTTTTCTTGAACTAACCTCTGCTCGACCATTTCTTAGATGAATTCAAATCTTCGTCGTGTCCTTCTCGATTCCCGTCACAACACTTTCTTCGTCCGTTTCCTCCGATTTCCCCCGTTTCTCCTCCCACACGCTTAATCCAGTAAAAAGCGTCGTCTCGCTGCTATCGGTTAACGTCCAAATTGGCCTCGGAACTCGCCTCGGTCCTCCCCTAATCGAGTTATCCGGTCAATCAGCGTCGACCCATCCTGCTACCGTAATCCCGACTTTCCTTAATTGAAACCAATCGGCGTCCTTTCGTCCTCGCGCGAACTTTCGACTTTTGCGTGACCTCCGAAATGTTCTCTAGGCGTTTTCTTTCCTTGTGAACCGCAATCCATTAATCGCCACCAGCGCCGAACACTCATCCACAACTTGCAATTCTCCCGAAAGGGGCGCGGAGGCCTTTGTGAGCAGGTATGCGCAGCCCCTCGCCATACCGTTTATCCCCGCGTCCCATCGGGTGCTCCATTTGCATCTTCGGTCGCCTCTCCACCACCCGGACGGATCATGTCGAAGGGCGTCCGAGTTCGCGAACTCTTCCGCTTTTCCCCGACGGTGGTTTTCCTCGTTGGCTTCTTGCCGCCCCTCGGCGGTGCCATCGCCTCGATCTCGATCGCCCTCTGGCAGCACCGCGAGCAGATCTCCAACTACAACTGGCAATGCGGTGTAAGTTTCGAGTTTTCGCAAACTCTTCTGTTGCAATCTACGCGTGTGACTGTGCGCGGAGATGACCCGAGATGGGTCGATTGAAACACTTTGGGGTGCGACGCCGACAACAAAAATGATGTGGAAAGATTGGATGTGATACTGGAAAATAGTGCGCTTTAGAGCCTGCGCTTACAAATTAGAAAATCTCCGTCAAAGCCATTTTTCTTAAAAATTAAATGTAAACGTCATAGCTCTGAAAACCCTCTTTTCCAGCGTGCTTTCTTGCCTTCGCTCTCCCGCATCATCAATCTTCCCCTCGAACGAACCTTCTGGCAGGTCTTCACGCTTTTCCATGTTCCTATGCGAGTGGTTGAAGTGGCCATTGGCTGTAAGTTCTCCCATCTTACCTTTCATTCATTCAAGCTTCTTCTGCTTCAGTCACTAGATACGATCGCCTCCGAAGTATTGACTGTAAACGCACCTGGCTGCACAATCTGGCCAGGTACGTCTACCTCTTCTGTGGAATCATGGAACTCGTTTTCCTCGTCGGGCTTTCGGCCATCGGCGAGCGCGAGAGCATACGTAAGGTTTCGTCTCTGTTCCCATTATAGCCGTATTGCAGGCACCCACGTCATATGTTTTTACGTCTTCGGCTTCTTCGGACTCGGCTTCTTCCTCTCCAACACGATCTGCCACGCGAATTCGCTCTATTATCTGCATCCCTACGTAAGCCCACTAATTTTACTTCTAAACCGGCCTTCTTCATTCAGGGCCAAACTTCTTACAACTTGAAACTGGTCATCGGTACCGCCTACGTGATCTCAGTTCCTATTCTTCTGGGCTCGTTTCTCCTCTACTGGCGCAAATGCATCACATTCAGTAAGTTCCTCCTACCGCATTCCCAATTCATCTTCCTCATTTTCAGTGTACGAAGTTTTCGCGTTGTGCGAGTACGTCGATGTCTTCCTCAACATCGCCTTCCACGGCTGCGCGTTCCTCGATATCCGCTACAAAGTTATCTTTAGCGTGAAGCACGAAGCTCCGGTGAAATCGATATCTCCTTAGGTTGCCCATATCGACTGTAAAGTCGTACTCAACTTCAGTCGCTCCACTCTCAGAATTTCTGTAAATATCTGTTTTTGTGTACTCGAGAACGAACGGTTTTAATAAATGGAGAGGAGTCGACCAAAAGCTTCCGGGACAAAATGGGAATTAAGCCGACGCGAAATCTTCTCTGTTTGAACTGAACCGAGGCGATTCGCGCTCGACCCAGGAGGGGAGGGGATTTAATTACGCGCCGAGGCTCCGCAGGCGTTCGTTCAGTCGCCATGGCGACTGAGGCGCCCGAGAACTCGGCGCCGCGTTTCCCTTTCTCTCGCGAACAATCAATCCGCTTAGCAGCCCTGTAATTGCGACCACTTCGCTACGATTTCGAGAAGTCGCGCGAAGAATCCGCAACAGATGGAAGATGACGAAATCGGCTCCGATTCGCCCTCCAACGGCGTCCAGATGTGAGTTTACGCGAATTCCGGAAGTTTAGTATTGGCGTTTAGCGATTGCACAATCCCCGAGTTGCCTTCTGGGAAAATCCTGCGTCTCGTGTTGCTACGGCCGTGGGACGACTCCAATTTTGTGGGACTCAACACGGTCGAGATATTCACGTCGAAAGGAACTCGCGCGGACATCGAATCGGTCAGTTTCAATTGGGTATTTGGAATTGAGGTCTTCGAAGATTGCGCGAGGATTAGTATACTCGTGACTTGAAGATCTTTTCTGAGTTTCTGGAAATGTAGTTTTCTGGTCTTCAAAGTGCACTCATTAATTACGAAAGTTGGAATAATCTTTGGTTTCAGATTACGACGAATGCGGCGGAAAGCCAAGGAAGCGTGGAGAGTCTTCTCGGCGGCAACGGATTTCGATGCACGGACCCTAAATTAATGTGGTTAGCCAAGTTCTCGGCAACCGAGGGTCCCGTTTGGGTCGACATCGGGTTCTCCCAACCAACCGAACTTGCAATGATAAGAATCTGGGTAAATGATCCGTTTTGTGTGATTTTGAATCTTAAAATGTGTTTCAGAACTACAATGAATCACGCGTCCATGCACTCCGGGGCGTCCATGAGTTAAGAATTGAGCTCGACGGAAACATGATCTTCTGCGGCGAGATGTCTTGTGCCTACAGCGAGCAGGCCGTTGTGCAGCCGCTCGGTGATGTAAGAACCTCCGCCCTTAGATACAGCGCTCGAGATTTATTTAGACAATCTTGTTCACCACAAACGACCAAATTCTGGAAGCGATCTCCGAAAATGATACCTTTCTGCAAGAAGCCGGCGAGATCACGCGAACCACATCGCTTCTGGACCTCCTGCACATCGACCAAGCGGCACCTTCGCCCATCGATGGAAGTGTCGTTTTCAATCGTGAGTTCTTTTCTAAAGAAGAATCATTAATTCTCCCAATTTAGTGCCAAACTCAGCGTCCTTGGGAGGAGTCGTCCATCGGCCCAATACAGGCGATCACCGACGGCGCACTTCGCTGACCGAAGAGATCCTCAGCGACGTCGGATCCACGAGTGACGCGGTTTCGACGGCTTCTGAGGACGACAACATCGTCACTGGCCGCGTTTTCCACATGGAACTTCATGCAAACTGGGGCGCCCCGGACGTGATCGGCCTTACCGGAGTCCAATTTATCGGCCCTCATGGGAATTTATTGGATAGCTCGCGATGCACGGTCAAATCCTCGTGCGGAGACGATTCGGCCAAAAGGTATTTCCTATTTTTTTGTTTTTTTCCGAATTTGAAATACATTTAAGACTTCTTAATGGACAAAATTTGACCACGAAAGCAGATGATATGTGGCTGACAAAGTTCAGTCCCGACGGACCTCCGAATTGCCTTACCTTCACGTTCTCGGAAACCGTTTCGATTTCAGGTTTGAGTTTTCTGTTTTTCAGTTTTTCTTCGGATCAACTCGTAATAATTTAAGGAATAAGCGTTTGGAACTACAACGAATCTCCCGAAATGGCATACGCGGGAGTCCGTTGTGCTCAGTTCTACTTGAGTAGCCGGCCTCTGGTTGGGAATGTTCTGCTTCGAAAGGCGCCAGGATACGTGTTCTTCGACTACGTCCAGGACGTCCATTTCGACAAATGCCAACTTCTGCGGCCCCTCACGGCGCGACCAAATACGCGATCCATTAATGCTTGTGAGCTCAAAGCGAATCTAACGGTATCTGATATTGCGCTTGCTTACAGTTATCTACCAGATACGACTTCTCTCCTCGTGGGGCGATGAGTTCTACATCGGGTAACACAATACCGTACTTCGTAACTAACCTACTCACAATTCCAGGCTCAACGGAATCGAAATCTTCAACCGCCACAACCAGCAAATAAAGCTGAAACACCAGAGTAGGACCTCCCATCTGCCCAACTCCTATAGGCTCTTTTTTAGATATCGCCGCGTTCCCCGAAAGTGTCAATGTGCTTCCCAACGTCGTTGGCGATCCGCGTTCCAGTGACAAACTCATTGACGGCGTCAACGACACCACCAAGTAGGTTCCAGCGAGGTGGCCTTCTAGTAATCACCGCATCCCAGACCTGCACACATGTGGCTGACTCCGATCTTCCCGAACAAATACGCCCGTATTTTCATAATCTTCGATGCTCCAACGTTCGTCTCCCAAATCAGTATCTACAACTACCGTAAGAACCCGGAACGAGGTGTCCGCCACATAGCGGTAATGCAAATGTGATCCATCCTCTCCTAAACCCGAATCTCTTATAGATCTCGGCAGATGACCTCATTGTGTTTAGCGGAGAAGTACCCCAGAGCACGGCTGATCAAACGGGGAAACTCGCAGTTTCCCTTCGGGAATGATTCTAAATCATATTTATTGCACCGTAGACGAAAACTGCATTTCTGATATTAACGGAGTGGGGAGATTGACGTTGAGATCTCTGGTAATATTTTGATCGTTCATCCAGTGGTGGCTTTTGCTGGTCCAAGGAGTGAAGGAGTCGAGGGAAATGTTTCGATGTCCTCGTCGACAACTTCTGTCGAGCTATGTACATTGTTGTTGTTGCAGATAAGAAGAGCGCCTGACCTAAAGTTATGCTAGATTAGCCCAAGAAATGAATGTGCAGAAATGTTACTTGTTCTGAGCATCTAACCGCAAGCGCTTGTAGGAGTAGGTTGGCGTCACTGGAAACTTCTTGGGCGGTCGCTCGGGTGTGGCCATCTCATTTTGCTCGTTTCCAAGAACCTTCTGATAGATTGCCGGTGGAGGTGTGGACAAGTAAGAAGTCGTGGTGTGAGCATCATCTTCGAATCGAATGTGGAGAGGTGAGGAAACGTGAGAAACCGCGTTCTGAAGAATCGAATTGGGGTTGAAGGAAGAAATCGGATTTTACCTTAGATCGTGCCGCCCGCATCCTCATAATCGTTTGGTTAAAGTGAGATCTGACGCGTCTTTCGTTGAAGACCACACGGCCTAGGGGATTCTCGCACTCCATAGAGCAAGAGCACGGAAATCCAGGACGGTCGACTTGGCATTTGATACCGTCGATAGCGCACTGACAGGTTTCCGGGACGCATTTTCCGTCAGGACATGAGCACCCACAAGTCGCTCTACTGGCGCGAATAGATTTGTTTTCCACTTTGTCCGACTAAAAATAGGAATATGGAAATTTCACAAGGTATCGTTCTTACATCGTCGATAGGGATCCCTTGTGACTTGAAAATCAACTTCCTGGCTGCGCTTCCCCACGGTTGGAAGCAATATTCATCATCCGGAAGAACGACTTCGTCTTCGTCCAAATCCTGAAAATATCCACATCAGTCATGCACAAAACATCCACAAACGCACAGATTCGTCAAGTCCGTGATGGGCACCCAGCGCTTCCATTTCTTCATCTGATTCCGCTTTCATTTCCGAATCTTCACCCTGAAAGCTGCTGGGACCTCCCAGAGAGGGTCCCGACAAGCTGGACATCTTCAAGGAGCCCTGACCTCGCCGCTTCTGGATCTCCGATTTCATCGCCAGCATGCGCTCCATTGTCTTTATCTCCTAAATTCGGCTATCATTAATTTCAGTCAATGAAATACAAACTTTACGTTCTCTTGCTGACTAAAACGACGATGCTCCGCTAGGGTGAACTGCATATCCGAGTGGTGAAGATCGCCCATCCCTGCAAAAACGAGATTAGTCAAGCCGAAACAGGAGAGTTACCTAGCGAGGAGCCTCCAACCGACGGAACTACTGAGAATCCTTGCATCCTCTCGAAGAAGTAAACCTTGACGCCATCGAACTGGACCTTCTTCTTATTGCTTTTTAAGCGCTTCGAAACGCGTTCGGGTTCGGTTCTTGGAACCACAGCCCTTTTTCTGGTGCTGAAAAAATGGTTAAAGCAGTTCGTATCTGCAGTACTCACGTTTTAGGTTTGACCGTTTTCTGGACTGCTTCTCTAGCAAGGGACACAGGCTCGGCTTCTTTTTCGCAGGGAGGATTCGGCGTTGGGATTGATCTTCCGGTCAAGTTGAGTGTGACGACGGAATCAACCATTCCTGCCACAATCTCCTTGATCTCGGCTGCATCGGCCATCGTTCCAGAGAGTCGTTCTTCTGAGAAACGTCGGGCCCCAAGGATTTTCGTCCAGTTCTGAAATCTGCTGCTATGAAGATCGTTCAACACACATACCTGGGCACGAAATGTGGCTGCGAAACCTGCGTAATCGTACCCATTCGCAGATTTCTGCCCCATAGATAACCCCAAGAATCTTCCCAAACACGAACTCTCGAATCCAAGGCTCAATTCAGAGCGTCGCTGCGACCCTCGCGCGTGGAAAATTCGTCAAATCTCCAAATTCAAACGGATTTTCGTCTGCCTCCGGATTCACGGCAATCGTGGTAGGACCTTCGTGCGCAACGGCGATTACGCCGCGGTTTTCGTCATTCGCCGCGTTCCACAATTTCCTTGATTTCTTCCATTCACGTGGTTCGTCGGATCCGCCGAATTGTGGCTCGTGCTGTGCATTTTCGATAAAACTCCGTGATTCTTCGTCCACGCCGCTCAGCTTCGGCGTGAACTGCTGAAGACTGTGTCCGAGGCGTTCACGTCGTCTAAGCCTAAGCCAAACAACTCGGACTTCGTGTTCGGGTTGGTTGTCCTTCTGGGGCAACCTCAGCGCGACTGGATTCATTCCGGTAGCGATTCTGAGCGGCCACTGTTAAACCTCTGTCCGCGCAAGTGCTTCTTTCGGGTTGGGAAGTGGCTGACGCTTTGACGAAACTTCGAGTTGAGTCAGAGAACCCCTTTCTCCGCCTGATTGCGAGTCGCGAGGTCAGTATGGGTTGCGGTGCAAAGTGGACGATAGATCATATTCTCGCTTCGTTCGGTGTTCCTATCTGCTTGAACGTATGTTCTTGTCAGTCTGCCATCAAAGCGTACACCCTTGAATTCCGATGCTTGGGCCGCTTGCATCTCTTTTGCGTGCCATTCTCGTAATGTTCTGAAATCTTGCATTGCTTGCAAGTATATTTAATGGCTCGTTGTTTCAGGTGTGGTGTTGTAAACCATCCCCAACCATGGCACACCTATCTGGAGCCGAGTATCTGGCCTCCATCTACGGAACCGAGAAGGACAAGGTCAACTGTTCCTTCTACTTCAAGATCGGTGCGTGCCGTCACGGCGACAAGTGCTCCCGTACGCACATAATGCCGACGTTCTCGCAAACTGTTTTGCTGAAGAACCTCTACCACAACCCGGTCATCGACATGCGCCAAGCCGACGCCTTCTCGAAGGTCGGCCAGAACAACAAGGAGGAGCAGGACTACTTCGACGACTTCTTCGAGGAGATTTTCGCGGAGCTGAATGAAAAGTACGGCCAAGTCGAAGAGATGAATGTGTGCGACAACATCGGAGAACACATGATCGGCAACGTTTACGTCAAGTTCGCCCGGGAAGACGACGCTGAGCGTTGTGTGAAGGCCCTGGAGAACCGATGGTTCAATGGCGAGCCTATCTACGCCGAATTGTCTCCTGTCACCGACTTTCGTGAGGCCTGTTGTAGGCAGTACGAGTTGGGTGGTTGTGGCAAGGGTGCCTTCTGCAATTTTATGCATCTGAAGCCGATCTCGCGTGAACTGCGAAAGAAGCTGTATGGAGACAAGCGGTCTCCTGAAAGGAGGACCGGTCGCCGTGGTTACGGGGGCGGCGGAGGAGGTAAGCGCGAATTTTGTTTTATGTTGAGGTTATGACCTTTTAGGATGGTTTTTAGGTCTTTCAGACTTTTCAGGTCTTTTAGACATTTTAGGCTATCGTAAAGTAGACAGCGAAAATAGCAAGACGCATTTTGTGTCTAGTTTCAGATCATTTTTGAGGTTGCGTAGTTTGCGAATCGGCCGGCGTTCTTAATTTTAGCCCCCATCTCTTTAGTCTCAAAATGATCGGAAGCTAGACACAAGGTGGGTTTCTGTCTAGACAAATCGCCTGAAACTTCATTCTCGAGAACGCGCAATGGTGGGTGCGGTTGGAGGAGATTCTCTCGAGCCGGCCACCGTTGTGTAGCCTCATTTTGTTAGCGCTTCTAATTGTGTTCCTTTCAGATCGACGCTACGGAGGAGGCGGTGGCGGACGCTACGGCGGAGGAGGAGGAGGGTACGGCGGCGGAGGATACCGCGGCGGAAATTACGGTGGAGAAAGACGACGAAGCCGCTCGCCTCGCCGTTAAGAAGTCCTTGAAATACTCGTTTCAATTGTTCTATGACAGTTTAATGCCGTTACTATAACTTTGATCAATAAAATGACTGACTGTCCGCCGTTGACCCCTGTGAACAAAGTGCACAATGTATCTAGGTGGAAGGACCTGACTCGTCTGACTCTATCAGTGGAACGTATTCTTCATTTATCACTCAGTTGTTGTTTTCAGTGAGGTCGGATGAGGGTAAGCGGGTATCTGCTACGGAAACTCTCCAGAACACTCAGGAGGAGCTCTCTTCCACAGCATCGTTTCAACGGTTAGTTTTTCAATTGTTTATCGTTGGAAGTGGGCTGAATGGATGACGTGTCAGCTTTTGGCTGGGCTCAGACGAGACGGCGAACGCATTTGATGAGTATTCACGTCACTCACCAACTTTATCAGCGCCTAACCCGTTGTTCGCATGTGTTGAAGACGAACCACTCACTGCATGAGAGCTATCGCCATTTGGCTCCCTTAGCTTCTTCAGAGATCTTGTGAAAACCAGAACGACCGGTAATCAGTCTCGTATGAACAGAAATGCGTGACTGAGTCTCGAATTCTCAACTCTTCAATTCCTCTTCACTCAGAGCTCGGCTGCGAAGCGGTCGCTTTTGTGGCTGTCGGGAAGAACAGCAAACAGCGGTTGTGCTTTGACGAGGGATCGTTCCGAGAGCGGACAGCAAACGGCTTCGAAGTGCGAAAATAGATCTTATTAATTTCGAATCAAAAGTGCTGTTACACCACTAGATGATCCAGGCGTTCCTCGAAAGGCAAACATCACTTTAGTCTGCGAATGCTAATGCAAGGAACGCGTTCAAAGGCGCGTTTATGGAACATATCGGAACTTCATTCATCAGCCAAAAACAACCTTCGAAAGCCTCTTCCAACAACTGCTCGATTCCACTTTTTGTTCAGGAGAACCTGTCTGCTCCACCGCTGTCCATCTGGTTTGACGCCAACTGTTCGCCGACGATCTCTGATTATCATTGCAGCGCTCGTTTTTCTTCTTTTTTTCTGGTGATCCACGGACTACTTCATATCTCTGATAACGGCCTTCAAATTCTTATCTTGTTCCCTTTTTGTTTTTTATTGCCCAGCGAAACGGATTTGCTTTTCAGATTTAAATTTTGTACTGATTGCCTTGAAGCTTACACTTTCGCTTTAGATGGTTTAAGAGGATTTCTAAGTCTTATTGGGTACGGTAATTGATTTTTTGGTCCGGTTCGGCTTTTCTATTCTCCAAAAAGCAATTTCGGGTGGGAAATCAGGTCCTTTGCCTGTGAAGACGCTATTTGTGGTTCGTCATGCTTGAGCTTGGCCAACGCTAATTCGACAAGGTTTGTACTGAACGCTATGTAAATTCAGGAGAACCGGGTCCCAAGTGCTTCTAACCTTTGCTCGCCATCGGCTTCTCTCATGTCAACGACAAAATTACGTTTTCTGCTCCGTCGGGCAGCGGTTGGTGTGAACTTATCTCGGCGGCTGCTGCGGCGACCAAAGGAGCAGCCCGTCTGCACTTCTAATCGGTGCACGAACGGCTACTGTTACCCCTTTGGCGACAGTAGTTCATGTAACCGGTCAGTAGTCGGAGGCGTCTACTCGAGATAAATGATTCGCCTTCGCTCCTCCAGCGCCTCCCATTTGCACCGCGGGCCAAGCAAGTCGATATCGCGTGTTTTAAAAGGCGTCCGCATGGCTAAGCACCTTCAGTGTGGCGGGATCCCCACTCTTTGCTGGCTGGCCGGCTTGCTTGCTTGCTTGCTTGCTTGCTTGCTTCCTGCATGTACTGCTTGCACTCGTGGGCAGTCCCGTTGCTCTACGTTTCTCTCGACTTTTTGTCCGTCCGCTATTAACTGAATCCTCAGCTGTTGAAAATATCCACCGGGCTGCTCGTACAGCTTGGCAATCTTTTTACTTCCTTGTCGTCGAACGCATCCGTTTATTGGTGCCCTTTTGTTTTTTAGCTGTCATGTGCGTCTGAGGGGAATCTAAATTCCTTTTTTCGTGGAACACTTTTTGTAAACTTGAGAAGCAATCACCATACGAATCGCGGTTTGCATGGGTCCGGTTTTGCAAGACGCCAGAACAACATTTGCTTGTCCTCGGAAACCTGTTTTGCGCTTGTAATTAACGCTGAAGGTGTTTCTCGATTCTGCGCGACCTCGCGTCCTTCGGGGATCGATCAAACACCAAAGACCGCGTGTTCAACTTGGCGCTGTGCACTGTCTGGAGGCCGATTAGCGCCATGTGACGGGATGATCAGGAAATCAAACAGAGGAGCCCCGTCCCACTCCGGCCGGACCTCTCATTTCCCGTTCGATCTGATTCGGGTGCGGTCGGTTCGTGCCTCTTCTTGTATTTCCTCTGTTTCCGAGTGAATCGTAGTTTGTCTTTTCAGGTTTATCACCTGCATCCCAACTAACCGTCTCTAACCAGGGAACACGGGAAGTCCATCATCTGACCGCCGACCGAAGTAGCCTCACTTCTGCTTCAGTCTCGAAACTCATTCCGTTGTCGAATTTCGCAAACTTCGCCGCCGTAAACATCATGGAATCCCTACTGAAGAATCCCCGCGTCCGCATGCGCGATGCGAAGGCCGTAGAACAGAAATTGGCTCAGATTATCAAGGGTGGCATGGATCAACTGATGGTGAGTTTTATCTTCTTCAAACTAACGCGTTATGTACATATTTGTTTATTTAAGGTTATCAGTGACTTCGACTACACTCTCTCGAGGTACACCGACGACAACGGTGAACGTTGCTGGACAACGCACGGAGTTTTCGATGCCGCGGCCATGAAGATGGACCCAACTCTGGGGCAGAAGTTCGTCGACCTGAAGGAAAAATATCTTCCAATCGAGTTCTGCCCGACGCTGAGCGACGCCGAGAAGGTTCCGCACATGGAAAACTGGTGGCGGACTTCTCACGGCTACATCATCGACGCCAAGTTCACCGAAGAGGTCATCGAGAAGTGCGTGGCCGACTCTAAAGTTTTGATGAAGTAAGTGGATGTGATAATGATCTAGAGTCATATCTGTGTTTAGGAAGCGCGGATTTGAGATGATTGCCAAGCTGGAAGACCATTCGGTTCCACTGATCATCTTCAGCGCGGGAATCGGCAACGTCATTGACGTTTTTCTAAAGCAGAACATGAAGATTGTTCCCGACAACGTCCATCTGATTTCCAACATGATGGAATTTGATGACCAGGTTCGTAAGATGTTTCCGTTTCTGCATTCCTGTATTTTCTCTTTTCAGGGTGTTTGCTGCTCTTTCAGTGAGCCTCTGATTCACACGTTTTGCAAGAATTCGTCGGTCATCAATGGAGAACGGACCTTCTTCCATGAAATCAGCAACCGCACAAATGTGGTTTTGTTGGGAGACAGTCTCGGAGGTTCGATCTATACACGATTTGTTGAAGTTCTAATGTCAAAGTTACAGATTTACACATGGACGTTGGCGTGGAACGCGAAGGAGTCGTCCTCAAGATTGGCTATCTGAACTGGGATCACGATCGTCTCATGGACAAGTACTTGAATGGATACGACATTGTCTTGATTGATGACTCGTCAATGGACATTCCGATTGCCCTATTTGAAGCCGTTGAGGAAAGGAGCATTGTCGCGAACAACCCAGAAACGTGTCACAAAGAAGCGGAAAAGGACGTCGAAGTGTCCACGAAAAGCTCAAACACGACGACTAAACTGGCCGTCTGAACCCTTCAATGCTCACATCCAGATCGATCCGGTGGCCTCTCCGATCTCACTTCCACTCGATTGCTTCTCTTCTGATGTATATTAGGTCTGCTGTGCAGGTATAAAGTCGAGCTGTGGTAGAATCTTTGTATCATACGAGAGCCAATAAAGTTATTAATAAGACTCGACTTTGTGTTTCCAACTCAAATCGAGCGACCTTTTTCCCGCGGAATACGAAGGAGTAAACAGCAGATCCATCGATCGACGCCGTTCGGGACTGATCGTTGGGTGTAAAAAAGAGGCCGCCGGCGTCGACGCGTTAACATTTTCGCCTTTTCTATTTTGCGGTCGAAAACAAGCCACTTAAGGTGTCCAAACGAGCGCGATCGGTTACTGTAGCGTGGGACTTGGGAAAACAACAAACGACGTTCTGTCAACATTCCAAAAGTGTCAAACTGTCATCTTCGGGGCGCTGTTTGATCGAGTCGCTGCTGGCCAGCGGTTAGTCGGCCGATGTCGAGCGTGGATTATGTGGTTCCGAATGGATTTTCGACTTGCAGTGGGTGGAGCAGCCCGAAAATAGCCAAACGCTTCAATATTCCAATAAAGCCTAGATTAATGTGAGCTTGTCTTGACACAACACTGATTCCCTTCCACAAATCCAGTTCTATTTTTGTAAGTTTGTTTGTTTGGGCCGGAAACCAGAAGGTCTTTCGATTAGTTTTTGTCCATTTCTAAAAATGGAAGTTCTCGAAACCGACAAAATCTAGAAACTTCAACCATTTAAACGTCCAATCAAATCCTTTCTTCGCCCGTTCCTCGTCTTTGTCACCCTTTCAATGTGTTTTTAAAGGCGCCCTTCAAAGTTGTCGCGTTAGATTTCCGTTCCGCCCTGCTGATTCCAGCAGAAGCACTTAGAAAACGATGAAACGGTCTTCGCTTTAATTGGTCCAGAAGTTAAACGAAAGACGTGGAACCTGTTTCTGGGTTGGGGAGGGCGGCTCTCGAAGTCGAAACCCAGTGCCCAGCCGGGGTCGCGCACCACTCGAGTTCACGTCGTCCAGCCGCCGCTGCTCCTCCCTGATTGGGTTTTGTTTTTCCGTCGTTTTGTTGACAGTCCGAATTCTTCTTCGCCCGTCTTTCGATCCGAACTCGTTGTGGTGGCGGCGTGTTTACCGCCTTCTTCGTCATTCCCTCCACCACCGGCCCGCGCGTGATCCCCCGGACTGTTGTAAACTGCCACAGTATAAATGAGCGTAGATTACGGTGGATCGTGTGGCTTCTGGCTTTTTAACTGTTTCCGATTGACCCCGTGGACGTGGGCGCGAAGCCTCGGGCGATCTTATCGTGAAGGAGTGTTTTCTTTGCAGAGAACTCCCCGAAATCAATCGGAGCCGAGGAAACGGGAAATCGATCGCTGGCGCTCTCGCGAAATGTCGTCGTTGTTCAGGAAACTCTTCGGAGGCGCTCAGAAAAAGGCCGCCACGAAAAAAGATTCGGTCACCGGGCGAAACAACAGTTTTGTAAGTGCTAAGAACGCGTTGCTTGGCTCACGCTCTCTTGCAGCCGGTACCGTACCTATCAAGGCTCGAGGGAAATCAGCTGCAGCCTGGTCAGTCGCTGATCGTGCGAGGAATCGTGATCGGTAAGCACTTGGGGATTAGCCGGAGAGAGCGCTCATCGAGGGGGCGACCTTGACTTCAGGGGAAGCCGTCCGGAAGCGGATCTGTGGCGTCGGAATGCGCGAAAACAACCAAACGAGTTCTCGAAACGAGATTCGTGATTGGAAAGTGCGTTTTGGGGCTGGCCAATCGAAGGCGGTTTTTCTCTTTTTGAAAAGCAACAAATTCTTTTAATTTTTTGTTTTAGGACGGGGTGAGTTCATAATAAATCTCACCGGAGGGCCGAACGTGGAAGTCGAGAACGAGTCAGATCCTATCGACAATCGTCTTTTGAGCATACGAGTAAACATCGCGCAGAAGAAACTCTATTTGAACGCGTGCATTGATGGAGAATGGGGCAGGTGAGATTTCCTCGGAGGTTGAATCTTCATAAATCTGATTCGTTGCAGAGAAGGCTCGGTTAAGCACAAGTGGACCACCGGAGACGAGTTCGACGTGCGTGTCAGGTGCCATGAGCAGTTCTTTGAGGTAATCGCTGATGAGTCTTTCTAATTTATATCGCGTTTTTAGATCTTCGTGGAACACAAGCTCGTCGCCAAATTCGCCCACTATATAAGTATCAGTAACGCCTCCCACATATTCATCAATGGAGACGTAGAACTCTACACGGTTTCATGGGAAGGAAAGTACTACGTGGGTTCATTTGTCCCTCTCTTGACCCAAAACTCTCATTTAGTCAATTCCTTATGCCGCCGACATCCCCGGGAACTTCTACCCCTCACGGAAACTCTACGTTTCGGCCCTAGCGAAGAAAACAGCAAAGCAGATGATTATCGATTTCCACGCTGGAAACGACATTGCGTTTAGATTCGAACCCCGGATTGGAGAAAAGGTGAGACGACGGGAGGAATTGAGTGACTCGAGGGTATTTATGAATGTTCAGAAGATCGTGTGTAACTCGAAACTGAATGGCGCTTGGGGGAAGCAGGAGATCATGGGCGTCAAAGGGTCCGGATTCCTCATCAAACGGAGAAAAACTTTCGATCTTCTGATCTACTGCGAGGAGAACCGCTTCGTGGTCGGTTTTCTCAGTTCTTCCCCAAAAGACCTTTTCTGTTCCAGGTATACATCGACGACGTTCCGATGGGCGAATTCGTCCACCGAACTCCGCCGCGGAACATCGACAAGCTCTCGCTGGAGGGTGACGTGGAACTGCAAGGAGTCCATCTGAAATGAATCTTCCTCCGCTTTCTTTTGTAAATAAACTCGCGATTGTAATCTTTACACGCAAATAAACTTCTGCTCCTCTTTCTTCTCCGAGAATCGCTTTCTGGTTGTGTTCTTGCATAGTATCCCTACCGCCAACGAGTTTCTGAGCTCTGGGCTCGCCAGAATTGATCTCATCCATAGAATCGTTCTCTCGATAGCGATCAAAGCTGGAATCTTTCTAGTGTGTTCCCGGCACGACTTTGCATGAATAATAGCGGGACGCATCGTAGTCCACAGAGTATGTAGTGCATTCGGAGATTTCCCGAGGGCGCCCAGATGGTCCAAGAATCGAGTGGATCCCCGAAGAGCTTGGAACTCATGAAGGTGTTTACGCGAACGAGAGAGAATTCGCGAATTGAAGGAAGGCTTTTGAAGCCGAAAAACAATTCATGGACATGTTTTTATGCATACAATCGATTTTTGCGATCGGAATCGACCGACGGTCGTGGGTTCTCCTCCGTTCGTTGGTCGGGGTTTGCATTTGATTGAGTCGGAAAAGAGAAGAAATCGGGGGATAGGGCGAAAGAAACCTTCGGGGTGCTTCTAAGCAGTTTGTAACGTTGTTCATGACGTTCGATCGTGTAGCTTCAAAAGCGAGATTGATTGGATTTCGCTTGATTCCTATATGCGTGCTTGAGAATACCTAACTCTGCTCAGTTTTCAGGTGACCCAATCATGATCGTCGACTTCTACACGATTATTTTTGTGTTCTTAATGACACTTCTGGTAAATTCCCTCTTCCGAGGCTTATCCATAACTCATCTCGTTCCAGGTGATAATTCTAACCGTGATCTTCGTGAAACGCCAAGCACTTCGAATGCGGAACAACAGCGCGAGGAAGGAGGTCAGCGGAGTCATCGCCTCAGAGCTGTCCAGAGGGAAGAGGGACGTTATTGTAACCCGAATAGAAGGCGTAGGCAGATTCCGGCAAGCCCATGTGCCTACATTCACCGACTGCACCATCATATCAGATCGTACGCCTTTGTTTACTTCCCAAACGCTGAACATATGTTTCCAGATGCGACGAGCCCTTATGTGTATCGAATGATTGCGATCGACGAAATTGCGGAAAATATTGGTGACTTCGTTAGCGCCTCGCAGAACCGGTTTTATGGCGGTCAATTTCAGATCGTCAGGTGGAAATGATCGACCCCACAGCTGGACGTCGTCCCGGAGAATCGACGTATGTTTTCCTGAAGCGGCTACGGGAATGCGCGGGATGTCGGATTTCTCTATCGCAAGTAGAGAGACTCGGTTTTTTGCATGAATTATGCAGATTCCGGCCTCAGTGGGTGAGTTCTGTTGTTTTTCTCACTTTGCACGCCTCGCGATTTGCGCTTATTGACAGTCGCGAGGCCTTGTTTTGACCTCACTAACCTCGGCCGAGTCGAGCGGAAGGTAATTCGCCCTCCATCGGCGGCCGCGTTGATGATCACCGCCGCCTCCACAGCTGACTGCGCGGCGCCCACCGACCTCCTTTCTCCCAGCCGGCCGACTATACTGGGATAATCGCCAAGAGTCAACGCCTCCCGACAAACTCCATGGCAACGATGTGTCACAACTGTGTTTTCAGGTTTTCGACTCTTCGCATCTCAAGGAACTTCGAAGCCTGTTGAAGGACTTTTTGAAGACGTAAGCTTCGATTCGGTTATCGGTTATCTCAATGCTGTTGGTTGTATAGATTGAATGAATGGCAGAAGAATCGATCGGAAGGCGAAGGGAAAAACAACGATTCGGACATCGACGGCGTCCATTATCAAGTCGCACCCACAAATCGCCGCGTGAATTCCTTATCAAATGGCTCAGGTTTGTCCACTGTCCGCTTTCGTGCTTTCATGTACCTCGCTGGCTTCCGCTTTAGGCTTGAGCTCTAACAAACAGCAACTGGAACCGTTGCTGGGCAAAGCCGCCCCAAACGACCCTCCTGCTAACCTGGAACACGAAGCCGCTACTGGAACCGGCGAAAATCAGAAGCTTCTTCAGCGCAGGAAAACGGACGCTCACAGCTAAACGCAAGGGAACGTGATCCGATCAGCCGGCGCACTGCCTAAGAATACGTGCCTTTTTATTGTGCATTTCGAAATTGTTTTCCGGTTATGTTTGTTTAAGAACAGCAACGACAGTCGACAGTACTATAACGTGGAAAATCATCGAAATCATGGGACCATCCATTTGGCTTTAGAAGCTATTTGGAATTCACATATCGTCCGATCTTAACTTTTGTTTGTTTCGGAATAAATCATTTCTTATGCCATTTCGAGAAATTACGGAAAGATTCGGTTCTGAACAACCGTAAATATATTCTGCCTTGTTCGTGACGTGTTTACTTTACATTCATTTAGAGGCATGGCCTCGAAAACAATCGACGATGGGGCTGAGCTACCTCGACCTGTGGAGGATCTGCGTGTTCCCGAAGCCCCCACGGCTCCAAAACTTCCTAAGTCGTCCACCTTCGAGCGGCCCGCGTTAAACACCACGGAAGTGAGAAACGTTCCCGCTGCCAACATCACGAACGTCCATGGTCAACAGCCGCTAAATTCAACAGTTCCTGGAAAGGTTTGTTTATCAACTGGAAGACATTGTTATTTGGGATTTCAGAACGAAGCGAGTTTGGAGAAATACCGGAAGATAATTGAGGAAGTGAAGAAAAACGAAACGATCCATGAAAAATCAGAACCGAAAGCGCCACCCAAACCCGTGGAGAAGAACGATAATGGAATTCTGTCAGGTAAGATATTCGTTTCCTTCGTGTTCGACCAGAGAAGTTGGGAAAACAGGTTTTCCAAATCCTTTAATTATGTGGCGATTGTCACAACATGCTGTACCTTTCGATAGACGCTCTGGGAGAGCGTATTCTTCTGAAAAATGACAGCAATGGCTTCTTATTTAACCGCAAAGAGGTTAGGTATCTGACCCATGACACGTGATCCCCGCATTTACTTAATTGTTCCTTCAGGAGTCAATGGAATGGTCAATTCCGTAGTGGAAAACTTCAAGAAGATGCTGGGATATGGTCCAGAGTGCCTGAACGGAGGCACAAGAAACAGCGCCGGCGATTGCATGTGCCCTAAGTTTTACAGCGGAGCCCAGTGTCAGAACATCAGCTGCACGAATGCGGGTGTCCCAGTTAAGCTCAAGAAGAAAAAACAACAGAAATACTTCGAATGGGAGTGCGAGTAAGCTAACATGATTGGTTTGGAGAGAGTTGAACCTTTTCTTTAGATGCCCAAACCCCGAGTTCATCTCCGGAAAGCACTGCGAACTAATAAAGTGCCTGAATGGAGGGCGTCCTATAGCCAACGCTGGGAAATGCGAATGCAACGATACTTGGTACGAAGGAGATTTCTGCCAGGTTCGCTAAGAGTGAGATTAAAATATTAAGATTCGTTTGCAGAATTACACTTCCCACTGGTTCACTTTCTTTGGGATTCCGCTCTTCCTTATTGTCATCGTTGTTCTCTGCTGTATCGTATGCCGTCTTGACTTTTGTCCTCGCCGATCTACGCAGGAAGCTCGGCGACGTAGGTCTTGACATATTCTTCTCAAATCTCATTGTTCTACATTTAGGAAGGAGGAACCACGCCATCGCAACTAGCTCCGGACGGCCCCGGGAGCGACGGACGCACCAAGATCGCCAGCAGGTGAGTGCGTCTTATGTGGATGCGGAAGGTGGTGTTCGCTTCCAGCAGAATCTGCTTCATGGCAACCGAAACCAACGGGAGATGGTTCCATACCGCCTGGAAACGCTTCCAGTGTTCAACCCACGACTTCTGGATGATGATTTGCCGAAGATCACCGAGGCTCCTCCGTCCTACGAACAGGTTCTCATCGCCTTCCGTATTTCAGTAATCACTAATATCTTTCTTTCAGGCCCTTGCAATGTCCACTCCTGCTGCAACGGCGGTCGTCCCGGATAGGCGGCCTCCCAGCTACACGCCAGCTCCATCGGGTATCCATCGCAGTCCGGGTCTTCCGCCGCCTCCAAATTGCCGCCCTCCGCCGACTCCCCATTCCTCTTCATCTCATTAACATTCGCTATTTACCGAAATAATAGCAACTGTTCTTCATATTTCATCTCTTCTTCCTATTCATTCCATATCGGAATCTCCTGCCAGGAATGAAAACTGCTCATCCATGGTCTCATTCTCAAGTTGTCTTAGGACCTCGAACACTCCAAATCGAGTAATTGTTACGTTGAAAGCACTTTAAAGAATTTTACATTGTTTCCAATAATAAATGTATGATCACGATTTGCATGTTCATTTCTTTGTGTATATTCAAGCCAGTTCAATCTTTGGATTAATGAGTTTTCGATGTTTTCGAGGAAACTCAAATAAGATTTTATCGTGAGTTTAAGCTTTGTTGAGTTGTAGTTTTTTTCGAGATTCTAAGATCTAAGAGACTAGAAACGCGTTCAGCAAACCTTCCGTCGGGATTCTGGATTTTCCTTGAGATTCGGGACACAAATCGACCAATGGATTGAGAATCTTCTTTTGCATTACGCGCAGGTCGAGAACGACTTTGCAAACAGTCTGAGCCGGGATCTCGCAGCGAAAACCCTGTCTTTTAAATAGTCTCATCGGTCCAGCTACGCACATTCGTTTGTCATCATCTTTCGAGTTCGAATTCGCCAGATTCCAAACTCGGCTCTCCTCTCTCTGTGCTTCTTCCGATGATTTCCACGGAGTTTTCGTCCAGATTTTCGTTGAACCTCAATTAATAATTGTTTGCTCTTGATTTGTTTGCGCGAAGTTGAAGTTCTTTCTTATGTTAGATACAGAATTGGGGGTAAACGACGTATTTATTCTATGCGATGCATCAAGTTTTGCTTCGTTGCAGATTGCTCCAGCTATGTTCGCGGAACACGACCACGAAGAGAACTCCGAGTCCTTCAAGAAGGAGTTCCTGGCGGACCCTGTTCCCAGCGTCCACCAGTTCATGCAGCCTCCCCGTGGCATCGACGTAAGTTAAACTATGTAAGATTTCCAAGTTATCGAGAGATTTCAGGCGAAAAAATTTGTTGATCTCCACTTCGGCAAGGAGTCCCATGCGAAGAACCTCATGTTCCGCAAGGGCACGACGACGCTCGCCTTCATCTACGAGCCCTTGACCGAGAACGACAAGGGAGGCATCATCATCGCCGTCGACTCTCGCGCATCCTCCGGCGAATACATCTGTAAGTTCTAATGCTTTTTCTTCCAATTCAAACTGCTTGATTTAGCATCGAAGACCGTCATGAAGATCCTGGACATCGGAGACCGCATGGTGGCCACCATGGCCGGAGGAGCCGCCGATTGCCAATTCTGGACCCGAATCGTCGCCCAGTACTGCGCGTAAGTGTGCCTATAAGTGTGACTAATTCGCATCTCATCTCGATTTATAGCCTTTATGAACTCCGCGAGAAGTCCGAAATCACCGTCGCGGCGGCAAGCAAGTATTTCGCCAATGTCTTGTACGGATATCGGAACCACGGCCTCTCTGTCGTAAGTTCAACTAGTTTCAATATCTCCTAACATTTGTTAATTGAAGGGTTCCATGATCGCTGGTTACGACAAGCGCGGACCTTCGATCTACCTCGTCGACAGCGAGGGCCAGCGACTCCCGCTGCGCGTGTGCTCCGTCGGATCCGGATCGCTGAACGCATATGGTATCCTCGATACCTCCTACAAGCCAAAGATGACCGACGAGGAAGCCCGTACCCTCGGACGCCGTGCCATCATGCACGCGACCTTCCGAGATGCCGGATCAGGAGGATACTGCAATAGTAAGTCCACGATCTCTGAGAACGCAATCCTATTCACCTTTTTCAGTGGTCCACATTACTCCGGACGAGAAGGTCCGATTTGATCGCATGGACGTCAGCGAACTCTACTACGAATTCTCCAAGGAAATCAACAAGGATATTGCGTACGAACCTAAGCTGCAATATTAAGTGCACCGGTAATTAAGTGTTGGTGGAACTTATTTATATTTCGCTCGTTCTCTTTTGATCATATAAAATGTACACAGTTCTCTTTGCTCATCTTCAACCCGCATTAACATTTTCTTCTCTCGATTTCACGCGTCCGCGCGTCCTTTTTCGGGACATTTGTGTTTCAGCTGGAAAACCGTCGGAATTTCGAGTTTGCACTTAGGACAGACGAAGGTGTTGGTTTCCTTGGTGATTTCAAGGATAAATTCGCTTTCGTTTTGAGATTCCTTGTCGGCCGGGAGCTGCTCGTGGTCCTTCAGGTGGCTCCGCATGCCGCGAAGCGACTGACCGCGATAGCCGCATAACTTGCACATGTAGCCACGGATATTGTTGTGAATCTGCCGAATGTGGGTTTGGAGTTGGGTGTTGCTTGAGCCCTCGAAGCTGCAGGCTTGGCGCGGGCATGTGTAGCTTACGGCCTGAACGCAAATGGGTTAGAAGATGGCATAAATGGAGAAGAAGCTCGTTTTGAAGCTGCAAGCTCTTGGCACCCCGACCGCTTATTTCTTGGGCGCGATTCCGGAAATTCAGGTATCTGGATTCAACAAATATTTAGGTTTTAAAATTGGTGTTAAAAATTCTCAATTTCGAAGATCGAAATTATGCTTGCCAGCATTCTCATCGCCTTTTCAAACCGAAATAAAGTGAACTCGTGAATCCGAATCTTTCGGGTACCCAAATCGGAACCATCTCTGGTCTTCTCACCTTGCGGAGTGGTTCGCGAGGCGGTTCATTCGCTCCCGGGCCGTTCTTGCAGTAAAATTGCCTGAAACTCCACTGGTTACTCCCAAAACCAAACAGGCAGTCGAATTACCGGTGGCCGAGGAGAGTTTCGCGGTTGGTGAAGGCGACGCCGCAGTCGCAAACAAACGGCTTTTCAGCGGAACTCGTGGCAGCTCTCGAATCCACCTGCTTCGGCTTTACGGACGCTGCAGTTTGGATTTTTGCTGGTGACGGCGCCTTTTTCTGACTTCCGACGGAACTTGAAGCACTCGAATTGGGACGCGAAGTCTTCTTCGAAAGGTCCAACGGCAGCGGCTCGTGCTCAACCACGGACTCTTTCAGTTTTGGTCGCTTTGGAATCGGTTCGTCCATTTGAGGCTCTCTGAACGTGACTGATACAAAAGCTTAGCAAAACCCTTCTTACGTTTTTGGTTTCTCCTCTGCTGCATTGACGCCATTCGCACCGGCAACGACTATGCCAAGGTTCAGTGCTTCGTTGTTTCCTAGAGTCAGCGACGGAGGAACTTTAAGGTTCTGGCACATGTCGCGATCCAGAACGAGTGGAGTGCTATGGAACTGCACCGGCTGCGGATGTACAGCGACAGGCAGAAAGATTTGAGGGTTTCCAATCAGCTGAAAAGAGAAATTGTAGTTTAGTTTCTCATTCCAAAGTAGTCAGACTCCACTCTCGATTTGCGTCGATAAGCACCGACGTCACCGATCGTGTTGCAGTCACATCAAGCTCGATAAGAACACACCTGGACCAGCGCCGGATTCTCGTGGTTGTGGAAGGCGACGGGAAGAAGGATCGGGAGATTCGGGGGTCGCATGAATTGCGTGAGGAGATTGGGAACTGAAAAAGACTGGATTACGGTATGCGGCTTCCTTCATTCCCCATCGAAGCCGTGTTTCCAGTTCCGCGCGGCCAACGAAGCGTGCCTTCCGCGTAATCTCCGCCGGCGTGGCTGAGTTATTGCCAGCGGCGTAGACGTTGTCACTTTTACGTAAAAACTCTCCTCGCGAGATAACTCCGCGGCCCGCGATCGCCGGCGGTTGATAACGCGAAGCGCATCGCGTCAAGATTGCTTGCGCGATAAGCTCCGCGTCCGAGGAGGGACGAGGGAGATCGATGACCGTCGGTGGTCCTCACGGGCCTTTGAAACAAACGAGGCAGAAGAAACTCACACTGAGAGGAGGAAATCACGGTGGGTTGGGAAGGTTGGCAGTACGAGTGCTGGTGGTTCTTCAGGTTCTCCATGGTCGAGAACGACGCGCTGTTGCAACGTCCACAGGGGAATCCTGAAAAACAGAATTAGTGGGGCTAAGGTGCAAAAGGATTACTCTTCAAGGTCGCGGGCTTCTCAGTGTAGATCGCCCGAAGGTCGGCGAGAGTTGTGGGTCTTGTGACGAACAGCTGGAGGCAGAGTTGCTGACCGTCTGCTGAAACCGAGAGGAGGTCAACCCGAATCTTGTGATTTGATAGGAAAGGAGGGCGAAGCGTCGAGGGTGACAGTGTTGACACGAATACAACAGCGGCGATAGCGGCGGAGCGAAGGAGGCCGACCGGAACGCGGCTTTCCTTATCAGGAAAAATTGTTGTCTTTGTGCCGGCGAGTCGAGAGACCAGGAAAACGGGGAATCGAGGAGGAGAAGATGGAGGAGGTTTATTTACCTGAAACCGGGCTGAGTGTTGCGTTGGCTTCGGAAAGCGTCGAAGCCGAGGAGATTCTTTTGAGAAGCTGAGCTGTGGGACCCAAAAGCGAGAAAGAGAACGTGCGCTGGGCGAAGTCGTGTACCTGAAAAGAACAAGAGGACTGATAAGCCGAACGTCGACGATAAGGAACGGTCGAAGGTTCTGGGATCCCTCGAACGTTTAATTACCGTAATGGTGCTTTCCGGAGAATCGTTCGAGATCGCGGGACGCACCGGAAACGGTCCCAGCGTAGTACCAACGAGCAGCGCCGTAGAATCCAGAGGCAATGGCGTGGACGAAGAGACTTCGAAATCGTCCTCCGAGAGGTTTTGGGGCGATTCCGAGGCAGCGGAGGGCGAAGAGGTGGACGAAGTGACCGTCGCGCGGTTGGGACGAATCTGCTTACGACGCGAGTGCGATGGATTCATCGGGTCAGGGAGGATCGCGCTCCTTCCTCGAGGGTCCAACAGGGCTTCCGAAAACTCCAAAATTCTGCAAAGGAACATTTGTATTGTTTAGAGGCACGCGTGGTCGAGCGCTGCTGAGTGGACGAGTCCTGCTAAGAGCAGAATCTAGGCAGAGAGTCACTCGATATGATAACGCTGCCGATATTCGACGAGCCGTTCGGTTTATTAGAAAACGATAAAAGCACCCTCCGCTTATCAGCGCATCAGCGTCTACCCGTGATGGCGAAATTGCGCGAGTAAACAGCGAGCCGGGCCAAAAAACGAGCAAAGGGCCGGAGCTCGGTGAAGGCGGATTCCGAGCGGCAGCTAAAGCGAGTCACGCGCGCAACTTTCAGAGATAAAATCGGAATTCGCGCTTCTTTATTCACTTTGCAGCGGCGCCGGAGTTCTCCTCCTCGAGAAAACAGCGCCGAGATCGCCGGAGACGATAAGCTCGCCGATGGGCCGCACGAAATCACTTTGATTTACGTGCATCATCCCGGACGGCCTTCGGGGGGAGGTAGATGCCCCGAGGAGGCCGTTGAACCGTCGCTGGCTTCCTGTTGACCCCACCGCAAACGAAGACGACAAATTGATTAAGAAAAACGAGTTTGTGGGAATGACACGCGCGAGAATGGCCTACGCATCTGGGCATTTCCCGGGTTACGGTATCCTGGGCTGGCTCATGCGATGAGGGATGGACACGGAGCAGATGGCGAAGATCGAGAACAAGCCGGAGGTCGGAGGAAAGTAATTAGTAGTCGTAGGCTCGAGCTGTCGGCAACCGCGAGCCCCGCGTAAGATATGATATCCCTAGGGCGAGGCGAGATAAGATCTGCGGAAGGAATTGCGGTCGAGCGCCGCCACCGCGAGGGTTTGAAGAGGCGAGGCGCGTCGCGGGGAGTTGTTCCAAATGCATCGCGCGCTCGTGTGATAACACGGGAACGACAGAAGATGGAAACGAAGATAAGCGCGGTCGCAGGAAATGCGAGGGGAGAAGTCGACGAGTTGCGGTGAGCGAGGACGCCTAAGGAGTTGGGGGAAAAGAGCTGGAATCGAAAGGACTGGGGTTCGTTGATCACCACTCCACGTCAGCTGTCGGAAAACTTTAGAACGCGAGTTCTGCGATTTATAAGACAAAATTAAATACAGGGAAACGTTATCACAGGGCGAAGGCATCACTGGGTACGATATTGACTAATCGGTCGAACACTCTAGGCGAACGTTACTTTGAATGGAATTTCTTATTCAAATAGTTGATCAGGTTGGAAACGTGGAGTCGGAGTTGGTCGTCGATGACGAAGGTCTCCTCGTCCTCGTATTCCATTTGCAAAAGGTCCTGGAAACAGTGGAATTACTGAGCTGGCCAAGATTAGTCCCCCACCTGGAAGTCGAGCTTGAGCGAATTCTTCGACGCCTTCTTAGGACCTTTGATCAAAACGTCGTAGACGCCGGTTTCATCCGTTTTCGAAAATTCCATAGAGCATTTCGAAAGGCTAAAACGATCTTTTAGATTCCGTCACATACAGGAAACCTTACTGGGACGACCATTCTTCGTTCATTTGCACGAGAATCTTCTTGCGGACGAGTTTCTCGCCGCTCACTTTGACACTCTTCTTGGCGTCCAGCGATTTTCGTTCCTTTTCGATTTTCTCTGTGGCCTTGGAGTCGATTCGGATCGAAGAACGTCTTGAAAATAGCGTAAGATCTGCCAATTCTCAACGAAATCCTCTCTACCTGGACGTCCTCGAGATGTTGTCCAAACAAGATTCGAGGTACTTTTGGTAAGTCTCCAGCTGCTCGTTGTACTCGCGCCGCTTCTCCTCGAGGCGCTTCACGGTTTCCTCCAGGTTTGAGAGCTGCTCTCCGCGAATATTCCTGTACTTGTCCTTCATGTTGATGTCCTAAAACAACGAAAATGTTTTATCCGATTCCCCAAATTGAATTCTACGTGAGCAATGTGCGAAACGATCTCTTGGTAATGGGAGTCAGCAGTTACAAGTCCAAGCTTCTGCAGGATCTTGAGATTCTCCCAAATTTTCCGTTTCTTTTCCAAGAGACTCATTCTAAATGCCGTTCTCCTTAACCGTCCATTCTCAGCCGATTCTCTTACGGTTCCTCATCCGGCTCCAGCGCCAGGTTCGCGTGCGCCTCTTCCTCCTTCGGACTCGTCGAGTGTTCCAGCATCTGAGTCACGTTCTCCCCGGGACATCCACAGAGCAGCAGGTCGACCACATATCTCTTCGTCCTAAAAACCCTTTCTGAACTCTCAAACCACATTCTACTACTTACTGGACAAACAGTTCGTTTCCTTGGCCAATCGAGTCTCCTTTGAGCGGCGGAAGCGGGCGAAGCCGCAGCGTAACGTGGTGTGCGTTCGGGTCCACAGCGACCTTCGCTTCGTCGATTAGATGCCACAAACGGGATTCTGGATCTGTCACAACCTAGAAATTCCAAATGTGCATCTCTACCGGGCTCATCCACCAAATCTACCTGGTCCCTGCGTTCCACGAGATACCGGTGGATCGTCTTCAAGTGAGGTATGGCGATGTGGAGCGTTGGCTTCTGGAGCGACACGAAGGCTGTGTACTCGTTCATGTGGTAAATATCCTGGATATCGACATCCGACTCGACCGTCAGCGAAAGTACGAATTTGCGGAAACGCTCGCTGATGTTCGCAATTTCGTCGTTTAAAGAAGTCAGGTAGTTCGCTTCCTCGGGGTACTGTAAGCGCTATATTAGATGGAACTCACTCTGGCGACCTACTCCCGTTCCTCGAGCTCCATAGTGAATCATCTTAACCACCGCGTTGAGTTTTTGGATCTGCGTGGAAGTCACTTCGCGATCGACCATCCGCTTAAGGATCTGAGGGTCCACGAGCGAAGGTTCCAGGTAAGCGCAGAAGACGAATTCGGAGACCTTGCGCGTGATTTCGAGGCTTCGATAACCGGGAAAGCGCTTCGTGAGCAGTTGGTGGCAGGATTTGATGAGGAAATTGGCGTTTCGCCTAAATTACAAAGATTTAATGACATTTCGAACGAGCGCCTTACGAGATGTTCTCGGCCGAGTTCGTAAGAGAGTCGGCAAAGCGGACACTCCAGGTCTCGAGGAATCGTTTGCTCGCTTCAAAAACCTTAGCGACCATTGGATCCGCCAGGGCGACTTCCAGAGATTCCGGATCCTCGTTGTTGTGTAGATTGCGATACATGTGTTTGGGGTCCAGGTTGAAGTGCTCGAGTTGGGGTTCCTCCTTCATGAATTGGGCGATATCCGCTCGGATCGCGAATCCGACGCGTTCGTAAGAAGGGAACGAACGGACCATCACTTGGAAAAGCTGGACAAGCCGCCTGTTCGCTTCGTGGCGCTGGTCGAACACTTCGGAGAGGCTTCCACAACGCTCGAAATGTCGTCGGAGAAGTTCCACGAAGACTCGCATCAGCAGATATTCTTCGCGCTTCTCCGACGCAAAATGGAAAACGGGAAACACGGCGCTGCTGTAGAGTTCCTTAAGATCCACAGGAGGCTCGGATTCGAAAAGATTCGCGGCGTATCGAGGCTCCGCTTGGAAGTGGAAGAGAAGATACTCGAAATCCTTCAGATCTCGATCTTTCTCCTTTCGCGATCGGATCGACGCTTGGCGGTTGAAAGCTTCTGAGTTCTGTGCGACTTTCTTGCCATGTTCGATTACTTCCTGAAACAAAACATTTTGAAAGAGGCAAGTGAATGAATGTTTTACTTGGAGGCTGATTCGGTTTTTAATGAGCAGTTCGATCTTCCGGTTGAGCTCACAAAGATCTTCGTCCAACTGCCGGTTCGAAGTGATCAATCGGGTGATCTTCGATTTCGTCTTTTCGATGGCTACAAGATTACATCAATTTACGTAGGAATTCAAGCGCTTCCATGGACTCACTCAGTTCTTCCTCGTAATCAACTTGGGATTGAGCGAGCTGGTCCACGAAGGAACGGACAACTTCAAGTCCGGGGGCATCCGAGCTCTCTGAAAATACGCGAAACCGTGTATAATATTCGAGTTAGAATGAAAAATTCTCCATTTGATTGAATTTGAACTCATGTTTTGAAACCGAAATTGAGAACTGTAAAGACATCAAGAGTCACTACAATGCGCAGCAGGGTGCGATGGGAGCAACACGATTTCAACGCAGTAATTCGAGCCAGAGATTCTCGTTCGAGCTTGGGTGAATCACGCAGTAGAACTCTAAGAACAGCTCCCGAGGGAAGCGAGGGAGGGTCTAAGCTACTCACTAAGTGTATCGAGGTGCTTTTTGTGTTTGTGCCTGCGGAACGAACTTTGAATCTTCTTCGCGGCGTCGTCTTTCTTCTGGCGCTCCGAGTCCTCGAGCTTCTTCTTTAGATGCTCCTTGATCACCGACTGCGTCCGAACCACACGATTCTCGTTCTTGTGGTAGTAGTCGTGGAAGTTCGCATTCGTCGACTTGAGGCTCCCCTGAACCAACTTGTTTCTAACAAGTACCAGAAGGAGATTCACGAACCTCGATATCCTTCGCGTTTAGAAGCTTCTCATCGACATTTTCCGGACGGTCGAAAACAACAATCTTGTGCGGCACACTCGCGAAGACGTGTTCCCTGCGATCGTCCCCAAACCGATGTTCGATCCATCGTTCTCCGTCCGCATCTCGGTTCTCTTCTCCCAGCATCTCTTGCAGCGCCTTGTCATACCACTCGAGAACTGCCTCTTGGACGATTCCTTGGTCCACCCACACGGACTCCCTAAGAACCTCATGAGTTCTGGAGCGATCGTTTTCGAGCAGTGCAAGGTTCAGATCCACAACTGAACGAGAACAAGATTAACACCGTCGAACTTCTCTTCCCAACCGTTTTGGATCGTGTTCACTGCTACGACTACGCTGCGGTTTGTGCGGGTGACAATTTCCTGAATCACTTCGGGGTTCAGTTGCTTCTCTTCGGAGAACTTGACAATGTAGAACCGCACATTTTGCTCCTCTACTCCAGCGATGGAAAGAACCTTCAGGAACTCCAGAACTTCCTCTTCGTCATTTAACGAACTTCTTAATTTCTGGACTGAAATCGAACCAGTACTCACAGTTCTCGTAACTCCGTTACCTGCAACATCCTTTGGGTTCATCGAGTTCACCTCGATCACCACGCGATAAATGTCTTCGGCCGAAAGGAAAAACGTCTTCGGCTTTCCCTCAAATGCCTTCAGGATTCGCTCGTAGTAGATCGTCTTCAACGAATCCTCCAAAGTCGCGTCCAGCTGCAGGTTTTCGTTGTGCAGCGTTTCGTAGATCGCATCGGAATCTCCGTTCTCGGCGGCCACTTTGAGATCCACACAGGCGTTCGAAACTAAACGAATAAGACTAAATTTGGCTTTCCGAAAAATCGCTTACTGTTGATTATATAGTCGACCTTCTCGGCGGTCAGCGGGCGGCCGGTTTTGGTACGTTCTTCGCGCAGAAGCTTCAGGTACATCGAGAGGGCGACCACCACGATCTTCTCGGAGAACAGGCCATCCAGAATCGTTTCCAGCTCATCGAGGTCTTCATTCTGGGACTGCAGGAATTCTTCGAGGCGCAGGAGGGCGTCTTCCTCTAAAAGGACGAAAATCAGATCAACGCGGGCAAACTTGTGATTCCCCCACACCCAGACCGAAATTGGGGTCTAATCAAGGCTATCGTGCTGGGAGTAAATGAGCTCGGGAGAAAAACCGACCGTTTACTTCGCAGATGATCTTCTGGATCGCCTTCGGGCTCAAATCCCCGTTTTCCGCGCCCAAAGCTTCCAAATATCTTCCGATAAGTGCCGCATCAACGTAGAGGTAGCG
>KN166189.1:84120-97604 GCA_000757745.1 Steinernema scapterisci
TGGATTGCCGCGAAAATCGCCTCATCGGTCGAAAGATCGACCTTGCGCTTGGAAAGAGCGCCGGTCGCCTCGTGGAGCGAAGGCACGTGCTGCGAGTCCCTGAGGCGCTCCTTGATCGCCTGGATTTCCTCCGCCGAGAAGTAGACGTTTCCGGTTTGGTTCCGAATAGAGGGCATCTTGCGGAGGCGGAAGAGGTGGATCGCGAGCGCGTAGAGGCAGAAGATGGTCTGGATATTGCGGCCTTCGTAGATGTTCACGGTTTCTGGGATCACGATCTGAGAACAGCAACACTGATACAGGCGTTGAGAGCAAATCTTACCTCGGGAAAGTGGATTGAGATTGCCGCCCTGCGGAAGTGCATAATGTTGTCAGTGTGGGAATACACTTTTCCCGTGGTCTTGTATTTCTTCTAAAATTAGGAATTGTGTGTGATTGAGGCTTTCCAGCTGAGATTTATGAGCAGTTCAACTCTGCTTTTCGAGCGTTTAAACGGAACTCCCGCAAATGTTTGGTTTGGGATGCCTTTGGAAACGTTTGGGCAGGGTCCTCTTAAACATTTCAACATTCCGCTCCCTCGCCGTTCCTTATCAGTTCGCCCCTCTGTTCCCCTGCACAGTCCCACTTCTCAAATTCATCTTCTCTCATCTGTCGCCTCCAATCACCTATTTCATCTTCAAACTTCAATTTCAAGCAATTCGTCACGGACGCTAAGGAAAAAGCGTTTCGGCGGCGTTCAACAGTCCGAATCTCAATTCCCTCGGAGTCGTCGCCGGTGATTCAGCAATCAAACAGTCGCCCACTCACCTGGTCAAAGTCGTAAATCTTGCCGAGGGGCACCTCCTCTGGAGCGAACCCGTGACCGAGTCGAGCCAGAAGGACTCCGTTAGAGAGGTTCTGCTCGAGATCCAGAACCGAGGGCACCTCGCAGTCGTCGGGAAGGCATTGGGCGAGCCAGCTGAAAACGGAAACTTTAGAGGCGGCTAGGGAGTTGCGGATAGTGAGTAAAAGCTTAAATTGGATTATACGTGCACTCTTAATGCGGCGAACCCTCGAGAGATCTTCGCGGCGCAGAAATCGATTTAGATTCGACGCGAGAATCGCCGGAATAACAATCGGGATTTAATATTCAGAAGAGGTCGAAGGCGGAAGGTCGTCTTTAAAGTGAAAAAACGCGTGTTTTTCTTAGAGATTAGAAGAGGCGCTGCGAACAGGTTTCCACGAGAATCGTAAAGTTACAAGGCGACGAACGGAAGTGGGGGAACGGTGCACTTGCAGGCGCGGAGAAGGTCATTTGGGGTTTTGAAATCGATTTGGAGAGAATTCGAAGAATTGAGATTTTGAGGGTTCACGGAGAAGATGGAGGAGAACTCTTAGGAGAACTTATCGCCCTTCTACCCCGGTCGAGTTAAATGACTTACGTGCGGACTTCGTGGAGCCGGCAGAGGTAGTCACGGGCCCTGCGGGTTTCGCGCTTCTCGTCCATAGAATCCGCCGATCGCGGCGCCGAAAGGTCGATGGGTCCGATCCCGTTCGACGTCATCTGAAAGCAGAGGAATTGGGAGAATAAGGGTTCAAACTGAGCGGCGACGACGGGAGAAGCCGCTTGCGGCCTGCTTGCACAACCGATTACGACGCGCGAGTGCGCCTTGAACGGCGATCGGGGCGTCGGGAGAGAGAAACGGGCAGCAAAAACTCGAGAGAAGAAGGCGAAGATTACAAGCGATTCTAAGGGCGAATGAGGCAACGGCGTGGAGGCGGACCCGCTAGGTTGCCTGCACGCCGAGCAAGACTAATATGCTTTGCCTGAGTGGATGGGCCAAAAGGCCAGGCGATCCCGTCGTCCCCATCTTCGGAATTCAAAACTTCGCCTTCCGCGGAAAGTTCTCTTTCGTTCTTCGGGTCAACTGGCAAATTAGAACGTCCCCAACTCGGTACTACATCCATATGGAAGCAGTTACATGTTTTCACGTCTCTAGCGTTGTTTACCCGCGTCCTCCGTTCTTTGGAACTTTTATGTTTACAAAACAACGCGACTCGTTCTTCGGCTCGGTCAGCCACTCATTTGCCTAAGCTCCGGCTGCAAAAGCCTTCTGGCGACCTTTAATCTGTCAAGTATTAAAGATCCTCGTCCTCCAAACGCGTCCCCATCGCTTATCACGCGATCCTCCAAAAGTTCATCTCGCGGCTACTTTCGTCCCGAAACTATACAAACGAAAACAAAGCGAATCTGCGCCGTCGCACAAAAGCGTTTGGAAACAAAGCGCGGCGGCGGATCCACGCGTTCCTCCGCCGTCGTCATCTTCGGAATCTGAAAAGAGAAGAAGAAGCGCCGCGGTTCCAAATTGTTTGCTTTATCAACTCGTCCCCCGATCGCCGATCGCGCTATAAAGCGGACGAAACGCCGTCGGCGTGGACGTGTTTGTCTTCGGCCGTCGATAGGAGCGGCACCGGAAAGGAAGTCGACGGCTTCGGTCGACTGTTGGAAGCAGCGCCGACTCCGATTTGCCGCCGTAGAACGCGTGTTCGCGTTATCATGAACCCTTAATTCGGTTTCGGACAAAAAGCTTATTAGAGCCTCTTTGGGGAGCGCTCCCCTTAACTGCCCACTTTAGCTACAGTTTGGCGAGAAATGTGGGCAGAGAACACAAAATGACTTTGATAAGGTGCAGTTGCGACTTCAAAGTAGTTCTTCGCGTCCTGATTCACTCCTCGAAAGGAGTCGACTCCTCTTTGCGACGACCAAAGCTGACACCATCAAAAGCTTTGCTCCCGTTTTGGAACTCGATTGTTCTTATCGAAGAGTGGCTGCGTCATTCGGTTGTCGCTGTAAGAGATCAAAAGACAATTTTTGAAATCGAGAGAAAATAGTGAATTTGTCGCAAAAAAGTGAGATTTACGATGTGATTGGAAAGGGCAACCGAGGCAACCGAGGCAGCCGAACTGTCAAGGCTTCTGATGTAGGTAAGGAATCAAGAAATATATTCAAAGTTGTAGAAATCAGAACGCAATTTAAACTTGAGATGTCAAGAAAACAGCGACCGAGGCGAGAATCCACTTGTTACGATGAGATCGGGAGCAGGGGATCTGGACGGTGGCGATGCAGTCCTTTCTCCGTGTGCCAACGTACATCGGCACCCAAACGGACTCCGACTTTTCGTAGATGTCCGGTGTATCCTAAACTCAAGGTTACGGTGGCCAACGCTTGTTGTAACATACGACGGGAGTCCATGCAACGCCCAAGGTAGGCAGCGGATTGAGGGGAGCGGAAGACGGAAGCGCTTCGGACATCTTCTGTCCGTCGAAAATGGCGCCCTCCATCTGGAGATCCGAGAGTTGGAGCAGTAAGGGAGATGACCCTAATGCCGACAGGTCCCAGGCGGTTCGGAGCTTCAGTTCATCCATGCTGACTTTGAGGTGACGCGCGGTGACTTGACGGAGAGCGTTCAGCAATGCGGAGGGACGGAGAAGAACCGAAAGGTCGATGGGTCGATTCAGAAGTTGGCCCGACTCGGCTTCTCGGAGAAGAGTTTTGGTGGATGTGTATTTTTGGATCAGAAGTTCTAGGAAAGTGATCGGGTTCTCGGGTCCGTTCCATGCTGATTCCCATTCAGAGGGAACCTAAAAACTGGACTTGAACCGTTTTTTTTACGTTTTCTAAGAAATACCTGATGCTGTATTAGTTGTTGTGCAATACGAGAAGTTGCGGCGTCCGGAGCCGCTGAACCAGCGAGGGTTTTCGAAAGCGCTGAGAGGGTTCCGTGCACATGTTTAATCTGAAATTCGAAGTATTTGGCATAAAGTTGAATTTGTCGAAATCACTAACAATTTTCGCGGTGTGCACTACCTCAATCGAGAGGATCTCGATCAGAGGATCCGAAGACGTCTTCACTTCTGGAACATCCTTGGGTCGGATCGAGGCGCCTTGGTTAAGTCGTTTCCAAAGAGTCACCACAGGTCCGATCACGTCGATCCACGCCTGTTTTGAGGACGAAGAATCGTTTTGCAGAGCTTGGGAAGCACGTGTTGCTATAATAAGGTTCCGTAGCTGACGGATCGTTTGATCGCTTTCAGTGATTTCCCACGCAAATCGAATGTTCGCTGGGAGATCGAAAAATGATGGAGGGTCTTCGGCGGGGATTTGCTTCGATACGTACGATAGCATTTCCTAGAACGGAGAAACATTAATAGAGAGAATCAAAAGACCATTTCACCTCTATGGTTTTGGCTGAAGGGACTGTAACACCGCGAACGAGTTCCGCAGTTGAGGGTTGCCCAGAGATGACGGTCGAGTTGAAATTCTTGTGGAGGTAAGTGCGCAGAACCTCCTCATCGAAAGAGTTGTCGATGCGACCTCCGTATATCACCTGATCCATAAGGCCGTAGATAAAGTCCCAGTCTGCAAGAACACAGAATTGAAACTGCTAATCCTACCGTAATCCTCACCTTTCGCCTCTGACTGACACCACTCGTCAATAACGTGACGGGCAGCACGTACATCTCCGATTGAAAACTCGTAAAACTTGGAAAATCCTTGCGGTATATAGGTTCTACGCTCTTGCAGGATTGCGTTGAGCCAGGCGAGCACGAAGAGCGACTGAGCTTGCAAGTTCGAAGAGGGCTTAAGATTCGTTTCGCGCCAAGCGGTCAACGTCCTCGTCATATTGCTACGAATTCCGGGCGGCGATTCGAAGACGACCTTGGTGGACTCCTGGAGAAGCACGCTAGGGAAACGATTGTCAGGTTCGGTTGTAAGCCAGAGCCGAAAACGATCGTGGCGCTGCGGAAGAAGGGAGAGTTCCTTCTGGAGTTCGGGGATGAACGAAGTGACCAAGTGCAGATTCTTGAGGCAAAGCCACTCGCCCTCCTGGGCGCATTTCTTGAGCGCGACGATCACCATATTCTGCTGCCCTTGTCCCATCGAGATCTCGTGCAACCGTTGACGGCCAATAGTTTGCGTCGCGAGGTCTTCGATCTCTCCGCTGGGGTCTGCGCCGACGCCGATTGTGATCAAAATCGGCTTCTGTGGAGATCCTTCGTCGGCCAGTTTGCGGAAATCAACGTTTGGTGGATTAATAGAGTGCAGTCCCAGCATGGAGAGAGCGAATTGTGAGGCGCTAGAGTAGAGTCGGTCGGGGCGAATCGCTTGCACCACAAGAACCTTCTGGAATGGCGAGAGCTTCGAGTCTATGCTCGAGGGGAAGTGGTTTTCGCAGTCCGCCGACCGCGCGAACTCGCTCCACGTCGCCTGGTCGGAGAGACCTATGGTTTGGAACAACGAAGGGAGCTGGCTTTGGATCCGCATCACGTCCGATCTCCGGGATTGGGGAATCCATGAAATAGAGCGGATCGTGGATTCGTCGCGTGCGTCTCCTCCAACAACCATTCGAGTAAAAACTGCCCATTCCTGAAAATGAATCTTAGACTGAGCCGGGTTAGCTGCAACTCACGTTCTTCTGGAAAACTTCCGGCCGAGTCGTGTAAATGAAATTCAGAGCAAACATCAAACGGTCGCTTTTGAAGGTTCCTTGAGCCACGGTCTGATATACGAGGGTTTGAAGAGTGAGATACAGGTCGTCTAAGCGGTTCGAAGACTTCAAATCCTAAAGAAATCGTATTAACAAGGAACAGTTAAGCGAAACTCACCGTTTTGCCGGAAAGAACGGCTTTAAAAAGCTCGATTACGGTATTCACATTGTAGTTGTACATGCGGTTGTGGCAGTGGAGATCTCCTATCGCGAAATAGAGGGCACTAGCACGTTGGGCCAAAGGAAGGTACACGTTGCGTTCCTGGATATTTGACGTCATACAATGAAACCGGAATTGAGGAAAATACCGCGTCCAGCTCCTTTCGAAGGCCAGTCGACTCGGAGAGATTCGATGCAATCGTTTCTGCGCTAATCTTGCTCTTGTTGAGAGAATCCAAGAGTTGCTGGTTCTCTAGAAGATTTCCTTCCGATGAAGCCAGTTCCTAAAAAGCTGGTAAAGAAAATTAGCAATTGGGTCGAGCACCAACCGACAACAAAATCTGCTCCAGTTCGTCCAACTTCATCTTCATCTGCTCGACGTTCTTGGTCAAATCATTTGACCGCTGTTCCAACTCGGGTTTCTCGATTTCGATGGCGAGCGAGAGAAGTTGCGAGGTCAGGCCTGACCGAGTGGTACTGTAGTTGACCACATTTACAGTCGAGTTCACGGCGCTCGAAAGGTTGATCTGCTCGTTTTTGGTGCAGAGGAAGAGACGGAAATTCTCGTTGAAATCGATTGTTTTCTCCCCGAACTGAACCGTGTGCCGAGGTCCCTGGACGGAAACCTCACGGCGGAGAAGTGGAATCAGGACTGGATCAATTGACCCAACGTCTTCTAGGATCACCGATTTCCCAAATCGGATTCCTAGTTCTGTTTGGGTCAAAAGATCACTTTGTCCAGCGTTCAGCCTAACGACGGAATCTCCCAAAAATCTTTCCAAAAACATAGCTACGCGGCCGGTCGTATCGATTATAAGCGAGGTCTCGACGGTTTTAAAGAGGGTCATGGTGTTCTGCAACGAGAGAACGTCCGAGGGAAGACCTTGGTTCTTCCAGTTCAGCTGGTCCGTTTCAAGCGCTAGGAATGATAGAACATTGAACTTGGTGACGCTCCCGGAAGATTTCGAGAGATCAATGGCATTCAGCCACTGATCCACAGTGTCCGCCCGCAGTCGTTCTGACGCGCCACCGAGAAACGTTATGAACGCGGACGAAATTATGCAACAGCGGCCAATCTAAAGAAAACGAGGTTTGGGCAGAAAACTCGATGCAACGAACCTGGTCCATCTGCTGCTGCAGGTCGTTCATTTGCTCCTGCCATCTGGAAAACTCGCTCCCAAGTCGTTCTACAAGAGTTCCAGCTACTTTGATTGTTGCCTAAAACCACTAAGTTCTTAAACTTTTCCGAAATTCCTCCATACCTGCTCCTTGTCCAGATCAATCTTAATCTGCGTGGCGTCTTTCATGAGAGCCTCAAAGTTCTCCTTCAGCTCAGCAACCTTTGCATCCACCGTCTCGAGACCTTTAGAGAGCTTGTCCATCTGCTTCTCCGACTTTTTCAAATTTCTACAAAGCTCTGATAAATACAAAATGAAACTCGGTGCCGATCTCACCTCAACAGTTCATTTTTCTCGTTTTCCAGAGGCGAAATCTTTTCGAGAATCGCCGAGTATTGTAGGTTCGCCGTCACCCATGCAGCGAGCGGAGCAGCTGCAGCAGAAGCGCGTTTTGCATTCTGGAATCATGCTGATATACGGTACAATTAAAGAAGATCCACAGATACCCTTTGGTCAAAAGAGGCCGGCTTCTGATTGATGAGGGCTTGAACCTTCCTGCCCAGTTCAGGCGTGATTCTGTGAGCGTCAAAATTCATGATTTCATCTTTCACACCCGATTTAGCCAGGAACCTGAAAATTGAAACTTGCCAACGGTATTCCCTAAACTTATCCATACTTTCTCATCGCTTCCCAAGATGTGTCCAAAATGCCCATGAATGTGAGGACTGCTTGCAGGATATCTCTGACAGCTTCAGGTGGCGCTCGGAGACTTCGAATTTCCGAAAGACTCTCCGACTTGATCGATCCCACCGCTTTTCTTGCTTCCTAAATCAGTATTTCAGTACTCATCCAAGTAAAAGAAACACCACCGCAATCAAAGGTTCCACGTCCTTCAACTGCTCCTCAATTATTGCTTTCTGTTCTTCGATTCTTCCTGCTTCCTTCTCCGTAGCCACTTTCAGAGCCTCAATATCACTTTTCTGCTCGTTGGCTCCCTGAAATAATATTTAATATCTTCTCTTTCCAGTGTGCCAAGAAACTGACCGTCATACTACGAGTGATCTCCTTGAGCGCTTTGTCGGCCTCTGCCTGCTTCTCGGCAAGCATCTTCCCTTTCTTCGCCGCCTTTTTCTGCATCTTCGCCACTTCATCGCGAGTTTCGGTCAACTTCGAAACTCCCGCGCGCAAGCGATTCAGTCGCGCGCCAACGGTTTCACGTTTTTCGCTGTAGAGCTTCAGGAAGTTCTCGATAAATACTGAGTACCGCGATGGGACCTGCGCGTTTTTGGGCGCTGATTCGAAGACTTCTCCGAACGCAGCGACGATGTCGTCCGGAGCCTCTAAGCCCTTCGATTTCAGCAAAAGTCGCGGTATCTGCAATGCCTATTGAAATGGACAAAACTTCGGATCTTACCTGGACGAGGGTGTTCCTGGACCATGACTCGTTCCAAAGTACGTTCGCCTGTTTGTAGAAAGCTGGATTCGATACGAGATTCGCTGTAAAATTTTCTCCGTCAACATTAGCCACGATTGCGATGTGAAGATTCCGGTGGACCTCTGAACAAAATTGATTAAACCTGATCAGTCAACCCAAATGATTACGGTAAGCGAAGAAAGAATACAGATCCCGAGTGTATCCTTGTTGTGACGCCAGATCTCTCAGAGGATTCGAGAACTGGTCGAATTCTTGTGGAGTGAAGAGTCCAGGAACGTCGCCGGCCGAGAGCACCGAATTCAGCATCTCGAGGAAAGTTTCTGAGATGAGCTGATAGTCCTCAATAAGGAACACAACGTTTTCGTTTTCCACGGCAGCCGATTGCATGGCCTGAAGAGGGTCGATTGAGAAAAGTTCTACTACACAGTGCTCACCGCTTTGAGGTCGTTTCTGAAGTGTTTCTCTACGTAATTCGAGGAAACACACGGCGAAATAATTTTGATTTGATGCAGGAAGGAGACGATGGAAACTGCGGCTTTGCGTCCCAGCCCCGGCCGACCAGCGAGGAGAATAGAGCCACTCGAGGAGGTCAAAATGCGATCAACGCGGACGCAAAGGTCAACCAACTGGTCGAAAAGCGGAAACTTGAACGAGCCGACCTCGAATTCTGAGCAAGAAAATTTTCGAGAATTCTCTTTTCGGCTTTCTGGCTTACCGTATCTATTGACCGCCTTCTGAAGAACCGCACGGAAGTCGCGCATCGAGGTCGGCACCATCTTCAGTGAACCAGTTCCAACAAGCGGCCCAGGAGCAGAAACAAAGAGAACATCTGAAATGAACGTCCAGGAAAGCCACTTCAGGCAAGAACCTACCTTCGGACTGCGCAGCTCCAGAACTTACCACCTCCATTAGAATCTGCGAAAATCTCTCGTGGTGATCCGGAGTAACTAAACGATCGGCAAAGACCCGATTTGCTTCGAAGATCAAAGCTCGGTTGAGAAGTTCCACTGCACCATCTCCTCGTATCTCGTAGCGCGTAAGGGCTAGAGTCCACGATGTGAGGTCCTTGCAGGTAAAAACAAAATGGGGCTGATCTCCCGCAGGAAAGTTCTTGCGGACAAGTACAAATATCTTGACCATAATGCTGGTAAGCGCTTCGATTCGCGCGTTCGATTGTAAGGTTTGCTGAAATAAAAAGATTAAAACCGTTTGCTGAACCAGCAGAAGCACTTCAAATATTCCCTGGAGGAACGAGGAGTAGATTGTGTGAAGCTCCTCTTCGCTCGGGAAATCCATGGAAACAACCGAGAGAAGTGAAACGAAGCGTGGAGGGAGCGAGTGCCGACTCTCATTGCTCCCTGTGCAAATGCTCGAAACAAGCTGAAATCGAGATGTTATAAGATTTGAGAGAATCTAAGGGATGCCTGAATGTTTTCCAGTCCAACCCAGTCCAGGTTCGAATCGTAATATCCTCGATAAACAAGCATCTGGTGCAAAAATGCAATCAGTTCCGAAGTTCCGTACTTGTCAGGTTTGAGAAGATTCAGAGCTTTCAAGTAGAGTACCAGATTCGGTTTGTCCTTGGGCTTCAGTACTCTTCCTGTAGCAGAAGAGACCTGCACACAATGCTGGAGCAGAATCTGTTCGATCTGCTTCGCGCTTCAACAAAATTCCGATAAGTTTAAGATCGAAGATAACAGTCAGCTTACCTCGTTTGCGCACTACAATGAACCACCACAGCCTGCGAGTCCGAATCTCCTTCGAAACACGCTTTCAGAACACTTTCCTTCCCGCATCCATCGGGTCCAAGTAAGAGAAAGGGGAAGCGGTTTCCTTCTTTCAACCAATTTTCGATCTAAAAAAATTTGGAAGATTACTGGATTAACAATTCTCTCGTCACATACCGTATCCTTTGCTTTCTGCGCTCCCACCGTTAGCACCAGAGGTCTCAAATCGTCATTCTTAATTTCCTCAATCTTCGGCGCTATTCCGGGATCGTCGGTGTAGGTGGTTAGAGAGTCCGTCCTTTCCTCGTACCTAACGTTGTCAGGACGATTCGCATCTGGAAGCGATTGCCCCACAAACACGACGTCAGAAGCAAAAGTCCGCTTAAGATCAGACGGCAGAGAAGCGGACAATCCACGGTACAAAGCCACAAGAAACTCCTTCTGTGATCGGCATCTTCTTAGAAGCGAAAGAACATTTCTGGTCAAAGCCACTGAGTTCTGTTGAACAGCAAACTCTCCCGAATCCCTCTTCTGAATCCACTGGAGGCACCGGTAAAAGTGGTCATCGATCCACTGGCTCAAATCAACCGCGACCTCGTCGCCGTTCTCCTTCAGCCACCGGTCCACAATAACTTTCGAGTCCAAGTTCTCCTCGCTCACAAAAATCATTCCCATACGGGATATGGTAGCCGGCGAGGCGTGCACAAGGCTGTCAGTTTCAAAGATAAAGTTCACATTGGATCCGAATTGGATTCGTTCTCCCGACGGCATCGTTAAAAGCTTGTTGTCGTCAAGGACGGAATTCAGCGCTTCGATCCAAACTGGATCGATATCTCCGTCACATATGATCCACGAGTCCACCGATGGTTCTTTCACAACCTGACGGGCGGCCGCCGTAAGCACTCCGTCGGTCCACTCGCGGGTGTCCAAATCCATCCATCCGAGGAATTTGTTTCTGGACATGGACTTCGGGTTGAAAGTGAAAGTGGAGACTGTGTTTCCCAGAATCTTCAGAGCTTTCTGCAGAAGTTGCCAAAGGGTCGATTTTCCCGACCCGCTTGGACCAACGAGGACAACTCCAGTTCTTTGTCGGAGTTGTTCGTAGAGTTCAAAGATTTTTGTAATCTATAAAAAATGTGGTTTAATCAGAATTAAGCAAACAAAGATATACCTGTAGTTTCCCCATGGTGATCTGCATTTCATCGGCCGCCTTTTCCAGAGCCCCCTGGAGCTCTTCGAATTCGGCATTTTGATTCGAGCACTCTGGGAACACGTCCTCCACGAGTTCCGCGAATCTCTTGGCGTCGGCAAAGGTCAACTTCGAGAGAGTGTTCAGAGTCAGTGCCTGAACTGCAACATCCATCTCGTTCACTTCGCGGTTTCTTGCAAGAAGGTCTCCGCAGCCCTTCAGTACCGTTTTCAACGCTCGAAGGCCCCAATCGTAATGTTGCTGGGCTGAGAGCATCTCCCGACTCAATTTGAAAATTCCCACAAGTTTCCTCGCCAGATCAGGGCGCGTGAATCCTTCGGAGTAGAGAAGAGTTTCCGCGATGATCTCGTTGTCGGGAACGGACATCACCACCGGACGGAACAGTTGCTTCAGGTTATCCGGGAGTTTCTGGCGTCCTCCGTACTCCTTTCCTGCCGGATTTAGAGTAATGAAAATTCCAGAGTTCGAATCGACAGGAACGACGGTGGTTCCCAAAGTGCAAGTGCGGTTCTTTGACTTTATGGCATCTTGGATCGTCTGAATCTGGGTCGATACAGCAGATAAAACAGCCTGAAAGCAAATAAGTAAGTTTTCTTTGGTAAGCTATAATGCACCTGGTCCAAGCGATTGAACTCATCGAAACATCCCCAAGCGCCGCATTGGACGATTCCGACAAAGATTCTACTCATTGAGTGAACGTCTATTCCTTCATCGCAGTTGAAAACCAGGACTTGGCGTCCGAGCAGAGAAGCGAGAGCCTGAAAAGGGTGGGAGTTTCACAAAGCAATCGAAAGCCTTTTCATACCTTAACCGATTCAGTTTTTCCGGTTCCGGCTGGTCCGTACGGGTTTCCACCAAGACCCATTGACATCGCTAAACATGACTTTACAGAATATATACCGCTAATAGCGTTGTCGTACCTTGAGTAAGAGTCAAGTAACACTTGTCAGTAAGCGGAGTGTGCACCAACTTTGGGGAGTTACCCTTAAATGGATCACGATAAAACATTCTTAGATCAAAAAATTTACCTGGTATTCATACGTATACTCGATTTGAGTATTCACTTGTTTCGCGTAAACTGATCCAGAAATAAGGTAAAAGCGAAGCTGCCGCTGCCACGTCCAGCATGTCACCGACTTCGCCTTTTTTTCAACCAAATCGTCCACTATTTTAATGTGATGGATCAGGTCCAAAATCAAAGCCTTTAACTTCAACTGCAGGACTTTGTCTTCCACACGAGTCGTCGTGTAAGCTTCAAGTTGCTTCTGAAGCGAAGCTCGAAACTCCACAAGAGTCCCATCGGAACCCAATACGTTTTCGCAGTCGCGGCAGAAGCGGATTTGTTCCGACAAGCAGAGCACCTTTAATTACCAGTTAAAAGTTAAAACCATTACATATCGCAAACCTGGGAAGGGAACTTTGCCGGATTCACGTTTTCTTCGCGAAGGCTTTCGGATACCAATTTTCGAATCGTTTCGCGCATGGAGTTCGAAAGCTCTTGTAGCCAAACCTGAATATTTGATATGAAGAAATCAGTTAGCACGTTTCAGGAATACCTCGACTTGAGAAACGATACGCACTGGTTTCACAAGCAGAACCTGCTCGTTTTCGGACGAAACCATCGCCGAAATCACGTTCTGCGATTCGTCGATCACTACCTTATCGATTCCTTGAAACAGTTTCTTCAGGTGGGCTTGGATCACAGTGGTGTTAGTCGATTGTCCCAAGATTTCAAGAAGGTCGTCATCACCAAGGAAATAAAACCTTGGGAACGCTTTTCTCTTTTCCTGAAATTTTTCATTTACAAAACCTTTATAATAAAAAAACAAGAATACCTCGAGAAAGTTATTGAGCGCCTTCTGGCAGCGGTTCAGTTGATCAATGATCTGTTCGAGGCTTCTGCGAAGCGACTGCCGCGAACAGAGCGAAACCAAGCGAGGATCCTTGGCCACATCTAAACACAGGTTGCACAAGCCGCTTCGCAAGCCAAACAACCTTTCATAATCGCTCTGAATTCAACATCGACGCGATTGAAACGGGAAGCTTCCGAAGGCAGCGATCCACGACCAAAAATCGGTTCCAAGTAAATCCATTTCCGTTGAATTTCGTTCATCCATTGAAGATATTGATCAAGATCAGAAAGCCTGAAAGCATTGGAATTATTGACTCTTCATGAAATGTGCACAACCTTGTTTGCCAAACAGAAGTCTTTTCTTCGAATTGGGCATAAAAGGGGGAATTCTTCAGCGATTGAAGGAGCGCTTGACTGTCTTTGACCTAAACCAATATCAGTCAAAAACAAATTTTTTT
>KN166189.1:97623-167443 GCA_000757745.1 Steinernema scapterisci
ATAACCTTCACGACGGATCCATTGGTGTGCTTGTAATCCGTCAAGTGGAACTCACTCTTAAATATCTCTTTTGACAAAAGTAAAGACAACCGGCGACTTACCTGGGCTCCCCATAGCTCAAGTTCCTGGATCGCCTCACGAATTGTGACTTCGCCTTGCGCCCTCGCATTCAAATTCTTGAGCGTTTCGACATTTTCCACTACGTTCGCCTGGACACCTATGAGGTCGGCGAACTTCAGCCGTTCCAACGTCGTTCCTCGCGGCAGCTGGACGATCCGGAAGAACTCGAGCCAGTGGTCTCTGCTCAGCATCTCTCCGCGGCAGAACTTTAGGCAGCCGCTGAACTCCTGCAACGAAAGAAAAACAAACCTCCTAATCTTCATTCAAACGACCGTTCTCACCTTCATCGCCTCGATTTCCTTCGCGAGTCGCACGCTGATGTGCGTTGTAGGTGAATTCTTCAGTTCTTCGGTCCATTTCTGCAGAAATTCATCAAAAAGGTAAGTTTTCGACCTAAAATTAAACATTTTAATTCTGTGTACTTTGTATGTGGTTGCACACCTCATCACAATCCACTCTTCCTCCGCAAGAACACCTAATTCGTCATTGAATCTCTGATAAAGAGTCCAACGCTGCTCAGTGTCAACTAAATCCGTTTCCAGCTCATCAAGGACCGGGAACTCTTCTGGGGGAAGTTCAAACTGCTCACATTCTATCCTGAAATTGCCGCCGATGAGAAGAAACTTCAAGAAGCCCTTACAATAGGGCCTTCTTCCGCTCGGTGAGTTCGTCCATTTGCCCTCTTTTTTCGGTCACGAATTCTATCGCTTTCAGGATCTCTGCTCGGCCCTGGTTCAAAGTCTCTGTGGAAGGCTTAAACTGTTGCCACCGGGCAAAGAGTTTCTCTGCCTCCGCGTTCAGGGCCTGAACCCGCTCGTCCACGTTTCCGCGCATTACCACCAGCTGATCAGCAATCATCGTTTGGTGGCTGTCGAGCATCATCTGGAAATTTTCCCACTGTGTGATCACGCTGGGAAGTGAATCCACTCCGCCGCCACCTGCGGATCGCAAAAGTTGGTTCTTCTCGTCGATGAGCGTCATCAGTTCTTTCAGCTGCAATCTCAAATTCGCAAGAAATCCAGGAACACTTCTGACCTCTTTGTTTTTCTTGGCAAACTTTGAGTGGTTTTGATTCGCTTCGGCGACTTCTGCAATCGACTGAGGCCGGGTACTGATCACCGAAATAGCTTCTGTAAGGAACTGAGTGGTAGACTGCAGTTCTGAATTCACCGAATATTTCAGGGTCCAAATCAGCGTCTCGTAGAGCCTCTGAAGAAGGTCGTCGATGGCGCTTTTCACTGCACTTGTCGAAATTACGATACAGTCAATTTTAATCTCGCTGAATTAAAAATCTTTCCGCATGAACGTAAATTTTTCTTACCTTGGAAGCTTCTCCACTTCTCTTCCTTTCGTTTTCACCAGTTTCAGGTGATCGCCCCAGTCGGACGCCCGTTTAAATTTTTCATCGATTAATCCTTCTAGATCCACTTGGCCGAGAACAACCCAATCCTAAAGCGAGATGATCACCTGAACTAAGGAGATAATTATACCTTAAACGGTTTGTCGACGTTTTCGACTCGGTCGAAAAGTTGTTCTGCTTTCGCGTAGAGAGTTTCGAAGCGCGAAGCATTGCGCTCAACCATCGCCGAGAAGAGTTTGTTAACCTGAAACGATGACCCGGAAATGCCGCCAGTTCAACTCTAAGACCTACCGGACTTGTTTCATAGTTTTCAGTGCCTTGGTCCGATTCTTGGACGCCTCGAAATTTGGCCGGAATGCTTAAGAAGGTACGCATCTGGCGATAGTACTGGATCCTGATCTCTTCAAGTGGTGGACGCAGCTGCAGTCTTTCGTCTCTAGAAATCGCGGGAAACAAAATTATAAAGAGCAGATCAAATTCACATACCTAAAAACTAGGTTCGCGTGGATCGGGGCGATCTGGGTATGCAGACTTTCGATTCCCCAGCGATACTGCATCTGAAGAGCCTTGTAAATCTGCCGGTCCCAATGAATCTCCCAGGGCCGCATATTGGTTCTAGAGCCTAGAACACGTTCCTCTTCAGCGAACCGAGTCCGGATCGCCTTTAAAGTTTTCAACCATTTCTCGGACTCTTTGGCCAAGTCCACCACCATCAAAGCCTTCACCATCTCCGTGATTTCTTGGTGCGCCTTTCTAAGTTTTCTAAAAATCTTTTAATTTTTGGCTAATTGGTTCTCTAGCCATTAATTCACCTGTTGTGTGATGTTAGCTTTTCAGCAGCTTGATGCAGCTTGTCGATGAATTCCTTCAGCTTCTGGGGGTCGTTCCAAGTTACGGTAGTACCTTCAGCGCCTCGATCGCCCTTCTTTGAGGGAATCACAAGTCGTTCGAAGGCCACGGCTTCGTCGAGAAGCATCGCTTGTTGGCACGGAAGCATCTGCTGCTCGATAGTGTTGTAAAAGTGCGCCACCTTGCCACAATTTAGATTAAGAAACATAAGCATAAGGTTACCTGCTTTAGGAGAATGCCGTTCTGGTAAAAATCCTCGCCGATCTTCACGCAGTTCAGAATTTTCTGGGGAATCGTGAAACCGATCGACGAAAGTTGGCGAACCTCGCGGAGGAGACGCACAAGTCGGTCACTGTAACTGACTCGGAGAAGGCCGTCGTGGGAATCGATTTCCATAAGTCGACCCGTTGTTTCTAGCGCTAGTCCTGAGCTTGGATCTTCTATTTGGCTTTCAACTTCTTGACACCTTTAAAAGAAACCGACATCGTAATTATAATCTCCAGAACACCCACCATTGGTCGTAATGAACAGATTCGCTGCCACTTAGTTCGTTTAGGAATTCGTCTATTCGAGTCTTAAAGGTTGGATATGCCGAGATATCGTCGAGGAGGTCGTTCGAAAGCGACCGGATGAGCTCGACCTAAAAGTAGAACTTTAGAATCGCTGAAGAGACAAAGTAAACTTACTTGTTTTACATTCCGACGGATCCAGATAATCTTTGCTGAAATATCCGTCAGGAACCTGCCAGTTTCGAAATGGCCGCCCGCCTTCTGCGTCCATTCTTTCCGTCGCACAAGATTCTCTTGCAGGCGGTGAAGAAGATGTTCCCTCTCGGCCACAAGTTGTGATTTCACTTTTGACCGATCCAGGAAGTGTTTGTACTTGTTGATGTCGCTGATCAGCTAAAATTACAATTTTTATGGAATAAAAGGCGAAAAAAACAAACCACATTCAAGTCGACTTTATTCGAAATGAGTTTGCCTTTCAAAACGGGAACCGCTCGATGGACAAGTGGTTCGATCGATTTTTCGGCAGTTTGAACCTTCGACTGCCATTGGGCGTCCGACTGTGCGCTAGTAAGGCCAAGAGGCACAAAATCGCCCATTGATGAAGCGATCAAAGATTCTACCTCGCCCCGCAAAGAATCTTCCTTTAAAAGATCGCCAAGTTCCACGCTCAGCGTACGAAGCCGGAGAATCTCGGAGATTCTTATCCGAAATGCTGCAAGAAGTTCCATAGAAACCGGCGCTCCTTTCCATTCGTGTAAGTAGTTTCGAGGCCAAGCAGAAGTAGTTAGTGTCTTCACGGTGAAGAGCCACTGGTCACAGAGCGAAAGAGCCGATTTGAGGTCGACGACGGCATCTGGATCGGTCCACAACTGTTCGGGAAGTTTCTGAGAAATGACTTCAATGACCCAAAGTCCTGGAAAATAGTTATCAAAGTTTCGAACGTTTAAAACTAAAACTGTTCACCTATTAAGCGCAGAAACTGCTTCATTCGATTCTGAGGGTATGGTTGGTCTGCGACCCAGAGGGCTTCAGCCGAATCCTCAGCAGCATCGAGAATCCTTGCAATTTCTTCAATTCGGACGTGGTCAACAACACTCCAGCGTTCGTAAAACGGTAGCAAGCAATCCCAGTAATCCGATCTGCCGGTGGAGGCCTTGGCTTTCCAGTACCGAAATTCGTCTGACAGAAACGTAACTCCTAAAACGGACTTTAGAACAAGATGAACGAACTGTTGAATCAAGCTCACCATCGACTCCTCCGTCAGATTTTCCAACTCTGGCGACCAGATTCTCTTCAAGTTCATTCACAAGGCCGACGAGAAGGCCGTCTTCTGGTTTCGATCGCTCCCCGTTTTCCACAACAGCCTTGCTGAACACTTGTTGAATGGTTCCAAGAAGCGTCTCTCGTGCGTCGCCGTGGCTAGTGATCACAGAAACCTCCTTCCTGAAGGTCTCTGCGTCAAGGGCATTTGCATGATTCTTGTAAAAAATGACGCGAAAGAGAACTGGTTTCTTCAGTTTGATCTCGTTGGAAACCTCCACATGTCCCTTCTAAACGAATAATCAGCAAACGAGGAGAATCCAAACTGACCTGGTCATTGCGCGAGAGCACAAGTGTCGTTGCGGATCCGTCCACAAATTTGTAGATCGCCTGCGCATTCGGGATCTTTTCTTCGGAGAGGTTCAGCGAGAGGATGTAAGATGCCACTCGGAGAAGATAGTTCACTCTCGGGTCCTTCTCCTTATCGCCCATTTCTGGCGAGCGTGGTGTCCCAGTAAAGCACACACAATTTCCACGGTCCACGCTGCAAGCGTTTCCATGGCAAATCCGCGATCGACGACGCGGCCCTTAAAGGAAACGCCTCCCGTCGCTCGTGCTGACCTTTTGAGTGGAGCCGAACCGTGTGCAGTCTGGGTTTTACGAGACTGTTTTCGTGGCTGCTCAACAAATGCTCAACGGTGACTAATCGAACGAGGAGCGCAGTCGCCTGCTGGTCCGCCGAGGAGAGAAACGTGTCCACGGCGACCGACCGACCAGCGCCTACGTCGACATCCAAATGGCCCGCGGGCAGACCTGACCGACAGGAATGTCTAGACCGCAATCTGAGTTTGAGTCTGCTTTGTGCTGTCTGTTTTTGTAACCGTCGCGTCTGTCAGTCTCGGGTTCTGATACCATACGTCAATCTTAGACTTCATTGGTTCCGTTTCAGTGTCTCACAGACACATATCAGTCTGCTATGGAGCTCACAAGAATTATGAATCCTCGTTGGTTTCTCTTCCACATCGCGAATTTCTTATAAACTGAACGTTTACAAGGACTTCAGAGCGACATTGATCAGCAAGAGAAAGTTTTAGGGAGTGGCTAATCTGCGGTTTCTGTTTAAAGTGTTCAATTCTCCGCGTAAAGTTCCCAAAAAAGGATCGCGAGTTTCAAAGTGCGTGGCGGCGCGTCGTTGCGATCTGTTCGATAATGGGGAAGGGTGTCCGTTTGCTGTATTTTGACTGCACATATCTGTTTATTCCTCACTTCGGGGGTCCTCGCAAATCGATAAATAAAAGGTGGGGATGGAGCTCTTTGACGGTGGAACAGATAAAGCGTCTTTTCCCTTTTTTGCATTTTCTTCTGGGTCTCTGCACCGTGGATCGATCAATACGCGTTGTTGATTATATGCAAAACCACGTTTTCGTCGATTACAACGACCCGTCTTTTCAGATTTGCCTTTCGCAGTCCTCGGCGATGTCGAGGGAAGCGTTCTCTCCCGATAATCGGGATGTGACGCCCTTTTTGGTGACTAAAATCTCAACATGGAGAGGAAAGTGAGTGGCGGAGAGTGTTGGCACGAGATTACAGCTAACTGTTTCAGATACCGACGAATATTTGCGATTGGAACGCTAGCGATTTCCACGTACAATCCGGACACTCTCGAACTGACGAATCAGGTTGGTGAAGATTCCGGGCAACTCAAAAATTTTTTTTCAGTGGATGTACGAGGATTTTGCCGGAATAAGGCCGGCTCCCCGCGCCAACCCTCTAGCGAATGGAATGGAAGAATTCATCATAACTTACTACAAGAAGAATCGAAGTTTGGACAAAATGAAGTTTGCTTCAGAGTACACTGCTGATATCCTGACGGAGGTTTTCGCTTTCCAATCCAAGTTCAACCCAGACGCCATCAGGAACTTTTTGGTAGGTTCTTTAATGATTAAACGTTCTTTACTTGTGATTGCAGGTCGTAAATGCCTTCAAACCTTCTCGGAATGATTCGAGTGAACGCAAGCCCGTAGTCTTAAGAGTCACATCGTGTTCTCTGGAGCAGATCGACGGCAGAAACACCGTCGTGGCAGCGTATAACTTTAAGGAAATACGCCAGATCTTGAAGGTGAACGATTACCCCGGAGGCTTCGTGATCGAAGTCGGAGATCAGCGCAGAAGGGTAAGGGTTCGCTTACGGAAACAGGCTTGAATTTTGTGTTTAGCACATGTTTGCATGCGCCGAAGCCGAGCGTCTTATCAAGGAGATACGAACGAAGGCTGGCGAGATGATCGGCATCCAGATCGACGTTGCCAAGAACCAGATTTCGATGAGTGACTTTGAACAAACGCGTTGGGGTCTTTACAGGTAACACTTCCCACAACGAGAGCATGTGCATGAAACGGTTCGTTTCAGTAAGGACGAATCGTTGATCTCTTACGTTGACTTTCGGCTTTACAAGGAATCCGTTCGGCACGATCAACCTGTCCTCCGTTTATTTTGCCTCAGCGAAAACTGCATCATTGAACGCGATCCTGCTACATATGGCACAGTTTGCGTATACGGGTTAAGACACGTAGGTCCGGATCCTGTGTGTTGAACTTACAACGCTTATTTCAGGTTGTATGCTTATGTAGAGATATAAGGAATCCCCAGAAATTCTCTATTGAGTTCGATAATGGCATTATCAAGTCGTACATGTCCAGCGAGAGGTTGGCGAGTATTTAACAATATGTGTAATCTGAATGTTTGGTTTCCAGAGATTTGGTCCTAGCATCGCTGGTCGATGGATCGAAGGCCGCGGGAAACCAACAGGTTCACATCACATCCTACAAGCACGGCAGGAATTTGCGTTTGACTCCCTACAAGTTCAATCTTGATTCTGCTGCGGAAGAGAACTGTATGAATTTGATTCATAGGCACGCAGGTGAGTTTCTAGGCTCTGCTTTTATCTGAAACCCACTTTTTCAGCTGGTTTACAAACTCACGATCTAATCCGGCGTTTCAACTGCAATGTGCCATACAACGGACTCGTGCATCCTCCAGAAAAGCCTTGTATGGACTGTCTTCACACAATTCTCGCTGAGTCCTATCTCAACTCAGGCCTTGAAAGGACCGAACTTATCCTTCGCTGTGAAGCGCAACTCCAAGCTCTTCATCGAATTTTTGGTTCAAAACATGGGTTCCACGCCTTTACAGCTGTTGATGGGTAAGGTGGCGCTAACCCAGCTTTTAGATCTTCTTCTAATTTTAGAGTTCGAGCTGAACTTGGTCGTCTCGTGGTAAACATGTTGAAGCAGGAACACGAGGCGATCGATTACGCCTGTGTCGAGATGCTCAATTCTCTAATGCAGCCTCTCCACGTAAACTACGATCTTCGCGTGGAACAGAACAACAAACAAGCGCTCCTGTCGACGGACGACTTTGTGAAGCATCTAATGGGGCTTATGGTGAACCACATCAACCGTGGAACCGGCTACTTGGTCATTGCCAGCATTCTGGATTTCTTCACGTTTGCCCTTTGCATGCCGTTCAGCGAAACCACGGACGGCAAAACGTTCGACCGAGTTCTTCTTGCAGTCGCCGCCCAAGGTCGTTCATTTTTCAAACTTTTCCAGAATCCGTCGATGATTATCGTGAAAGGTGACGAAGATTTCCTCGGTTTGTTTAATAATGCGTATTTGCAGGAGCTGGACTGGTGATGCGGGCCATAATTGAAGAGAGCGAGAAAGATGTATCCAAGGGCATGCAGTTGCTCGCCCTCACCGAAGGCGCATTTTTGAGGCATCTGGACATGGCACTGCTTGCCACGGGCCACGACGTGCGTTTCATGGCCAATCGGCAGCTGAGTGGGCAGCTGATCTCGCTTTGGATCGCCGACAACGATGCCGCCAAGGATCTTCTTAAGAGATCGCTTCCTCGTGGTCTTCTGGATTATATGGACTCGAGTCAAAAGGCGCCCAACGCTGACATGGACTTTTTGAAAAATAGAAATAACTTGGAAATCGCTACTGCCGAGTCCAAAAGGCAGAAATGGGCCGAACAGTTCCAAGAGCAACTTCAGAATGTGCAGTATTCGTTGGAAGCCAAGATCGACTCCGCGTTGCAGTACTGGAACCTTGACCACCGACTCACGTTTTTGCAGAGGAAGGTCGATGTATGTTGTGTAGCTCATCGAATGTATTTGATTTCACGTTTTCAGGAACGAACCGCTCAACAGCAGAAACCAGTTCTTTTACGGAAAGCCAGGAAGAGAATCCAAACTTCAGTTAACTGGCCCATGTTCGCTTATCAATTCGGAAAGGACCATGCGAAGGCCGATTTGCTTTGGAACGCGAAAACCCGCGAGGAGTTCCGCGTATCCATTGACAATGAACTCCGACAGTTGAGTCATGAATCTGATTTGACGGCGCAGAATGTGCCTATATCGTGGAACCACACAGAGTTTGTGGTAAGCTGACAGCTAGAACTCTGCTTCTAATAATGGATTTTAGGCAACGTACCCATCTCTGGCCGAAGAGATCAAGATAGGAGATTACTACCTCAAGCATTTGCTGAATGAAACGGAAAGCAACGCCACACCGATTCATCAACCGTAACTCGAAAACTTTTTATGGATTTTCCATTTGTGTTTCTAGGATCCAGTTCTTCAACGATGTTTACCATAGATTTCTGCTTTCTTCGAAGAGCGATATGCGCTGCCTATGCTTGAAGGCGATGGCAGTTGCCTACGCACGCCATCACATGACGATCGGCGAGTTCTCCGATACTCGTGACGTCGTGGAAATGCTCCGCAGAACCATGAATATCACGGAAAGGGACCATTTCGTGCTCCTGCTGAGCAAGTTGGTGCTCAACAAAGCCAACGTAAGGGAGATGATCAACGGGGAAGCTCTCCCTCTCCTTGTCGATTTGGCCTCTCTGGCACATCTTCACGGCAGCAGAGCGCCTCTCCAGAACCAAAGCCACGTGATTCAATACGGAAACGAGGGGGATGCAAACATGGCCCCTGAGTGGTTCTATATTGACAAGAAGGGCGATAAGAAGGAGAAACTCACATTTACTGAGGTTTGGATTGAATATTGGTTTGGAAATGACTTTTTGTGGGTTTCAGATGAAGGAGCTGTACGCATCGAAGGAGATTTTCGAAAAGACTGAAGTGTGGGCCGAAGGTCTTCCATCGTGGATGCCTTTGTCATCGGTGTACCAGTTCCGCTGGACAATTTGTCACCGTTCAGAGACGGCTCCTCTTTATAATCCTACCGAACTTTGTAGCTTGATTCTGGATATGTTTATCAAAATGGCCGAATGTTTCCCTTCTAGGTAAGCGGAGTTGCTAGCTAAAGATTATGACCTCTTTCCAGGGACTCGAACGACTGCGTCATCCGACCTTTGCCGGCCGTGAAGAGGATTCTTTCCTCTAGCGTCAACTTGTTCCCCTTGGTCCAGCTCCTGCTGACCTACGATCCGACCATTGTCCAGCGTGTAGCCTCTTTGCTATATCTGATCATGCAGGACAATCCCTACATCTCGAGATTGTACCTTTCAGGCCTTTTCTTTTTCATCCTGATGTACAATGGATCTGACGTTATCTCGATCGCTCGCCTACTTCATTACACCCATTCTAAGCAAGAATACCGATATGTGAAGGTTTGTTTTGAACACGCGTTCTCTTTCTATTTGTTTTCTTCAGGCCACTTCGGAAATCATTGCTCGCAGCATCCTAAGTCCGATGTTGCCCGAAGCCGCGATTTTCTATCTGGAAGAATATGGCGTGGAGAAGTTCGCAGAAGTGTACCTTGGAGAATTCGACAACCCTGAAATCATTTGGAACAACGAAATGCGACGTTACTTAATTTGCCAGCTTTCGGTCCATGTTTCCGAATTCTCCTCTCGGCTCTCTTCAAACGTAAAAGCGATCTACAAGTATCTGCCCATCACAGGAGTTGAGTACGATCAACTCCAGGGCGAACTGTTCTGCCACGTTTACTATCTTCGGCATCTGTGTGACAGTCAGCGATTCCCCGATTGGCCTATTCGAGAGCCTGTGGAGTTCTTGAAACATTGTTTACGTGCTTGGCATGATGAGATCAACCAAAAGGCTCCTGAGATGTCCGTACAGGATGCCTGTCAGGTTCTTGGACTTTCGAGTGAAGAGTTAGTTCGATTGATTGTATCTTCTTTTAATTATCTTATTTTTAGCTGGAGCGACAAGAGAAAACTCACGCTAGCGTATCGCAAGATGGCCTTGGAATACCATCCTGACAAACGATCAGATGGAAGCGAAATGTTCCAGAAAATAGGCGTCGCGCATCAGATCGTTTCGGAGGCACAAAAAAGCGGAGGAACCGGACTTTTGCCGAATGTCCAGCGGATAGTCATCTGCTTACGGGCCCAGAGTATCATCTACAGCCGTCATTCTGAAGGTAGGTCCCGCTTTCGTCGTAATGTACTCAAAACAATGCACATATTTAGAACTCTCTCCTTACAAGTATTCTGGATACGGACATCTTATCTCCACTATCGATTTGGAAGCAAAAGGCGACGCTCTGTTCAAGGATGGCGGAGGGGAACTCCTAATCGCCGCCGTGGAACTGTGTTCCTACACACTGGCGAGCTCAGAACTCAACGCAGAGCAACTGCGTCGTGACAACGGGTTGGAAGCTCTTATGGGCGCCTTTGAGCGTTGCGAAGGCATGATTCAGCCCGGCTCGAAGGAATCCGATATGAGCGTCCGCGTGTGTATCCACATTTGCCGGTGCTTCGCCACTGCGGCTAAATTTGAAGGTTCACGCGAGCGGCTTTCTGGAATGAAACTGCTTTTCCCTGGACTTTGCCGGCTTTTGAGCTATGAGAAGATAGGCCGGTTGGCTTCCGCCGCCGCTGATTGTATATGCAACATGGCTGTTTGCACACTCTTGCAGACGCAACTCTTCCAAGCCGGAGTCCTTTGGGTTCTTTTGCCGAATCTGTTCCGCTACGATTACACACTAGAGGAAGGCGGTTAGTTATTTGCATACTTTTGCTGTGATCCTGCTTATATAAGCGTTTCCAGGTGTTGAGCACTCAGAAGAAACGAATCAGCAAGCCGTGTGGAATCGCCTGGCTTGGAACAGTTGCGAGGCTTTAGCTTCGTTGGCAGGTTATCGCCGTGACACTCCCGAGAACGATGGAGTCCAGAACAGTCTCAAAGCTATGCTCACGCCGTACGTGTGCCGTTTGATGGCCGTGGCCGATAACAGCAAGGTACTCAAAACCTTGAACAGCAACGTGGAGAACCCGTATATTATATGGGATAACTCTGTGAGAGCCGAACTGCTGGAATACTTGCAGAAAAACCTAGAGAACAAGGGGGTAAGCAGAGCCTTGAATCTCGAATCAAACGTTCTTATTTTCTAATTTTAGGTCGATCAACAAAATGAGCTTTTTGGAGCTGAATTCAAGTTTACGGCTCACAAAGACGAATTTGTGGTCGGCGATGTATTCATAAGAATCTACAACGACCAACCCAATTTCAAACTCGACGTAGGATTGGGAACGTTTCTGAAAAATAAAATTAGCTTGTTTAGATGCCCAAACCGTTCTGTGCCGACTTGCTGGACTTTCTTAGGAACAACGAGGCGCAGATCCTAGGGAAGAAAGTGAATGGAGAAGCTGCCGGGGACTCGCTGATCGACTGGGGCGTAGTGGGCGATGGAACAGGCATGCTCTCGCTCCCGAAACGCGTCGAGATGTGCACGGAAGCCTTGAAAAACGTCCTCATGGCCGATGTATCGAACAGCTACCTTCTTATTGGGCAGTTCGGGCTTTTGTTCTCTTACCTCCAAGCCTACAAATACCCCAACATTCAAAAATCGATCTTGGGCCTGATAAATTTCGCCGCGTCCAACGGCGATTGCTTGATCGATATGACTTCGAAGAAAACCGAGGAGCAGGAGGGCCGGGTTAAGCTACCTTTGCTTCTGCCGCTGATCGAAAAGCTCCCCGAAGTCATCCAGAAAGTCTTAGAAACCCTCGGTGCATTGGCGACAAATGGATCTCTTGCAAAGGAATTGCTTGAGTGCGGTAAGAATCGAAAAAATCTAGTGCCGTGGATTAGTAGAATATCGTTTCAGGTGGTCTTCTGTACATCTTGGGAATCTATATGGATATTCACGACTTCATGGCTCATTCTGCGCCCGAAGCCGGCCGCCGTCGAATTGCTTCTGCCGAGTTACTTTCGAAGCTGCAAAGTGACAACCAAAGCGGTCCTCGGTGGAACAGACTAATCACCCGCTTTCTGCCTCCGATCTTTGCCGATGCGTTAAGAGATTCTCCCCAAGCTTCGTAGGTTAATCCAATTTTAACGTGTATCTAATCCTAGTATTCAGGGTTTCCATGTTTGATAGCGACCACGAGAATCCGGAATTAATTTGGAACGAGAAAGTCCGGAAAGACGTCCGCGATAACATTCGGACGTTGCTGAGTAGCCTTGTGCAGGCGCAGTTGATAGATCCTAAGGCTAAATGGAACGAGGGAGCTGCTGCCAAAACCGTTTATGAGTCCGTTTATGCCGGAGAAGTTGTTGTTGGAGGGATCTACCTTCGACTGTACAATCAGAATCCGACCTACGGTGTTAGGCACCCGAAACTCTTCGCTACTGAGTTAATGGAAAAGGTTATCGAGCTGATGAAGAAACCCACTGATGAGATTGAGATTGTGACAACTGCGTTTGTTAATCTTATTCAGTATCACGTAAACACCGCTGACCAGGTATGTGCTGTATTCAGTTCCTCCTTTATTGGCCTATTTCAGCTTCCTGCTCAGGGATATTTGCATCATTTCTGCAATGCTATGATTGTTAAGAATCCTGCTACTTCCAAAGCCGCTCTTCAGATTGTCGAACAACTGGCCAGCAACGCGGTATCTTTTCATCAGATTTCATGGAGATAATCTAATGCGTTTCTTTCAGTGCTGTGTGGACGAGCTGGCCAAAAATTCAGTTCTTCGCGGGATTGTAGTTTCGATGCAGAATCAACCAGGTAAACTCTGCAATTCCATTCTTAAGCGTTGACTTATTGTCTTTTAGCCTATACGCGGGAAGCTGCGAATGCCTTGAAACAGCTTTTCGCCAGGCCCTCGGTGCTCCTTTCGGAACAGATGATTTCTAGTGGGATCGTCCCCCACCTTCTGAACGTTCTTGCGACTCGCGATATTCCTGGAGTCAGCAATATCAACGCCGCCAAGGCCCTAATTGTGGAAGCTCTCAAGAACTCAACGCTGGATCTAACGCATGGCGAAAGGATCAAAACCCTGCTGAACGAATCCCAGATCTGGAAGGAATACAAGGACCAACGTCACGATTTATACTTGCCGGCCGCCAGCCACCAAGCGATCACAGGTCCTTCTGGTGGTGCTCTGGGAATCACATTTCGCGGAGAAAGTGGCCACACCGACGGAATGTTCAACCCTCCGCCTCGGCACTCTGGCCCTGCACCGCCTCCAAAACCAAGTACTCTTAACAGGTGATAAGCAGTCGTGCCTTCTGTAAATAGCTCTTGAAAATTTTTGAAGTTGCCTTAAAATATTTATTATAGTGTATTTATCTGTGCAAATATATCCTCTTCCCGGGTGAATTCACTGCAATGGTTTGTGATGCCCTTTTCCGCGTTCTAATCTGTTCTTCCAATGCCCAAACTTGACGGTTCATATTACGTGGTTTGCAGAAAGCACATAAATCTTATTCTTTTGAGTCTGTCTTTGGGGCTTAGTTTGCGTGTTTCCACACTCAAGGCGCTGTGAAGAAGCTCTCTCAAACCTTTATTAAAGTGAACGAATCCAGAAATATTAGTCATTTATGTACAACAAGATGCTTTGGTTTTGGAATGTTTTGGATCTTTCACATCGTCTTGTCGCCGTTCCTAGAGCTTCCCTATTTCACAGAGGGTAGAACGAGGGATCAAAGCCACAGGCATCACGTTGTTGTCGATCACTTCCTAAACTCATCGTCATCACAGGTAATTTTCAAGCGGAAATCTACCGTTTTCATGAAATCCGCGATGTCGTCATAATGCCTTCGGTTAAATTCGTCGGTGTTGCGGGCGAAAACGTGGTAAGAAACGCAACTGTTGGGTCCTTTGGTTTCGGCCAAGACGATGTACTCAAAGGATTCGACCTCCGAGGGTCCAGCTTTCACGAGGCAGACTGCAATTCTATGCTATAAATGCTGACGGCTAATTTAAGAAACCACCTGTTTCATTGAGCAAACTGAGTTCCATTTGGAGGAGTCCGGTGGACGTCTTGGCCAGATGGCCGCTCATCTGAAACGTCACTTATGAAAAGATCTGAAACGTAACCAAAAACTCACCTCGTGAAGCTCGTTGTTCTCCCCGTCATCACGGAAAAACAAGTTCATCGGCGCCATGTTCCTCTTGGCTTTTCCGACTGAATCACAAGGGTCACTTTGAATCATCGACTTTATGGAACTTACTCTCCATTCCGATACATGAGGCTCTCTTGCTATCCAAGCTCGTGGTAACAGGACCGTCCCCGCGGAGCATAGTTTCCATGCGCTCGAGGCTCATGATCGTCGAGAACATCTTGCGAAGTACCGTCGGGTTTCCGTAAATTTGCGTCCAGCTCCCGCGTATCTTGGACATGTCCACGGAAGCACACTTTGAGCAGGTCGAGGCGCCACCGCCGAGATTTGCAAGTTCGTCTTCGAGGTCGTCAACGGGACTATGTTCCGTTTGAACTTTCCTGGAACTTTTCCGTTACAATAATTAGTTTCAAAGCATTTAAAGTACTTCATAATCGAGTCCATGGCATCGAACGTTCCTTTGTTTTTTAGTTTTCCCTCGCGGCTCTGTTCCACAAGTTCTTCCTTCAGTTGTCGCAATGTTTGGCGTTCTTCAGCCGTCAACTCCTTGGGATCCTCGGGAATATCGATACCATACTTAGAACGGAAGTAACTCTTCAACTTCTCATCGCTGGCGAAATCTTCCCGAGGGTCGCCTCCTAAAGAAAATCACGTGTGGTGGAGCTCTCAATTCAAAATTTAACGTACTTCCATACTTGTCGAAAGCCCTGGAAGCCTCGTCGCGGATTTCCTTCTGAAGTTCTGGGTTCTTCGCTCGGAACAGAATCTAAACCACTCCGATTAGCTATCTTAATGCCTTCCTCCGATCAACTCACATCTCCTCCGCTTGTGTATCTGTCGTGTTGTGGCTGCCTACGCTCCACTTTATTGTCCTCTTCTACGAGCGTCGTGGATCCAAGCGCCTTCGCTTGCTGCCGATTCAGGAATTCTTGCTGTTGTTGCTGGAGTAAGAGCTGAAAAAAAACGTGGTCACATTTCTCTTCGCACGCAAACCTACAGCTGCCCCTGCTCTGTGGTCCAGCATCTGCTGCTCGTAGCGGCGCATGTTGTCCAGGTATTCCATCTGCTTCGAGTTGAAGTCGTTCAACTTCTTCTGATGTTCCTGGAGCTCTTGCAAGTATTTCGCCTTGCGAGCCGCGTTGATCTCCGCCGTGCCACCTGTTCCGAGGTTCTGGGGAATCGCTGGAATCATTTGCGAGAGCTGATTCGCTTGCAGAGCCAGAGGCAGTCCACCGCCATCGTTTCGCAGGATCGCTTGTCCGGTTTGTCCAAAGGGGTACGCGTAGGGGCCGTGCAGGCTGGGATCGTTCACAGAACCAATAGCTGAAGTTGGAGCCATGTTGGCCGAGAATGCTGAAACCAACATGATACAAAAGTGAAAATGCAAACGAAGCCCCTTACAACAAGGGGATTGAGATTGAAGAAAGGAGTGCTCAAACCCCTCATAAACTTACAGTTGAATGCGGGGCCTCCGCTTTGCTCGAAGAGGTTCGCCGACTGCGGAGCACGGCGAACTTCACTCGCCGGGGCCGGGGCCGGCGTTGGCGCCGCCGCAGCCTGGGACCTATCCATTTCCGGGAACAGCGACTTGACAAAGGCTCCGGCCATATTCACGGCCAGGCGCTCAAGAGCTACAAGGAGACATGAAATCACAGAAATGGGTTTAGGAACTTACCCGGGGACGGGGTCGACTTCTCCTCGCTACTGTCATCGCTTTTGTGCTTCCGAGCGTGGGCCACAAAAACGGTCGTCGAGAGAAAGACGAACGAGGCGAAAAGGAAAAGTTTCATCGCCGCGTCGGAGCGCTTCGGGGACGCGAATGAAGTGGCGATCCGAGATATCCGCGAAGGTATCTTCTCCGGAGATCCGAACGCGCCGCCAAGTGACCCGGTGACCCTCTTGGGTGAAAGGCGACTTTCCCATTTCGATTGTTTCAAAGCGCATCGATCGTGATTCGCGCGAATTGCAACCGAAAGAGAAACGCCGAGAGCCGAGATTCCAGGGAAAAGAAAGAGAAAGGGGAGGAAGTCGGGCGAAGTCGCAGCACGCGACGATTTCGAAACTGCGAAATTCACGTTTCGGGAACCGCGTTGAAAGCGCCCCGTTCGGCATGGCCAATCAAGCTGCGAGTAGAGTCAGACGATGTCTCAAATTTGCGTTTTTCTTGCTCGGTTCTTCGAAATTGGCCGTGCACATTTGGCTTCCATTTCAGACGTCTCAAATGCAGAGTGAAATTATGTTCGCCGTCTAGTTCTCTGTTTCCATTTGGCAGAACCGTTCGTCCGAGGCAGTCGGTCGACGCCGCTCCACTCGCCGATTCCGACGCCACCCGCAAAGCCCCGTTCGGAACAGAATGATCCCGATCGCCGCTTTCATTTTTGGCGCTGTAATCCACCTTGCAGTGGTAACTCCGATCCTGTTCGTCTGTTCGAGGGTAAGCAGACGAAGAGCGTGATGTGAACTCTCCTTGATTTCTCTCCAGAAGAAGAAGCCAGTGTATTATTATACACAGCCGTCCCAACAACAGGCCGCTCCTCAAACTGAAGAAACGGCCACTGTGGAACCAAATAAGACGAAGAGCCAGAGACAAGAAACAAGCCAGCAAACGACAACAGCTGGCCAAGCTCCGGCTCCTCCAGCAAACCTATTAGTTGCTCAGAAGCCCGTTGCGAGGCCTGCACCCGGTCAAGTAAACCGAGCGCCTCAAGTTATTTACATCCGCCCCACCTACACCACTTACAGACCTTATTACGGTAATCGACTGTTCTTGTGAATGTTTTATTTTGTTTTCATTCCAGGAGGATACTACGGGTCCTGTAATGACGACTGGCTATTTGGAGGTTGCTGCTACGACAACTACTGCTGTGGCTACACTTCGAGCTGCTGTTGGTGAGAGAGTTCTCAATAATTTAGTAGTGGCAAGAAAAACAGAAATAAATGTTTGAAAAGACGCGTTTTGGGGCAAGTGAGAGTCTGGGCGGAGAAGGAGAAGTATCACATTTGGCGGAGAACTATTGCATCTCGAGAGAAGGAGGAAGACTACGTACAATATATACATACAAGTTATTATTATTATCATCAAGAAATCGCGGAATCTTTGGAAATCTGGAACAAGTAAGACGCGGGTGAACCGAGAAGGAATGCATGACAGATCGTGGTGGCGAGGACTACGGCTAAGGGTGGAAGTGGGCAGCGGCCACGTTAACCATGTTCATGTGCTGCTGCATGGGGATGGCGGCCGAAGCGGGCGAGTGTTCGACGAAGTCGGCGAACAGTTCGCGGTAGAGGGGAGGCAGGGAGTCTTCGAACCCGGGCTCCGCGTGCTTCAGGCGGAGGAGGGAGTCGGCGTGGAGCCGAGAGATCTTGTTCAGCTGCATGCGGACCTCCGCGATGTCCGAGTAGAGTACGTCCGAGTTGGGTCCCAGTTCGTATTGGAGTGCGGTGTTCAGGTGCTCGTAGGCTCGGTGGGTGTACGGTAGCGAGAGGTCCGAGTCGAGCAGGACGATGCCGGCCAGAAGCGCTACGGAAATGTGGCTAAGACGGAGTTGGGCGATCTGGGCGACGCAGTCATGGATCGAGGCGATGAGCAGCGACTCCGCCTGGCAATGCCTCGGCAGCCGGAACTCTCCCATAACTAGCGTGCCCGAGTCCACGTCGTAAGAGAGGGACATCGCCAACAACGAAATTTCGAAGACGTTTCTTTTCAGGAGCAGAATCTGCGTCTCTTGGTTTAGGTCGTGGAAGCCCTCGACTTGCTTAGCAAACTCGATCAGGAGTTGGATAATCCTTGTGATTCCTTCAGCGAAACATCTCCAGCTCTCGGAATGACTCTGAAATGCATACAAATTGCTTTAAGAAATGGGAAATTTATAATTTCGACGAAATAAATGCGTTATAACTCCATGTCCTAATGCGCTAATTGCTCAAAGTAAGCGCCTTGTCGAATCTTCTGCCTATATTCAGCTGACCTCAAATTTGTCTTTTGTTTAAAAGGCTTATGTAGAATTCAAGTCTTTGAAATTTTGCTTCTTCATCGAGCCCAAAATTATCGCTGCCTCCCCTCAACTCAGCGAGCCTCGGAATCCTCGCCCGTTCCCTCACTTCATCTTCCGGCTGCCCGAACCTCCGGACTGTCACGACGTAATCGCGGCGCAGCGAATCAAGGACACGCGAACGGGGTGGATGCCCTCTCGTGTCACCTGGTGTCCCTTGCGTTCCCTTCCCGTGCAGCCCTAATGGGCTCTCAGGGTCCCTGCCACACCGTCGCCGTCGCAACAACAACTATCCACCAAGTACAGTTCCTCCTCCCGCAGATCCACGCGTGCCAGCCGATGGTGCGGTTGTAACAATTGCCCCCGGCTGAATGACCCCGATTTGAGTTTCGCGTGGATTATCGTAATCCTCGCCCCTCTCGGCGCCGCTAAATTGCTTCTGAGAGCACCGGAGAAGCCGCGGAATGCGGTCGCGACAACGCCATTACGAGCCGCAAAAACGAAAGTGCGCCCAAGCGGCGGCTAACAAGCTTTACTAACGGGATTACGGTAGCTGGAACTCACCATGCTTTGGTCGAAGAGCTCCCGGAGCGAGTGGGAATCTCGCCCTCGGTTAGAACAGAAGTTGTTGAGGAAGAAGGAGCCGAGGGTTTTCACGAAGCCCGACTCAAACACATTGGTCGACGACTCCAGCATTGTTTGAGGTCCAGAGCCGAGATGTCCCTCGGGGTAGCCGCCGTTGGCCGAAGGCACGGCACCCTGCTGGGGCGCTATTTGACCGTAGCCGCCGGGCGCAGAAACCACAGGGTAGTTAAGTGGTGCCGCCGCGATGGCGTGCTCGAAGTTGGAAGCGGCAGCGTAGCCTCCGGAGGCAATCGAAGAGGGCGAATAGACCTGGGACGACTCGTAGCCCGAAGGTGTTGGCACCCCTCCGCCTCCGCCACCGACGTACATTGCGTGGAGCGGCGGAGAGTACTCGTGGGAGTACTGCCAGGCCCCAGAGCTCATCATCTGGTTCTCCGACTGCTGCTGGTGTTTCCGAGCCTGAAATTGGAAACTATAAGTTTAGGAAGTCGCGATTTCCGGAAAAACGGCTTATTCTGAACTCATCCTTCGTGAACGTGAAAGTAAAACGAACTAATTTATGCGGCGGCGTTTTCGGTTATAGGAGTGCAACTCCAGTTTTGCCACAAACAAAACCGTCCCTGTTTTGTCGTCACTTGTTTGTGCTTCTTATCCCCTTAAAATTCACTGTTTGTAACTCCCAAAATTGTGTATATTTTTGCCAAAGTGCGCCTAGCCACTCAGTCTCCTCCCTACGCCTCCTCCCATTGAAGCTTAACGCCGTCGAAACTTCGTCCTCTCGTTTTTGTTGTCGTTTTTTCAACAATCGAAACTCATAAACTGGATTCTTCGATTTAGCAGCTGCGAAAGCACGTGTTCCCACTCACCTCGTCGGCCACTTTTTCGCGCGCCTTCTTGGACATCCGGCCGAATTTCACCGCATCTCTGCTCATTCCGAGCTTCAAACACCGCTGCAGCCTACAGTACTGAAACGTTGAGGGGTCAAAAATGCAGAAACGGCTCGAGTTTACCTGACAGCGGTTCCTGTTCACGCGGTCTATCACGCAAACTTGGCCTCTGGTGCAGGTGTAGCTGCTGTTGGACGCAGACTGGCTTCGCCGGAAGAAACCCTGCAAGTCATAAGGATTAGAAAACATGACCCATACAGTCGCCCACCTTGCAGCCCTCGCAAGTGATGACTCCGTAGTGGATACCGGAACTCTTGTCTCCGCATACTTTGCACGGGATCACTTCGATTTGGGCTGAAAAGTTCATCGTTTATTCGAGTTCAGCTGTTTGGGGTTCGGGCCTCAAGCCGCACGACGGCGCAGATTAGAAAACTACGGCGGCGATTTGCGATGCAAAATTTCCGCCGAGTATGGAGTTTTCCCGAGCGACTGTGGTCGGTCGTTGGTTCCAGGGCGACCCCTGGGGACGGAAGGAAGTTTGCAGGTGGGTTAAGGTTCGTTATGGAAAAGAATTGATAGCTCCCAATTTCGAAAAATTGCACATACGTCTTAACTCCTAAGGCTATCTACTCTCTAGGCCCTCTCTGCATTTCTAAGCCTAGCGCTCGAACTTCCAAAGAATCCACTGACCATGGGTCGTTTCGCTGAAGGAGCGTTGTCGGAAGTCTTCGAAGCAAAACTCCTGAGAAGTTGAGAACGACGACATTGGAATGCGAAAAGTTGAAAAGGTGCGCGGACCAAGTGACTAAATAGCCTAGGGATTCGGAGGGCGGGCCGCAGGAGCATCGAAACGTGTTATTGTTTGGTTGCGGGCGGACCGATGAATATTGATTCCGAATTCCCGATCGCGCTTCTGCCGAGAGGCAGCGTCCCACGAGGGCAAACGGCTCCGTTGGAAGCAGAATCCTTTCAAACTGTTCGCTTAATCCAGTTCGCTACACGGGCTTCAAAGCAGATCATAGAACGCGGGCTAAATCAAAACATCGAAACTTGGATTCCTTTTCAAAAACACGCCTGGATTAAAATCTCCGATAAGTGCTCTCGAGTTGCGTGGGTTTCAAGGCCTGATTCTCAAAAGAACCGCTGAACAAAGTTTTCGACTATGAGACGTCGGTAACATTGGGACAACCCCTCAAGAACCTAGAGCCGCTCAGAACCGCGCCAGGGCCGCCGAGATGCGTCGGAAGGTCTTCCAGAGCGGACTTGGGGTTGAGGAGTCGAATCGAGGCCAACGCCTAATAACCCATTTTGGTAGCCTGCTTACACACTTACCGCGCATAGTCGGCCTGCTGATCGGGGACGATGGGAAGAAATCAAGGCAGCCTCAGCAGCAGAGAAACGAGAATCGCGGCGGTGGTGCAGAGGAGCAACGCCTCCTCGCGCAGTCCGTGCGTACATCCTTCGGCGACGGCAGACGGGTGGTCGGAGCGCCGCCGTTCGAGGTCATCGGGAAGCGGACGCACAAAAGTTTGCAGAAATCACCCGCTTGGCGACCAAAACAGAAAAGAAGAAGACGAAGAGGATTACGGTGGCGAGCTGGCAAAGGAGAGAGAGAGGGCTTGGGAAACCGCGATCTGACTCGAAGAAGATAAGCCCCGGGTTCACTGGCGGGAACGTAGGAAGAACCATCAATTAGGCGCTACAAAAGAGTGCATTTGGCGGCAGCAAGGTCATTTCGCTTGTAATTTAATCGATCTCCGCATGTTTTCGTCTCGCCGCATCAGGAATCCTGCCTCGCGAAGTTTGAAGTCTCGGTCATCGGCCTTCGAGATCCACAGGAGTGCCAAACAATCCAGATGCAACCGAGGTCCTTTTCAAGAGCCACAAAACTCAAAAGTCCCAATCTCAAGAGAAAAAAACGATAAATCCCTTCTGTCACCCACATGATCTCTATCGGAACCCAAGGATCAGGACTTCGGCGAGGTCGAGAGCAGGTGCGCGATTGTATCGCCGAGATCGATCAACTTTCCTCTGATGCTTGTTTACGCTCCTAAGCTGGTGGAGTTGTTTTCCCCCCGGCGGCACGCAATTTGCAAGGCGATTTTGTTTTTGAGTGGTCATCGGAATCCGAGCGGAACCCGGAATCGATCGCCGAATCCCAGATTATGGTAATCGAGCTACACCTCCAGGAATGACTTGAGGACGTCTGAACATTCTCAGCTTTGTTGTTGCGGGCGAATCTGTTTGGGAAAACTCCGGAAAGAGCAACGGGTGATTACAGTATTCTCGGAAGTCTTTTCCGAGCAAACCAAACCACGCTTCCGAACTTCTGGAATCCCCATTTCCTCTTTCACATATTGCGCAACCACGGGAGATTCGCCAGTGCGTTTCAATCGACGTCGATCCGCGGCGGTGGATCCGCGAAGGTCACCGCGATCGCGCAACTTTATTCCCATCCTCCATTGTTTATTGTGGTGCCGAAGGTCGTCGAAGTTTTCCACAATTCGCGTGCCTTCTCGTGCGTGATCGGGGCTGCACGATGGATCACGGTGGACAGGAAGTGACCACGCCGAGGACAAACACGGACATGATTACAGCCCGCGTGTGGCCGACGGCAAACGATTGCTGGGTGGCAACAAGAAAAGGTCGGGAGGTTAAGTGGAGGGTTTGAGAGAGGAGTGGCCGGTTGGAAATCGTTGACGGGTTTCAACAAACCCACACCAGTTAGCACTCTTTACACGCGAGCATTAGAACCCTGTTTATTCGCATATACAAATAGAAATCCTGGATTGTGAACAGCATCACGCTTCCGACGTCCGTGACTCCTGAAACTCTTGCATTTCAAATCTTCCGATGTTTAACTTACCCGAAGATGGCAGTCCTCGACCTCACCGAATTTGTCGAAATCCCGCATTTCGCGAGCGGAGAAATTGCCGCTCACTTCGTCCAAAAAGGCCTCGTTCTGGAACGAAACGCCACCGGCGGGGTTCGACTGCCAATCGCTTAAGTACAACTCTTAGAAAAGCCCAGGGAAACAATCTGACCTTTTCATAGAAGCCGTTCGTGAGCGAGAATACTGTAGGAGGGCGTCGACGAAGACATGGTTCTTCGTGATATCGCCGCCCTCGTGAACCAAAGCCTCGGCTTCCTTCATCTGCAGTCGGCGCCACTTCTTCACCAGATTCTTCGAGTGGTCCATCGTGCGCATCACCTTCTTCTTGATCAGCAGCGGTTTCAGATACTTCTTGTCCACAATTTCAAACCTGAAAATCGCTAACATATGTTTCTTTCCGAATAGGAAGAAAAGATTACGATGTTCGTATCCAGTGGTGTCCCTTCTGGCCCGCAATGTCCTCCATACCAGCCATGACGCTGTCGATCAACTGAACATGAACCATTTTCGAGTTTTTGCGCATCTCAAAAACTTACATTGTGGTATATCTGTTCAGTCATGTTCTTCTCATGAGTCACCTTACGCTCGACTTGAAGGAAGTTCGCGATTGGCTTCAAGGTCATTCCCTAAAAAGCGCTTGTGTTATGATAAAAGTTGAGTAAAAATTTCGGAAAGTTTAAATAAAGGACAAACTTGAAGGAACACGGTGAAGTAGATGACCACAATGCAGGATGTGATAAACATGTTTTTGCCGGGAATCTCGTCCGGTAGAGCAACGACAAGACCGTAGGCGATAGCGCCCCGAAGTCCGCCAAAGGCCAGGATAAACTGATCCACTTTTGAATACTTGAAAAGACGGCCCTTGTTGAGAAAGTAACAGAGGGTCACAATTCCTGAAACAAAACGATTAGAGGGAGAACGGAAAAGAGTCAAACCGAGAGCGCGGAAAACAAGGCAGAAGATGACTGTGAGGAGGATAAAGGCGGTGTCCCAATGGTGGTCGGAGGAGACCGTGGAGAGGCCGAGGAAGACGAAAATGACGGTTTCAGCTGAGTTGGAAAGGACCTGAAACGTTAGAAGATGGAAGAGAAGTTAGGAGATAGGCAGACCTTTGCGAAATAGTCGATGGCGTCGGAAGCCTTGTCGGGGATGTTGGCCTTTACGTAGCCTCGCATGAAAACGGCGCAGAACACCATTCTAAACATTCCCAAATACCACACAAGCTAAACGTCTTCCAAACCCTAAAATTGAAGAGAGTCCAAACATTTCGCACGTGAGATAAGCACAGTAAGGCATCAGGAAGACGAAGACGGGATTCAAAATTTCCACGTGTTTTGTGTACCTGAAAGAGAATATTAATGCGAGGTCCAAGGGGAACATGCAACTTGGTGAAGAAGGCGGCAACGGCGCCCCATAGAATTCCTATTCCGATTCCGCCGAACGCGATCACAAAGAAGCTGACGACGCCGTTGACGTAATCCACGACTTCAATGTTCGAAGCGCCGATCGCTTCGAAAGAGATCAGCATCTTGTAAAACACCTAAAGAAATTAATTACATTTAGGGCAAAGCTAAAAGAATTCGCACCACAGATATTCCATCGTTAAGCAGAGATTCACCGAAAACAGAAATGTAGAGAATTTCGTTGACCTAAACAACAGCGGTTGGTTCCCTCAAACCTGTGCTAGCCCTCACATTCATTTCCTCGAAGATAACAATAACGGCCACGGGATCGACGTCGGCAATCACGGAACCGAAGATTAGAAGCTGCAGGAGCGAAGTTTCCACCGTGAAAATTCCAGTAAGGCTGATCGCCCACAACGCCATTCCTAAAATTAAATAAATCACTCGGGCTTTTAGTTTTGAAATTAGCTTGCACCCTCTTTAATGTCCTTTGCTCCCACACACCTCATAAATACGCATCGTCGAATTTGTTAACGCGCTCTCCTACTTCGGAACAAACAAGCGACAGTCGGCAACAAAAACAGTTTTTCTGAGCTGTACTTGACGCCCTCCGCTGTCCGCAGATCGCCCTCTCGTACATGTTTTGGCTCTTGCGTCATTCGCTTATCTTGCTGGTGCAAAACTGAGAAACAGTAGCTAAGCCTCTTAGCGCTGAAGAGTCTTAGCAAGTGATAACGAACCGATGGCGACGATGTTGAATCCAGTGTTGATAAGCGCAAAGCAGATGATGGAGCCCAGGTTGTCGAAGAAAGCGCGCGCGGGCATGAAGTATCCTGAAAGAGAGATTAAGTGGGTGGGGAAAGGATTAGGAGGAGTTACCTGCGTCGAAAATCAGAGGAGGCAAAAGGTAAATGAAGAAGGTTGTTGAGTCCAGGAAGAATTGTCCTTTGCTCACGGAGAGCAGATTCAGGATGATTCCGATCGCAAGTCCAATCAAGATCAGAAGCGAGCTGTCGGGAAACATCTCGAGGATCGACGGAAAAACGTGGAAGACGATCTTGGCCACAGAGGCCACAAGGAGCCATCCCGCGATAATGAAAGGCACGCGGACCTCATCGAGTTCGATGCTGGCAATCTGATACCGTTTGGGTTTTTCTTCCTCCTTGGCCGAAACGGCTATGAACGCCGAGAGGAGTACGGCAGCCAGGAGCCAAACGCAGAGCGGCCGCATCTCCTGAAAAGATTCGACTAGAATTCTGCTTGCTGAGTATTCGGCTGCTGCGAGTGGCACTGATAAGGGGTGCGGGGAGCGGAACGCGTCCGAAGTCAGATGAGAGGGGAACGTTGGAATCAGAGGTGTTATCTGTGACGGCGATGAGTCGACGGCGGCGACTACGGCCGGGGAGTGTTGCGATCCAATTAAGCCACAAATACGAAACAATCTCAATGTCTTAAAACAACTTACCTCATTTGAACTCCTTCGAGTCGTTCCACAGTGTCCATCGTCTTTCTTCGGAAATAGTTAGTCGGCTCTCTGCAATAGACAAAAGAACATGTTCAGCATGTTCAACATTTCTCTCGCGCCTCGATTTCAAACTCTTGAGCTGAATTCAATCAACTCATCAGCCTTTTCTCGTTCCTTGCACACGGCCAAGGCCAAAGTCATCCGCACGGCTGCTCTGCGAACGTTGCTCCCGCCAGACGTCGCGCTCTTGAATTTTTGCTCGGTCTCGACACGAAATCGGCGCGACATTGGGCTGTCGGTAATCGCATCACGCAGTGAGACTTCGTCAGCCTGGGTTGCGAGCGGTCTTGCGCTTGGTCGCCTCTTAGGCCGCTCCTCGTGGATCTGTTCCGGTGGCTTTTATGCCAAAAACTGATAATTGTGTATCCGATAATTTATTGTCATAAGTCGCGCTTATTATCTGTTTCACCTGTGTGCCGCTGTCATTAGCTCGTTTTATTGTAATCTCAATGCTAACCCCAAATCGCTGTTTGCAGAAGAAGTCACGCATGGCTGCCGCAACCTTCCAGCCGGACTCCTCGGAAGGCTTCAAGAAAATCAGCCCCGAGAAGCAGAAAATATGCGTGGATGTCGTAAGTTTATTATTCTTTTCTATGGTGTAATTATCTTTGGTACAGGCCAGCGACCTACTTGAGCGACAGAAGAAGCTCAGCAAGGAAACGAAGTGGCTGCACGACGCCCTTAAGGCCACGTTGTGCAGCATCCTCTACAATCGCGGAGTCTTCGACGCCGATTTCTTCGAAGATGCACCACTCGTGAAGGCCGTCAGTCCCAAAGGTAAGTTCAGTAGAATACTCGTTCTGAATTTGATCAAACTCTAGTTTAGGCCGTGAAACGAGGACCATCGCCATCAAGATGCTGAAGAGCAACCACCCCGCGTGCGTTCGCATCTTGAAGATTCTCCATGACCTAACGAAGCCTATGGAAGCTAAGAAGGTGTGCATTTAATTGTTTATTCCTATTGTAATTGCTCTGAATGTTTAGCTTGAAGGAGTCGATTTTGGACTGGTTTGTGATCCCAGCGATCCCCAGTCCGCGGTATACGAAATCTACCGCTTTCGTTTTTACTTCTCTAGTGTCGACCCTTCTTTCACTGTGCGATCGTAAGTTGTTTTTCTCATTTGTCATTTTCCTTAATGCTCATATTTTACAGGCAAGGGAACAAGGTGCTCGCTCGAGTTACGTACAGCACCAAAAAGGACATAGGCTATGAACTGTCCGCAGTCCTGCGTTCACTCACGAAGGTGATGAACAAACTGGAACCGATCCCCTACATGACGGCGCTCTCAACGCACGCCAGGGTGAAGGGTAAGTTCGCCATGTTAATTAAGTTCTAAAGTTTATTTGATTCAGATAATTTCCCACTGAACCGCAAGAGGTTCCACCACTCTCTCCCGACTGGAGATTACGAGTTTGTGGATTTGGAGGCCCGTTCGCCGAAGAAACTACGTTCGGAAGGCTACCAGGATCGCGCTTCTGGGTAACTCTCTTCAGTAATTTGCTTGATTCAACTTATCGCTTGTTTTTAGAATGGACATCACGATCGAGTCCGTTATGGTGAAGGAGGAATTCACCGTGAACAACACCACTGCCTTGGATGCTACGGAGTATGCCGATCAAGAGGTTGCTCGCGCTGACAACCAGGCTGATCACAATATCAGTGGTATTGTGGACCACGTCGAAGGTCTTCAGCTTCATGAAGACATCCAAACCACTCCCAAGCGGGTCAGTTTGCTGCAACCTTGCTTCGTCGTCTTTATAGTGTTTTTTCAGCGATCGTTGTATGGACTCACGGTTACCGCAAGCGAAGAAGAGAAGCCCCTGTGCAGTCCGGTCAACAGAAGCCTCATCCACACGCCGGGAAAGTCTCCATTATCCGCCGGAGCCTAAGCCACGATCGAGGCTATTGTTGTAATTATTACCTGTACATTTAATCCACTTGTTGTTCATATATTTCGTGTTAATAATTATTCACTGTTCTAAAGCCGGTGTAAGTGTGGTAAGTTCAATTTTTCAGGTTCTGATGGAGCTTCTTCAGTTCGCCCACTTAAATTCGTCGCGATGATTGATTCGCCTTGGTATCAACAGTTAAGCTGTCACGAGCACTCATAACAGCACAAGTGTCAACAACCTCCGCTATACCTTCTTTGACTTCTTCCCCTTAGTTTACTGTTTTCTCGTCCAAACTGCCTGAGGGCTCCCGTGTTGCGTGCATCATTACACCACCCGAGTACTCCGAGGAAACGTCGACGGTGATTAATGAGTTGTTGAGCGACGGAAAAGCGCTGCGCGAGAGTGCTCTCTCCCACAATAAGCGTTTCTTCTTCTTCGCGCATTCCAGTTCCCTGCACCGGTTCAATTAGCCTAACCCGCCATCGACCCAAGGCTAAACTCCGCCGTCGCTCGTTACCACTTCAGTCGCTCCCGACTTCGACCGCCGCGATGAACCTTCTGCGCTCCCTCTCCGTCCTCGCCATCCTCGGCTTCCTCGGCGTCCAAAGTGTCATCCACGCCGAAGACGTCGCCGAGTCGAAGGCGATTTTCTGGGTCCGGAGTCCCTCAAAGTCAGTACTTCCGAGCCATTTGCTCTAATCTCCTCGCGCCTCCTAACTTCTGCTTTTCAGGCGTATCGAGCAGCTTAAACTCCTCAACGACTTCCTCGCCTCGGTTCCCCAGAAGCCCTTCGTGGACCACACCGTCGTGGACGGCGACAGTTCTGGCGCCACCGAGGTTCGTGTCGACCGATTTCCCGAAGATTCCCCATTGGAGGCGCCGCCGAATCGCCTTGTCGTGAGCAACAGGAGGTAGTTGGTCCTAACTTAAGATATTATGGCCTTTCGTTCTGTCTTTGTCCCAGACTAGTTCATGTACTCCCTAACGCATTAATAAAACGGTCTCCAACAACCACCGAAGCACATCGAAGCTTTTGCTCTCTAAAATGCAGCCGAATTAACTCTATGTTTCTCTAATTCTCATAGAAATTTAGAAGCTCCCCAAATTCTATACCTGTTCAATAAAAACCACGTAAAGTAAACTTTGATCTCTGGCAGTATCTCTTCTGAGACCCTTTGTGTCCTTTGTCAATTGGTAATTCTCTTAATTTACATCATTTCGATTGTTTTCGCACTAACCGCAGTTTTCAAAATCTTGTTCATACCACTTCTTTCCAGAAAGCGCGCTTTTTTCGACGAATCAACCGACGTTGTTCCGAGTTCTGCCGTTTCGCCTAAAGCCGAGGTTCTCCTACTCGAATATCCATTTCCTACAGCTCTCTTTCAGGGCTTCATCGAGGAATCTCCCAGCAACTCCGCAGCGTCCTCTTTCCCTTCGGCTTCTACAGCCTCAGAATCTATTTCGGAATCTTCTTCGTCCTCCGCGGCGGCCTCGATTCACTCACGACTCCGCCAGGTCCCCTTGAACCCTTCGCGTACTGATGACATCGTTCCCTACGACGCTCACATCGACCCCGACTTCCCCCATGAGGCACCTTACGCCCGAGGGTCGGTTTGAGTCTTTTTCCCCAGTTCTCCCATGACTATTTCCAGACTGTACAACATCCCCGAAGGTCACAACTTGGACAAAGATATCGACATTGATTTCCGCACAGGATTCCGACACGCGCCTCCCAAATCGTCGGCTCCTCCGTCCCAGAACCCTGACCAGCAGCAGCTTTACGTACCTGCGACGTTCGCCCGTTATCTCGTACCCAATGGCGGCAACTCCCTGTACCAGCCCATGGGATACTCTGGAGCATACGCCCCAATGTCTTCCGCGGGTTACGGTAGCTACCCTTACCAGCCTTATGCTCAACTGTCCTATGGCAATCCATACTCTTATCCGGTAAGTTGTTCCCGTCCTTCAAGTTCAACCTCAATTTTTTCAGTATTATATGGGTTAAAACAAGAATCACTAGCATCTCATAAATATAGCATTCGCATTCCTTATCAATAAATATCAACATTCCACCATTTTATTTCATTCTCTGCAACTGGACACACGAGTTAAATTAATTACCTCGAACAACGCAATAACAACGAAAACAATAAGACCAGTCACCATTAGGTGATTCAAGCCGTAGTATCACTCTTCCATGATTTCTTGTCCGTCTTCATTTTCTCGAGCTGCAAGAATACCTGCTGGGCCCGGAAGGTCAATCGCTTCGTGTTTTCCATGACTTGCTCGTGGATGCTCGTGACCTTTGCACCCATGACGACTTGTCCGAGCTTCGAGTCGATCTTCGCGCCCTCTATGCGGTAAGTGCGAATCAAATCCACGATCCATCGTTCCGCCTCCTGCTCCGCCATGTTGAGATTCTCGGCAAGCTTCTTAATGCTAATACATTGGTGTATGCGGCAGAACATTTCGAAGATGAGCAAGCGAGCGCTCTCGCGGAAGTCATCCAAGCAGGCAGTCAGGAAGAAGTCATTGCTGAGGACCTGTTCGCACTGACGCAGCTTGACCTGAGCGGCGTCGAAGTCGAACTTCACGTACAGCGAAGTCAAAAAGTCGGTAACTGGATCTTCGTAGTTGTGACGCTCCTGCAAATCAACGTAGTTTCCTCTAGCTCTATAAAGATCCAGACTTACCACATCAATAACCTTAATGAGATCCTTGAGAACTTGCTTCTGCCTATTCTTGCTGGTAACTACGGCAACGGCCAAATAACGCAAAATGTGCGGGCAAATAATCTGAAAGGGAAAAGCTAGGTTGGATAATATGGTTTGCAAAACGCACCTGAATGGCGTTCAAGTAGTGCTGTTGGTTTAGACACATTTCGATGATCTCATCGCGTCCCTTGGGGAAGTTGAAGTAAACGAAGAGAGCCCAGTGGATGAGCCAAGCGCGATGACGGATGAGCTCCAGCTCATTGCCGAACGGATCGGAGTCGATATAGGCACGAAGCTTGGAGAGGTCTTCCTTGGCGTGGGTCCATTCTTGGAGGAGGATCTCGGATGCCAGTTTTCCGTAAAGAGCGTTGAGATAGTTTTCGTCGCTCTGGTGAACAAGGCTGCGGTAGTAATAGAGGCAGATTGAAGCAACGGAGTAGTTGCCGCATTCGTACTGGAACTTCGCGTAGCGGTAAAGCGATTTGAGGCTGGTCAATTCGAACTGAAAAAGGAAATAAATGATAATTTCTGCGGAACTGAAAAACATACGTTGTATTTTTGCACAAGGTAATCAAGAGCCTTGCTGTTTCCTTCGCGATCGCGAGCTGCTTCCATCATTTCTTTGACGTCGTCCTGCTCCAAGATCTCGACAAAGGAGTCGATTTCCTGCTTGAGCACTTCGCGCTCGTTCAGGATGGCGTCACGACGCTGGGTGATTTCGTGGGGAATGGCGTTCTTGGGGAAGAACTCCATGGCACTATCCACCATGTTCGTCTGCAACAAAGCGTTGCGGTGCATCGATGTCAGCGATTCGTCATCGTAAATCTGAAAACGACAATGAAAACATCGTTTGGAGGAGTATCCACATACCTTACGAGGACCGATAAACTCGAGAAGTGGGATGACGAGATGGAGATCCAGAAAAGGAGCCATTTTCTGCGTCAAATCGAATTCCGCCATGATTGAGCTTATCTGAAATGACATGTGCCTGATAGTTTATGAAATTCAGCGCGCAGATATAAGAAAGGACTTAAAAAAAGTTATTATGATACGATTGGCGAAATATATTATTAAAATAGGCGTTTCCAGCCATTTTGAACGTCGGGGAAGATAAGCTCGAAAACTCCAAAAAGCAATGTGAACACGATTTCACAGTATAAACGCAAATTTATTGAAATTCCACACGGGACCAACACATTTCACTAGGAACTGGAATCAGTTCATCACTACATCTGTTTAATCTCTTTTAGCTCTGGGAATTTTATGCGCAGTCGTGAAATTGTAAAATAAGGCTAAAATGACGCAAAGTGCTAAAAGAGAAGAAATAAAAGCAAAGTGATTAGAGGAAGACGACGTGGAACGACGACCACTCCGCGAAGCCGAAATGCGAATAGGTGGTTCGAAGACAGTTTATCTGGAGCTGGCTGGGCACGTCTAGACTCCGTCGGCACGAAATCCAGACGTCGAATCCGGCAAAATCTTCGGCGATTCGAAGCCACGACGATGGAAATCACAAAATCAAGTCGTCATTGGTAAAGTTCGTCTGCCATGGGGTTCGGCCACTGAGTATCCGCGCGCGATTTTGCTTCGCCCGCGCTATTTAATCGCAGCTTTTCGGCGTCCGAATCCCGCGTTCCTCGGCCCCTTCCCACGTCCTTCTCGTGATCGGATCCTGAAATATGAAGTCCTTTTACCTCCATACTACATTCAGATCCTTGAAATTCCACAGTTGCGCGTCATATGAGCAGACCGGCGGTTTTCGCAAACCGCTTCCGTCGATCGATTTTTCCCATTTTCGATAGAACATTGTTTATTGCGTGCCGTTCTCTTCTACTCCACTTTTTAATCTTTTTTACAGATTATTTAACCGAAGAACGAAATTATTCTTCAGAATTCTATCGTCCTGGCACTTCTTCTCACTACCACCGTCTGCCCACACTAATCGCCACGATGGATCAGAACGGTTCCGTGCAGTGAGTTACTCTCCTATTCCATTCTTTTTAGGGCGTATTAATTATATTTTACACCACTGGAATTATTGTGACTAAGCTTTCCGTTCAGAGCCCCGCATCCGATCCCGCGAGTGGTGCACAGCGTTGTCCCTCGAGCGCAACGCAAACTGAAAGTCGAAGATGCGCTCACTTACCTGGATCAGGTCAAAACACAGTTCACCGATCGACCCGGCGTGTACAGCGACTTCTTGGATATCATGAAAGATTTCAAATCGCAATCGTATGTTTCCAGGAACATTCGCTTTTCAGTAGTTCATGAATCTGAATTTAGGATCGACACTCCAGGAGTCATCAGAAGAGTCAGTCGCTTATTTCGCGGGCGAGCTAATCTTATCATTGGATTCAACACTTTCTTACCGTAAGACCAGCGTGTGGATGGATCTCTATAAAGCACATTTTTGCTCATTTAGGCAGGGATTTATAATTCGAGTACAGAGGGATCACTCTATCATCATTGACCAACCCGATGGAACCACGCAAACTATCGACGCCGGCGAGGATGAACAAAACGAGGAGGCCGCCTCTCTCCAATCTAACGGTCAGTTCCAGGCTGAAAGTGAGATTTTGCAAATATTTGAGCTTTACTAATTACTGTAGTTTAGGAGTGCTCGGGCTTCACCCCGAATCTGCTCTATCTGCCGACGCCCGCGAATCTTCAGTGAAGAGTGAAACGGTGGAAAACGACGCCTCGTCAAGCGGGGGCGCGGGCCGAGAATCACAGGAATCTTCGCCAGCAGTTGACAAGAAATTTGATTACGCACTGGTTTATGTGAACAAGATTAAGGCAGGAGTATGCGTGAAACTAAGGTTTGATTGGTTTTGTTTTAGGAACGATTCGCCGGTCGTCCTGATGTGTACAAAACGTTCTTGGAGGCGCTTCACTCCTATCAAAGGCTGGACCAAGCATCTGTAAGAGAAGCAAAGCTAGGGGTTTTGTATTGAAAGTACTTTTTAGTCTGTGGCCAGTGAAGGCGAAGTTTACCAGCGGGTCGCAAAGCTCTTCGAAAATGATCCGGACCTCTTAGAGGAGTTCGGATCGTTTTTAACGACCACAACGACCTTCGCCAATCGTAGAGTTGAAGTTTCAAGAAAAAGATCGAATGATTCTGGTTCTGAGCAGGTTTGGTTTGGTCATTCTTGCAAACGATCGAACTTTGGTTTAGCCCGCGAAAGTACCGAAGATGTCATGGACAGTCAACTACAATACCTACAGATCCGACATGATGAAGTGCGCGTCCGCGGAAGACGTACTGTTTTTCGATAAGCTTCAGGAGGCGGTACCTCGGGAAGCCTTTTTGAATTTCCTCCGACTGCTTTCCTTGTACACCAAGAAAATGATCACAAGGACGGAGCTCACTGAACTCTCGCAGAAGTTTTTCAAGTAAGTGACGTTAGATTTTCAGTTAGAGCGTGAAAGTTGAATTACAAGTAGCAAGACCGACGAACATCTGAAATGTTTCAGCGAGAACAGCGAACTTCAAAGATCTTTCAAATCGCTCCTTTATCGGACGGAACAAGATTCGGAGGAAGAAGAAGATTCGCCTGCTTCCAGTCAACCTCGGACTCCCTCGGATTTGCAACCCATCTCAAGTCGCAAGTCCTTGCCCGTCAGCTACCGCTCAGCTCCCGAGCAGCATCGGGGCGTCCAGTGTTCCGGCCGAACCGATCTTTGCAAAGCAGTTCTGAACGACGAGTGGGTTTCGTTCCCTTCGTGGTCCTCTGAAGACACATCGAACGTTTCTTCTAAGAAAACGATTTACGAAGAGTGCATTTATCGCACCGAGGAAGAGCGCTTCGAGGTATCCGCATACTGTGCCTGGCTCCACTTATCCTCTTATCTCCGTTTAGCTCGATATCGTTATGGAAGTGAACAAATCGGCCATAAAACTGCTCACCTACATTGAAAACGAAATGAAGACGATGAAGCCGGACGAGTTGGCCAAACTTCGCTACGACGACAAATTCCTCGGGAAATCGAGTTCTTTGATGCGCAGAGCCTTGAAGCGTCTTTATGGGTTTGCCTTGCATTTTCGTTTAAACCACCTCAAAATCTTGTTTAGAGAGCATGCGAATAAGATTCTCGATGGTCTAATGTATTCGCCTTCGGTCGCCATCCCTCGTGTTCTACTTCGAATGAAGGATAAGCACCGCGAGTGGATGCGCAACCAGAAGCAATACAACGTGATCTGGAGGGAGCAAACGGAGAAGAACTATATGAAGAGCCTCGATCATCAAGCGTCTTCCCTCAAGTCTTCCGACCTGAAAATGCTGAAGTCAAAAAGCCTCATTGTCCATATGGAAAATCTTTATGATGAGGTACCTGAACGCAACGTATGCTTGTTATATACGCAAAGTTTTAGCGTTTGGCCGAATTGAACGATTCGGAAACCACTCCTAACGTCGATGTCAATGGCCCTCATTTGTACATGGTTTATGGCAAGGACAGAAGTGTCATTTACGATGTAAATGATCTTCTCATTCATCACATCAAGCGTCTTCCGAATCTAACCAAGGAGGACAAGCAGCATGTGAAGTTCCACATAAAGAAGACCCTCTTGGAATTGTTTGGGTTGGAATCTCAGCAGCTTTCGGACGACGAGGAAACCACGGCCGGCGAGGAGGATTCGGGGGAAAAGGCCGATTCTGAAGGGAAGTCCGCCCGCAGGACCGTCAGGAGGACCGTCGGCGAGCGTAACAAGACTGAAAAGAAGATCGCAACGCCCGCGAAAAAAGATAGTAACGCCAAGAAATATCGCCAGGTACGGATTTTACCGTTTGTCCCGACTCACAATATGGCGTTTAGTCAGCGAAGGACTCCGCGAACTCAGCGTACAAGTGTCGTCTTTTCTTCGGATCGAACACCTGGATGATGTTCATGCGGATTCACCATATTTTGGCGGACCGCTTACAGGTGCTTAAACAAGAAGCCGAAAATATGGTGCCGGAATACGAAGAAGCGATCAGGCTTCGGAAGAAGCAAGAGGCGATCTATAACAAGTTCGGCAAAGGGATCGAGTCTCACGCTATGAACGCCACCGACACGATGCGTGGGCTTCTTCTCTTGAAGCCTCCCCTCCAGAATCCGAAGAACTTCTATGACAAGCTCCTCGATTCGGTTAAAAACCTTCTCGATGGCAACATGGACAGCGCCACGTTCGAAGATTCCACTAGGTAACAATCAGAACCGTACCCTCTAAACATCGGTATTTAGGAATATGTTCGGGATACGGGCGTATCTTTCGTTCACGATGGACAAATTAATTGTCCAGATGGGGAGATACCTCCAACAACTTGTCACGGATAAGCTGAATCTGGGGTGCTTTGACTTGTACCAGAAGCTGAGCAAATCTCGACTTTACGCTGAAATGAACAAACGTAGGAATGTTCCCGAATTCAAGCTGAGCGATGAGGACCAAACTTACCAAAACAGCGCCGAAGGTCTCTTGAAAGACAAGAACTGCTTCAAAATGTTGTATCTGAACGGAGCGAGTCCTATGATCGCCTGCGAACTCATAAACACGGATTCCGTGGAGGAGTCAGAGGAGGACGAGGACGCTGGAACCTCAAGCGGTGCTCAGCCTACCGGAAGCTGTGCAGAAGCAGAGGATGACGACGACAAAGATCCGAGCTCCTCGTGTTATATCCGTGATTTCATTAACGTTTGTGATCTTTGAGCGATTTGTTTAAGTTCAGCAATGGATTTTAGGAGGAATGCGATCCCAGCATCGACGCTGAAGATATTTCTAAAACGCTATTCTTGAAGCGGAATATGAACATCCAGGACGAAGAAAAGCAAGAGAAGCCCGTGGTTGTGGAACGTTTAGAAGCCGTGATCAACCCCAGGTTACGTTTTGTAAAAGGAACCTACGACGTGATGTTAAGGAACGAGGGAAGGCGCAGAACCAAGAATGCAAGTGTATTCCGATCAATTTGATTGACTTGAGTGGATTTTTAGAATTACAAGTCCGTCGCCCAGAAGAAGCAGAAACTCCTTCACAGGTGGGTTGCAGATTTTCGGAAGAAGGCCGACTCGAAGTCGGAGGTTTGGGTCGGAGAAGGCGCTGCTGTGAAGAAAATAATCAGGCACGGCCTTCCATGCAACGTGTATACGAGTGAAGTCGTACCGGAATGAGATTCCGTAGCCCCTATAGTACTTGTACATTTTAGCCTTCCGACCGTTGAGGCTCGTTAAGGGCGCCTGCCAACTGACTCTATTCTGTAATTTCCGACTTTTGAACACACCTGTCAATAAAATTATATTATCACGCGAGAGAACAAAACTACATTCACATCAGTGAACAAATATTTACAAAAGGTTAGAGCAAAGTCTACCACTAAAACGCGAATTGGATCCGTGGCGCCGCTGACTCAAGGAGTCAGGTGTACATGGACTCGACCTGCGGTGACAGCTTTAAGCGCACGTAAACAAAGTGGTCCAAGTATTCGGCGAGTTCCTCGACGACCTCGGCTCCAATCTTGTCCTCGAAACCGGGCCGGAGAGCTTCCACGGAGCAGCTGTTGCTCATCGGATTCGCCTGCTGCGCGCGGTCGTCCACAAAGGTCGGCTCCTCGATGAGGGTCAATCGGAGTTCGTCGACGTCGCCTTCGAGCGCGCTATCGGAAGAAGTCGCCGTCCGGAACTTTGTGGAGGTCTGGTAGTCTTCGAAAGACGATCGCTGGTTGCTTGAGCAAGGCGTTTGGGGCACGTGATACGGCCGGAAACGGCGCTTGTGCCCAATTCTGAAAAGATTGAACTCATGGAATGAGCGCAGACGAATATTGTAAGATCTATCATTTTGGCCCTATCTGAGAAAGTGCAGCAATGACATATGAATATATCACGAGGCAAAATGATCAAATCTTTGAAGAAAACTCACTTCGTAGGCGATCTTGTGATCTCGTTTTCCGTGTTCGGTGAATTTTCGGCACCGAAGAATGGCTTGGACTTGGCAGGCGAATTTGGAGGAGCGATAATCGGTCCGTCGAGGGAAGGCGATCCGAAGCTCAGCGAGAGGCGCTGGAAGGACTGCCGCAGATATTCCCCGACTTCGGGGGACGATTCTGGCTGTAGCAATCCCTCAGCGGCCAGCTTCGCGTAGTCGATCAGGATTTCTTCTTTTGCTGGATCCTGTTCACCGAGTTGAAGCGACGTCATCTTAGTTAGACTAATTGTCGGTAGTAAAAAGTAAGATCATAGGTTGTACAACAACCTGAAACAGTGGTCAGAATCAGCAAAAATCAGTTAAACGAGCGCGGATACAGAAGCACGGAATGGTCGGGGAAAGAAACAAAATCAGTTTACGCGAGGCGAATATTAAATTCGTCGACGCGTGACGTCAGAACGCGCGCGTCGAAGTTCCTCGGAGCGATCAATTAAGAGCAGCTGCAGCTGGTCCACCCAACGTCGGTCGGTTGCGATACAAAGCGCTCGCCCCTTGTCCACGAGATCAACGCGGTCAGCTGAGGTGGGCGAATGCTCGAAAAGGTTAGAAGCAGTGGGATTCGCCAAGAATTCACCAAAACTCAACCGTCCTCAAATCAGTTTAACTACTGAAGTGACTTTCGAGAAGCGAGTTCCGTTCGAAGCAATAAGTTGCCGTTAAACTTTTCTAGGACTTGGCCTTGAACACATTGAACTTCTTTTTCCCAGAGGCCTCTTGGCTCCACCTGTAACTTCCGGCAATCTTCAACTGCCAACAGAACGTGTCCATTGTGTCAGAACGTTTCTCGACTCAATGAGTTCGCTGCAAGAGTCCGTCCCAGCCCGAACTCCGCAAAGGGGCGGCGCGAGGGTCCTCGATCCACAACAAATGTTTCTCATCTCCGCCGCCGTCGGCCGCCGTTGTTTATTCGGCGCCGAAGCAGCAGCAAAATGCGCGCCAGCGTTGTTTGTCGCCTTCTCGCCGACGTCTTCTCGTCGCCCGGGACAGCTTTGGTCTTTCCCGTTTGAGGAGGGTCAATCTGTCCGCTCCGCCAAAAAGTTACTGAGGACCATGGCGTCGCCTCGCTACAAAACGACGAAACTGAACCGGCGTCCATCGATCGTGGATTATCCTACGTCTGCGCATCGCGAGTTTCGTCGCTCGTTTCGACTCCTCCTCGCCCACCTGTTTTCCCAAGTCCCTCGCCGCCCTTCCCTCAGGATTGGCGATGTTTGAGACCCTGGTGCGCACGCGTCCAAGCTCCGTTAGGAGAGAATATTCGAAGACGAGATCAAGTGGTTTTTGGTTTTATTCTGGTGCTTCAAAGCAAACTGTCGTTTTATGTTCGCGTTCATGTGATAGATTGGTGCGCGACAGGGGATTACGGTAGTGACGCGTAACCAATCCAACTTTATGATCTTGAGTATCGTTTAGAATTCATGAAATTGCGAGATGCTTTTGTTTGGAGGCACGATTTAATCCAATTACTTCGGGCTTTAGGATGCATGAATGGAGAGCGAGAGGCTGGCAGAAGGGAACGCTTATGCCAGCCAATGAAGTCGCTGGGCGATCGTGCCACGCAGTTTTCGCATGCAAATATTGTTTTGCACCTAATCCCACAGCAGGCCCCTCCGATGCCATTGTCAAAGCGATGCCGACGGAAGGCTTCTGCCTGTAAAAGAATCGAAATGCGCATCTAAACTTCATTTCGACAGAGTCGTTACCTTGCCAAAATATGACCTCCCTTGGCCCTGTTTACATCCGAATTCTTGAGTCCTCGACGGAATTTCAAGTTGTTTACCGCGCTTTTTGTCGATCGATGATTGTTGCGGTTCGATTGCTAGTCATTTCAGCGCCGCCAGCTGAGTCACCGCGCAGAGTTTTCGCGTTACGCAACTTCCACTCGCTCCCACCATCCGACCATCTCGGTTGCCAACTCGGGCAACCGGTTAGAACTTCGCAGGACGATTGCGGCCGCCGCTGCCATGAAGCAGCATGACCACTGGAATCGACGTCGGATGCCGCTCGTTAGTTGCCCCTCTCAGCGTTTCTTTGCTATTTCGCGCGACTCTAAACTTGTTTATCACAATTTTGCAAGACGAGCAAACGAGGCGCTCGCAGGGCTTATGCGTATATGCCTAACGAATCGTGACGCACTCCGTTTTTGGCCTTTTTGTTCGCTGTAGCATAAATCTTTCTTTTTTTAGAAGTGCGGGCTTCCGTCGACGAAAAATGCCCGTCGACCACAATTCTTCTGAACAGCAGCGGCTCCTGAACGAGTCGAAGGACGGGGAGAACTCGAACGATGTCGGAACCAACGAGGACAAGCCCATGAATACGGTACTCACGGCGACTGTCAAGTCCACGGACGGAAAATTTCACCGGATGCTCTTTGACGCTGAGAAGAACGTTATCGAGTTTACGCTGATTACGTGGGGAGAACGCTTGAAAGCAATTTAGCTCAATTATTTCTATTTACAGCGATTCGGCTGGACGCACGACGGAATACTCGATGCTCATCGGACTCAATGAAGTGCTCGCCGTCAAGGGAAAGCGGATCAAGCTGAGGAGAGGACTTCCGGTGAACTTGGAGCCCAACATCAACAGTCCTCCCAACCATCTCTACATTTACCTGGCCGTCAAGAAAAACAAGTACAAGTGGAGAGTCCGCGAGATTACCGTAATCTTCACGACAACCTCCGAGAAGAAACTGTGGAACGACATTCTCCACAAAGCGAGCAAAGGTGAGCAGCTCGACAAGGATTTTGTGTCTTAAGGCAGCTTTACAGAACTGGCTTGCCGGCCCAAGAATCTGATAGTTTTCATCAACCCCTTTGGAGGCAAAGGTAAAGCCAAACAGATTTACGAACGACAAGTGAAGCCGCTGTTCGAAATGGCCGAAATCAACTGCGAGCTGGTGCTCACCGAACGAGCGAACCACGCTTTCGACGTGGTCACCGAATTGGCTCCCGAAAAGTGGTCCACGATTGATGGCATCGTGTCCGTGGGCGGCGATGGGCTCTTCAACGAGGTTCTCTGCTCCGGAGTCAAGCGAGCTCAGATCGAAGCCAATAAGGACATTTCCGACATTAACATTTCGTCGCTTGCAACGCCCCCAATGCGTTTTGGCATCATTGGCGCCGGTTCCGCGAATTCGATCGTTTCCTCTGTGCACGGGATCGACGATGTTCCCACTGCAGCCATTCACATCGCTGTAGGATCGCAGTGTTCGGTGGACGTCGCCACTGTGCATGAGGGTGACAAGCTACTTAGAATCTCGGCCAATGCGATATCCTACGGATGGCTCGGGGATGTACTGAGGGACTCGGAGAGGTACAGGTGTATGGGACCAGTTAGATACCAATGGTCGGCTCTCCGCACAACAATCCGTCATCCCAAATACTTCGGATGTGTGAGGTTCAAGCTCTGCTCCAACGTGGATCCTCCAATCGAGATGCCCAAGTGCACACAGCCTTGCAAGGTGTGCGAAAACAACGAAAAGGACGACGTTTACCCGTTCCACTGGACCTCGGACTTCACTCACTTAATCTGCTGCGTGATTCCCTGCGTCAGTCCTTTCACTCCTTATGGATTGGCGCCGTTCGCAGGTTATCCCTTTTTAGATTACTTTGGGTGCAAACTCAGTTTTCTAGGTGTCGGCGATGGATCAATGGACCTGGCGATGGTACCTCGCGTGTCAAGATTCGCCAATCTGCAGGTCATGAGGAAAGTCGCGATGTATGGCGGAAAGGGGGTAATTGGAGAGATCAGAAGATAAGCATCTCCGCATCGCTGTTTTAGCTGTTCCCACTAGATGGAGACGTGAATGTGTTCCGCGTGTCGAGGTTCTCCTTCACGCCGGCGAAACTTCTAAGGGACGAGGCAAAGTACGCCGACGAGAACAAACAAGGCGCGTGGAATCTCGATGGAGGTATACTGTAGATCTCCCAGCTACCATTCTAAGCTTCGGTTTCAGAAATCCTGCCCCAGCCCGCGGACAAAGCGCTGCACTTCCGCCTTCACCCACGGCTGATTACCTACTTTGGCAGAGAAATGGATCTAACGAACCCTTCAAAACGGCGCTGCCTGTGCTGCTGCAAAGCCCAAAAGAAACTCTCAAACATCATAATTATTACAACCGCCTAGTCTTTAGTATCCTAAAACTGTACATACCACGCATTTATCCGAGGTCGCCGAATCCGTCTTCCCACTCCTCTTTATCACTTCAACCACTTCAACTCACAAAATTCGATTCTAACTTTAAAAACGAAACCACATTAACTCTTGAATGTTTGCAGATAATAAATAATCTAGGCACACTGCGTTCAGTGATTTCAGCGAGTTCAGGAAAGTACAAAAAGCCCGCCGGATCGTCGTCATAAACGCCAATAAAACAGTTAATGGCTGCCCTTTGAATGCGTATTTCTGTGATATTTTAATGATTCACGGACAAAAGAACCTTTTGTCCTTTTGAATCGATTCGAGGAAATCTCTGCTGTGACGTTCCACGCCAGTTTTGGTCTTCACTTCGCTTTGTCACGGCTTCCCAATCAACCTTTCGGATAATTCTTTTCGATACAACAACGCTATTCCTTGTTCCCATGTCGAAAACTTCAAAGTCAAAATAAATAAATTAGCCGTTCAGGGAGCACGTTTCGAGGCAGTCGAGTGCCATCTTAGCTCATGGCACACCCCACCTCAAGCCGTCGGCGAGAGAATGCTCTGGCCTCCTCGCATTATTTCATGGATGTGTGGAGAAGCCGAAAATAAAATACCCGTGCTGACGTAATGTTTATCCGCGTTAGGGGCTCTAATCCCCGTGCCTATCCCGATTTGGATTCCCACTTCCAGTGAACTGGTAGCACATGTAGCCGAATAAATGATTCTCCCCCGCGCTCCCGTGCAGCCGCTCGTCCGGGTAAAAACGATCTGTGCGCAGGTAGTAACCCAACACCGCCTAAACATACTGTAAATGAAGACCGCGGCGGATGCAGCGATTCCTGTGACGGATTAGCGTCGATTTGTTTTCCACGCCCGAAGCCCACTCAGTCTATGCAAATGGCGGAGGCCGCAGTCGCAATTATGCGCTGAAAACAACAGAACAGAGATTGATTATCTTTTGTTCGCTCAGCGCCTCGCTTCTTCTCTTCTCGGTCGGTTCTACCTGCGAGTGCTGAGACGCGCCACCCGCATCGCGCCCCACGCTTCCTCCTACTCGCGCCGCTTGCATCTGATTTCGCGTCGTTCGGGTCCACGTTAGCTGATAAGGATGATGACGGACGGCCAGAACAAACGCATTTCCGAACTTTTTCGTTCCGCCTTGATTTCAGCTTTCGTTGGCCGCACTAACCAATTAGTTAGCTACAGTTTTGCTGATTTGCCGTTACTGCGCGCAGATGGCTTTGCGGGAAGCCGCCATGTGATCAAACATTGGCGCCGTGCTTCCCGAGCTAGCGACACGGCTAATCCGATTGAAAGCCGAATTTCTGTATTCGGAGTCGAACGCTTCATCGTTCACTGGATGGCTCCAGGTGAACCGACCGACCGCTCGTCGCTCGTCGGCTTGGCAAATACTGGTGTGGAATTCAGGCTGGCCGCTCTCGAGACGTCTGGTCTTATGGTCTATTCCATAAATCCAAGCGATACATGGATTCTCCTCTGTTTTGTTCCACCGTCAATATGCTTCTTCTTGGCTCCCATTCCTGCTAAACGTTGTCCCCTTTTTGAAATTTCTGGTCGTGCCTTTCGTGCTGTTTCTGGAGCTTCCGAATACCCAAAAAAGGGTCGGAACCGCGTCTCGCCAGATCCGATCTTATCGCGAGTTGCCGCCGTGTTTCCCGGGCAATCCAATCCCCGTCTTCGTTCCATTATTCGGCCTGTCGCGCGTCATGTTGCGCCGATTGTTCACGCCGATCGATCCGTGAATTTCACTAAAATAATTTCTTCCAGCCTCGGTCACCCAAGAAGCCCCGGTGGATCCGGTATGCCTGGCAGTCAGCGTCCCAGCTAGTGATCTCTTCAGCACTCCGTAATGAGCAGCAAATTGAAACTTATCCTCTTGGTACGTTCTAGCCTCGGACTAACCCTTACCTCCCACTTTTTAGCTCATTTTGTGTGGCGGAGCCGTGCACCTTCTTCTCAGCGACTGTCCTTTTGGCTCAGATTACGCCACTTGGCTTCCGTCGCGGTCCATAGTTTCCTTCGGATTCGCAGAGGATGAGCAGGAGCTGGATCCGATTGTCGCCGTTCTCTATGCAACGGAGGCGCCGTCGAATTTTTCGGCCACCAATCTTATGATGGACGAGAACTCCACGTTGGTGGATGGTAGTTTCTTTTTTCTTGAGTTTTGAAATCTAAAATGTTGAAATTTCAGAATATGGAAACGTCACATATGCCCTAATGCGAAGTCAACCGATTTCGCTCGGACTTTGTCCCGTAACTCCGCCAGGACTGGTCGGCCCCATACGAGTGTGGATGGATGGACCTCAGATAAGCGAAATAGAGCAGCTTTATCCCGAATTAGAAGACGGAGGACACGGGCAACCCTATTCCTGCAGAGCAAGGCACCGCGTCGCCGTTGTCATTCCCTACAGGTGAGTTGTTTAAGGAGTCCACAGAATAGTTGATAATTTATTCATTTCAGAGACCGAGAAGAACATTTAAGGATATTTCTTCACAATATTCACTCGCTATTAAGTAAGCAGCAACTGGACTACGCGATTTTCGTGGTCGAGCAAATCGAAGGTCAAAAATTCAACCGCGCAAAACTTATGAATGTGGGATTCGCTGAAGCACTCAAACTGTACGATTGGCAGTGTTTTGTATTCCACGACGTTGATCTGCTTCCCGAAGATGACCGAAACCTGTATTCATGTCCGGAGCAACCAAGGCATATGAGTGTTGCGATTGATAAGTTCCAGTACAAGTAAGATTGATCTCTGCTTTTTAATACTAAGTGGGAATATCGTAGGCTACCGTATGGATCGATCTTCGGCGGTATCAGTGCAATGACAAGAACCCACATGGAAAAACTTAATGGATTCTCGAACGACTATTGGGGATGGGGAGGCGAAGATGACGACATATCCGAAAGGTATCGTTGAACGTTTCTGAGTTTCTTCAAAATTTCCAAATTTAGAGTTTCGCTAGCGGGATACAAAATTTCAAGGTATCCGACCAAAATCGCACGATATAAAATGATAAAACACACTCACAGCAAGGCAAATCCAGTGAATAAGTAAGTTTTCTGTGGATTGTAGCTCTCTAAAACGTTTTCAGATGTCGCTACAAACTTATGCAGAAGACGAAACGCAGATGGAGGACGGACGGCCTCTCGAACCTCAACTACTCTCGAATCTCCGTGACCAGGGAGCACCTTTTCACGCGCATCAAAGTCGATCTTCTAGAGAAGGAGTCTCGAGCTTGGCTGAGGAACCAAGGCTTCGCGAGCTACTGTTGAGTCTTTCCCTCTTTCTGTTTATCTGTATGCCAGTTTCACATTGTCGGGTATGTTATCTCAAGTTTGCCTTCTTCTCCGAACATTTCAATTTCCCGGGTCACTCCCGTTTTCCTTTAGTTTTCTTTGTAAATAGACAGGTTAGAATTCTATTTAATTAAATTCACTCGGTGTTATCTAACAAGCATAGCAACAAAACGAGTATGGGATACCCGCGATAATCAGTACATACATATATAGAAACCTTTATGAACAGTACCCATTCACCCTACGAAGTGGCGCAGTGTACACGTTGTCCGCTTTCACTTGATTCGCCTCCTCCACTGCTGCCGCCGTCTTCATCACGATCCTGGTTGTCATCCCGCTGCATATTGGCTTGAGATATGGCCGCGAAGAACACACCCAGCATGTCGTTGTCCATTTTCGTGTTGTTTTGGTCCGCGTACTTCTTCTCATCCCGTATTTTCTCATTCCTTTGATCATCCTGAAATTTCATAGATTCTCAATTGCAGAGGAACAACATCTAACTTACTTCTGGGAGGGGTTCCCAAATTTTTATGACATCGTCAATGCCCGATGTGGCCAGGAGGCACCGCTCCGGATGCGGCTGAACGACGTTGACGATGTGGGAATCGGCTTCGAGCATTCTTAACACACGGCCAGTGGACCTCTCCCAGATGAGGAGCGATCCGCAGTCGCTCCCAGCCACGACGAACTGATCCTTTCCACCCCACCAGTTCGCCTCCTTGATGTCCGTTCGCTGGTTGCGGTGGCCCACCAAGCGAGTTGTGAAGTCCCGATAGGGCTGCTCACCACTTGTCGACGGGTTCCACTCGCTATCCGCCGATCTCCTCTGCGAAACTTCCCTTTCAAGCTCTTAAACAACTTTGGTCTTCTGTGTTTCGCCCGCCTAATTCACCTGAGAGCATTGAATCCAGTTTTTCGATGCATTTTTCTTCCGGATATCGACTCTTGAAAAGCTGGCTACATCGGTTTGCAAGCTGCGACTGTTTCAGCGCCACCAACGACCTCACCAGGCGAAAGTGGGCTTTCTTGTGAGAAGGGTCGATCCGGAGGCAGCGAAGGTTATCGCGGACGCAGTCGTAGGCGTCCCCTCTCCAGCCTCTCATCATGTAACCGGCGCCGCGATTAGCCAGAAGAAGAACCAAATCCATGGCATGTTTGCGGGACGCTGGAGGGCTGTACCTGAAACAGAAACTCTTTACACGAAACTGCACTAAACGCTGAATTCGAAGTGAATTTGAATTTCATCAACTCTTAAAAGCAAATAATTTCAAAGACTCACCCACAAAGTTTCTCGCATTCCAAAACTGCTTGCGAGTAGAGATCGATGGCGCTTGTGAAATCGTGGTTGCCAAACGCCAGCTTCGCTTCTTCTCGCAGAGTCTTGAACGTTTCCGTGACTTTCTGTTCTGTGCCACAAGTAGAAGGTTCTAGCATCACTGGACCAGCCAAAAACGCGTTCAAATCCTTCAGGACGTCGATTTGGTCTCCACTTCCCTTCACATTGAAGATGTAAACTTGTTCGGATCCGATATTGGCAATTAGTTCGTCCCCGGTGCGATTAAATGCCAGATGTGTGGCGTAGTGGCTTCGGATCTCGATAACCTTCGAACGCGGTTTCGGGAAAGTGAGATGCGCAGGCATCATGCGCATTAAAGGTTCCTGGACTTTGGCCATCCGGCGATCGTAGATCGGAATGAATTCGTCCATTGTTCCAACTGCGATTATGTTCGGGTTGTTCTGATCAACGGCCATCGTCTTGCACTGGCCGCCTTTAAAGATGAGCAACGGTCTTCCGCTGTTCGTGCGGACGTCATATTCTCTGGAAAACAAAATTCCGTTACGCTTCGAGCCACTCTACAATGGATACCTGATAAATCCGTCTTCGGAGGCCGACCAAAACATCTGGGGGTCATTGAAAGCGACGCATAAGCGCTTCACGCGACCTTGGCACGTCCACACATAAGGTTCGTCGTCACAATGCGTGTAATTATGCATGCGGACGGAATAGTCGCCAGCTGCCGTGAGGAGAACTCGATTTTCGCCGGCCGGGAGAAACATCGACGAAAAGATGTTCTGCGTGTGACCCGTGCGGATTTCGTGGAGGCATGTGCCTGAACAATCCCAAATGCGGGCGATCAGGTCATCAGATCCGCTGGCCAGCAACCTGAATCATTTCTATGAAAGGGAAAAAACGAAAAGGCTTACGTTCCGCCGGCATTCCAATCAAGACAGTTGACGCATCCGTTGTGGCCCTGAAGACTTGCGGTGTTCCCAAGGCGCTTCACAAGATTCTCCGTCACGATGTTTTCGTTGACAAACCGCGCGCTGAATTCGCTAGAGATCGAGCGTCGAAAAAGTTGGTCGTCCATTTTAGGACATCTGAAATGAAGCGTCGAACGTAGAAAGAAACGCTGAAATGGATTCACGATCTAATAAGAAAATCGAGATAAATAGATGAACTACCGTTTAAGAGCGATCACGGTCACGCTAAAAAGCACCCACCCTTTAAAGGACATGCGGCCACAAAGTCCACGTAAGGCGAAATATTTCTATTCAAAATGATTTAATCAAGGCGATTTCGCCTTTTGAAAAAACAACCAATTTTCCAACCAAAAACAGATCGCTAAAAACCCACACCCATGAATGGCCCCAATAATGGTCTTTGCTTGTTTGGATTCATAGCCCCACGATCACCTAAGCCCAGAAAACACACTAACACAGGCCCGGAAACTCCCTCTCCGGTCCTTCGCATTTTCCCGAAATCGCGGCGTCATCGGCAAAACAAAAATTCGCTATAAGCGCAAACACGTTCGCGAGTGGCAAGTTGAGAACCCAGCTGACCGTGGCTAGAGAGAGGGGCGGCCTTTCGGTATCCATTCACCACTACTTTCTGCGCCCCTTGGCTTCTTTTGTGGTTCTTCGGCTGCATCTTCTGCCATCTGCGGCGCTGGGCTCGCCGCCCGCTTGCGCTGGGCGCAGAAAGGTCCTCGCACTCGGTGAGGTCGCGGGGTTGCCGGCGTTCGCTTCGACCTGCAGGTGTGTCCAGAGGCTCTTGAATGGATCCATTCCCCGCTTTTAGGATTGCGCCCGCGCAAAATCTCGGCGATTGTTTTCAGGACTCCGGAAACAATCACGAATTCGATGTTCAGCCGATGAAGATTGATTGCGGCGATCGATCGCCGACGCGAACGCGAGGAACCCACGCGGTGCGGAGTTAGCAGCGAAAGTCGAGGTGCTCGGCGATTCTCTTTCTGCCATTCACAGCTTCTCGGGCGTAGTTCGTGTCACGCATCGTAACTGCGACCTCCGTGGTATTGCTTTTGGCGGCCAAAGCCGGAAAAAGACCAACGGGAACTTGGGAATCCGTTCGAATCAATGCGAAATAGCTGCGTAACTTCTATTCTTGATCTCCCGTGACACCAAAACCAAAAATACACCAAAACAGTTTTGGAGTCTTCCAAGTCGCACCGAATTTCTAATTGCATTTGTTATGCACGAAAGATCGAAGACGGCGGCCGCCCTCCGGGTTGCTTGTCCGGCCAGGCCACTCTATTCGGGGCTATTTGGAAGACCGCGATGTCCAGCTCCTTGTAGGGCTTTCTTTGGGCCAATGATTGACTGCTGTGAGTCATGCCATTGGCACAGCTGCGAAAGGACTTTGTAGAGCGCTCTTTTGGCATTATAACTTTTTTGCCACTGTGCTTCTTATTGGAAACATTAAAACTTAGCGTTGGCCTAGCCGGACATGAAAAGGTACGGTAATTTCAGATTTGGCTGCCTATTCGGTCATTCCATCTTTTGCGCATACTCTCCCAAAGGAACGGAAAAATTACCGGGGAAGAGATCGTTTTCATCTGACCTTGAAGAAAAGTCGCCAGATGAAATGACAGATAGGAAGCGAATCTTCCGACCGCCTTCGCTGCGGTATTCCGAGTGTCACAATGAATCTATCAGCCATCTTGCATATCTGTGCCGCCGCGCTCTGAGTGCCGAAACGACGGAGTATCCTCTTTACGCGCACTATGACACATCCGAGTCCATTTGCATAAAGAGGATCGTGTTGCCCTCTCCACAGCTATCGATTAGTTGCGCGTCTGGTCATCGACGGCCCGAGATGACCGTTGTCCGCCGCGTCCTTCGCGCTCGTCCTGCCGCAACGAATTCTCTCGTTTTTTGGGCAGATTTTTGGGCCGGCCGTTTGCACTAATTGTCCCTAAACCACTTTCTTCCGTCCCGGGCGGCGATTCGCCGAGTGCTTTTCGAAGGTGTTTCCGCTCGAGTGGCCGAACCAATCGGCGGCTTCGCTGAAATCCGCTAATCCGTTTTTCGTCTACCTGACACGTCCTGCGAGCCGCTTTTTCCGCTCACAGAATGTCCTCTTTCCCATGTTCGTACGCCGGCCGCCAGCAGCACTTGACGACCTTATTATCTGTATCTTTGTTTGTTCTCTTATTCACTCCCTTGTTGCCGTCCCATCTTCGTGCGCTGCCCCCGCGCGCTCCTTTTCAGTTTCTTCTTCTGGTTCGGGTTCGGATCGGCCCAAGCGCTTACGTGCCCATCGCTCGCCTCTTCTTACGCGGCGGTGACTCATCGCTCGAAGAATTTTGTGTTCACGTTCGATTGTTTTGGCTCTGCTTGATCTATTCTAATTAAGCGAAACCGCGGATTCCGGCAAATCTCTGTTGGCTGTGGAACTTTGTTTATAGAACTGATCACGGCTGATGTTCAAGTCAGTTGCCTGGCGTTTCTCCCGCCGCGTGTTTGCTCGTTAGGTTTTTTGATCGGCGATTATGACGACGGAGTCGTCTTCTTCATAGGTCCGACTACTCGTCACATCTGGTCGGAGAGCAGCGGCGCTTCGTTTATCCCAAATGACAGAAAACGACGTTAAAGTCGCCACCTCGGTATACTGTAACAGCGAGAGTGATCTCGGGAAAGGCGCAACTGGAGCGATTTCGGATCGTTTCTGGGTGAACAACTGGATTAATTACGTTGCAGATTGTATACAGGCGTTCTTCGCGTCTTCGAGCGCGTCCGCGGGCGCTGTCCACTTCTTTCATGGAGCGAAATGCGGTGGGTTTCGTTCCGCGCGAGCTCTTTTTTGTGGCTGCCAATCAGAAGCGGTAGTGCGGGTAATTTGATTGCCTAATGGGATTTGCGAGGCCGAATGAGTTGACCATCATCTGCTTCCCTCATCCGCGCCGAGATCCTCCTCCCGTTCGCTCCAAGCGGCTGCTGATTCCGCAAAAATTGAGATTTCCCGTCTTGAGAAGCAGGTCGAGCGCGGACTCCGTGAGCCGCCGCAATCAGACGTCCTTCGTTCGCAACTTCGGAATTTGATCGATCGATTCGAGAGTGTAAAATGTTCAGAATTCGGCGTGTCGTCAACTTGATCTATTACCCGCGGAACTTTAGGTTCAGCATAGTATGCTAACAGTGTCCTCTTGCAGATTATCGACGCTGGCGGCGAGAAGGCAGCACTGAACTCAAGTTATGGGCTCGTGCTTTTCGCGCCCTCGCACCTCGTCCTCGGGGAAGCAGAACGGTGTGAACGACATCGGAAATGACCTCCTCAGCCAGAGGATGGCGGCCGGGGCTGGCGGAGTTATGCTCGGGGCAGCGGGCGGCGTCGATAGATTCGGCGGACCCAAGAACTCCATCGGCGCCGGATCTTCGGGAACGCCAGTATTGTTCCATGTGAATTCTACCACCGGCACAGCCGACTCTTCGCGCATCATCGACGCATCCTCTACGCCCCAAAGGATGCCTGTCCGAGGAACCCAAGGTGAGGGAGAATCCGGGCGAAATCTCAATATCTCAATTCACTGTTTCAGAGACCACTCTGATTGCACTGTATAACTACGAATCCAGGGCGGACGGCGATCTCAGCTTCAAGAAGGGTGAAACTATGTTTTTGTTGGATCAGAGCAACGCGGACTGGTGGTACGTGAGGAACGCAAAGAACGCGACGGGCTACGTGCCCAGGAACTTCGTGGCTAAGCAACAGACGATTGAAAGCGAAGAGTGGGTTATCTGTGAGATGTCCTAGATGTTAGTTGGACGTTTCAGATGGTACGCCGGACGACTGCCGCGATCTCGCGCTGAACGAATAGTTCTCTCGGCGAACCTTCCAAAAGGAACATATCTTATCCGAGAAAGAGAAGCTGATACTCGCGAATTCGCGTTAACCATTCGTGACTCCGACGGAGATCACAGAGGTACCGTGAAACACTACAAGATCAAGCGTTTCGATGGCCAAGACGGGTTCTACATCACTACCAGAAAGACATTCAAAACACTCCGCGATCTTGTTGAATACTATTCGGGTAAGTGTACTTTTAACGAGCCTGGAATTGTCATGTGAAACGTTTCAGAAGTCGCCGACGGACTGTGCTGCCAGCTGACGTTCCCGGCGCCCAAGATTGCTCCTACTCGTCCCGATCTCAGCCACGATACTCAGCAGAACTGGGAGATTCCCAGAGACCAGTTGCAGCTGAAGAGGAAACTCGGAGACGGAAACTTCGGCGAAGTATGGTACGGAAAGTGGCGTGGAATCGTCGAAGTGGCAATCAAGACGATGAAACCAGGAACTATGTCGCCTGAGGCTTTCTTGGGGGAAGCGCAGATCATGAAGAAGTGTGACCACCCGAACCTGGTGAAACTCTATGCGGTCTGCACCACCCAAGAACCCATGATGATCATCACGGAATACATGGTCAACGGCGCCCTCCTCCAATATCTCAGGGAGGCGACAAACCAATTCACCAACGAATGTCTTGTGGACATCTGCGCTCAAGTGGCCAATGGAATGATGTACCTCGAGGAGCACAAACTTGTCCACAGAGATCTCGCAGCGAGTAAGTGGATCTAGGGCGATTCTAACTGTACATTTTGCGTTGTAGGAAATGTCCTTGTTGGCGAGAAAATTTCGGGAGTTCCAGTCGTGAAAGTCGCCGACTTTGGACTTGCCAGAAAACTTATGGAAGAAGACATCTACGAGGCGAGAACGGGCGCCAAGTTCCCCATCAAGTGGACTGCACCCGAAGCGGCCACTTGCGGCAACTTCACCGTGAAGTCTGACACGTGGAGTTATGGAATCCTTCTCTACGAGATCTTCACGAAGGGAACGGTACCATATCCAGGTGAGAGCATCCCATCGTGCCTAAATAATTCTAAGCTGACCGTATTTAGGAATGCACAACCGTGAAGTGATTGAACAGGTGGAACTCGGTTACCGTATGCCTATGCCTCGGCAATGCCCCGAGGTGATCTACAAGGAAGTGATGCTGAAGTGCTGGGACAAGGTGCCCGAGAACCGACCGACCTTCGAATACCTCTTCAATTTCTTCGACGACTTCTTCGTCAACGCACAGCCAAACTACGTGCCTCCCTCCGTCAACTGACCTGCCTTCTTGCGAACAAACATTGGCCCATCACATGTACATAACCACTTTAGCTTCATCACTCACTCACGCGCAGATATCATGATTCCTACGACCGAACTGGATTGTATGTACATTTTGTTTGATGCATTCTCCGTCTTTTGTCGTTCTTATTCAACTGTTGTTGTTAAAATCTGAATCCTCTTCTTCTTCCAAATGGGACGCGAAATGGAGCACAGAGGATTTATCAAAAAAGCGCTTTTTTGGCCAGGCATTCGCGTCAACGCCTAAAATCTCGGTGTGGAATTCAGTAACGTACATGCATTAACTTCTGAAGAGATTCGCTAGGCCGAACGTAAACTCACAATTTATCTCAAAATCCACAAAAAACTATTCGGCCGCCAAAATCACGTCCTCTTCTTTTGGACTTTCGACAGGCCCTGAAAAATAAACATCAACGCTGCTTCGGACTAAGTATATGCACGGGATCATCGTCTTCCGGCAGTGGCACTTGGCGCCTCCGATGAATCCAAACGATCCTATTTTGGCTGCGCATTGCGGACAATTCAGCTTTCCCTTGGTCCATCCGCTGTGCTCCAGAGAGTCAACGATCCACTGCGGAAGATTCGAACAAGACTGCTGATCCCCGCAAGCGTCCGACTCCACGATTGCTATCACCTAGAAGAGTTAATCTCTTAGAACATAAGCCTTTTTGGGAGTGTTACCTGGCGCATAGTGTCACAGCACTCTACGGGAGCGTACTGGACGTTTTCGAGGACGCCGGCGTCGTCGAGGAGCATTCGGCGGCATTTACGACACTTGATGTTCGCTATCTTCCGCATCTAAAGTCGAGCACTCCAATGCAAGCTTTGTGCCGCTGAAAACTGATCGATAGTTAAGGAACATGACCAAGAAATCAAAACCCAAATTCAATATAACCTGTTTATTCACCAGAGATCCAAATTAATTTAATTACAGTTTTTGGCGGAATTCAAGGAACCACGTTTTCTTTCGCAGGGCAAATGAAGACATCCGACATGGATTTTACGCTTAATGTGGAGACCAGCTCCACGGCGATTTGATCTCCAGGCTGGGTGTCAGTTAAGTGAATGCGGCACTTCGCGGCCTTTGCAGATCCACACAGTTCGTTGTTGACGTAAATGTTGTAATCTGAAATGTTTGAAAATCTTAAAGTCCAGCTCACTCTAACTTACAAGCTATCTGCGAAGAGTCCACGGCAGGCACATTGTGCCAAACCAAAAGTGCTCTTCCGTTTTCGTTGATCAAGCGCAACGAAGATGGCTTCGGTTGTGTCATATTTGAAGCTGACAGTCGCTTCTCGAGCGCCTCCATTTTAGCGTTGACAGCCCGCAATTCAAGCGACTTCTCCTCCCGAAGCTTGTTGATCTCCGCCATGCATTCGTTCTTCATATCGAGAATCTGCCGGATGAGCTCCGTTTGCTCCGCGTTGATAAGGGTCAAACGCTGATTTTCCTCCACGAGCTCCTTCATTCCTTGTTCAAGTTCCTCGAGTCGCTGGGATACTTTGGCGGTAGGTGGGAGAGTCGGAGTGTTGGACGGCCGCGAAGGTATTTGCGAAATATGCGCTGTGGACTGACGCGTTGCCAACTTCGAAACTGGCGTCTTGGAAAGGCGCGGATCGCTCTGCACTACTTGAGTCTTGGGCTCATAAGAAGCGGAGCGCGATACCGAAACTTTGGGCTGACGAGCAGCCACTAGAGAAACGGGAGTTCTGTTTTGGAGAGAAGAGACCAAAGGAACAGGTGTTTTTTGTCCTCCTGCCGCAATCACGGAATTCTGCGAAGAAGAGAGGACAACGGTAGAAGTTGAAGCATCTGAAGCCGTTGAAAGACGACGTTCGACAAGGGGCCTAAATCCACTAATATTATCCCAATAGATTCTAACAGTAAACGTACCGCCTGCCGGTGGACATCGGTGAACCGATTTCAGATATGGACGTAAAATCGGAAGTTGTTGTGTTCGCGCGTTCCTCCTCAAACCTGCGGCGCTGTTTAATAATCTCAAACGAGAAGAATAGATTATAATTCTGCTATCCGAATACCTTCAGAAGTTTATCCTCCAACGGTGACCGAAGAGTCGTATTAGCGCTTGAAGTGGGATCCAGAACACTTGATAAGTACTGACACAAGGTCGCATGACATTTGGTGCCAGGTTTGTACTTTAACGCGTTTCCTTGTGTGCAAAGCCACTCCCCTAAAAAAGTCAGTTGGGTGAGCAGAACAACGGCATAAGTACCTTTGACAATTTCCATCTCGCTCAAAACAAAGTCGTCCACAATCTTCAGCGATTCCGGCAAACAGCTCGCCAAGTACGGTCTATAGCAGAAACTTCTCCCTTGGATCGAAACAGCAGGATTGCCTTCGAAGGTGAGCGAGGACAAAGCCACAAATCCCTTGAGGAAAGCGACGTCACTCAGGTCAGTAATATTATTCCGGCCAACATCCAGAGATTCAAGGTGAGATGGCAGGCAAGCTTCAATTTCTTGCAGCGTTTCGATTTTGTTCGAGTTCAGCTTCAGTTCGATAAGGTTTTCTAGCTGGCGTAACGACGGGAGCTTTGTCAGCTCATTGCCCGAAAGGTTCAAGGACTTCAAGTTCGGTAGAGAATGGAGCACCGGAAACTGCTGAAAAGGAATTTCATGAAAGCACAGTTTGCAACCAACTCACCGAAATATTGTTCTTGGATAGATCGAGCTTCACAAGCGTGTGGAACGCTGAGATCTGCTCGCAATGCTGAATTGAATTCTTTTGCACGTTCAGGACCGTCAGCGTTTCCTTGATACACAACAAAGCAGCAATGGTTTGGATCCTGTTGTCCGACGCGTCGATCTCTTCACATCCATAAAAATTCCTGATTCCTTCAAAGGATTTTAAGCAGTTGCCAGCGACATTCAACGCCCGCACGAACGTCAACGGGTTCTTCGGCCGCGGTAACTTCGTCAGTTCTCTATTGGACGCGTCCAGAATCCCGTCTTCGCTGACTTCGATGTCCGATACGCTAAAATGCATCCGTAAACAAAAGGAAACACGAGAGAATTTCAACTCACATTGACAATGAAAGCGAAGCAACTGTGGAACAGTCTTCGGTTCTGCCTAATTCCGAAGCACTTGACTGCGGATCTGCGTCGGAATCCATTGGACTCAACGATACGGATGAATCTTCCGAAGCTAAAATCTCCAATACTTGGATGAAAATAAGGAAACGAAACTAGAACACAACTTGAATATACCGCGCTTGAAAGTTCGCACGTTCGGCGAAAGAGTATGATCGGCGAATGAAGTGTTCGTCGACTGCGCGCAACAATACACATAACCGGGAGAAAGACGCCCATTGATACGAAACAAAGGAACAAAAAGCTATCTTTATTATATTGAAAGCAGAAACACATTCAAAGAGTGGCAACATCATTCAACGGCTTTAACTGCTGGTTTCCTACTTTGCAGGTAGGCATCGAAGATCCCTCGGGTCACTTCATGAGCCACGAGGCCTCCGGCCTGAGCGGCGATAAAACGAATCATTTGCACGCCATCCACGGAGAGGACCTTGTACACGAATCGGTCCAGGTGGCGATTGGCTGCAAAGAAGAAACAAGCTGTAAACATGAAACGAAACTCGGGGAGATCTTACTCTTGTTGCCGAATTCCTCCTCGTAGTAGCGGTCGGACTTGGCGCCCTTCAGCGAAAGGTGGTTCGAGATGACGCGGTAGCGCGCAGCGGGGACCATGATGACGACGACGGAGTAGAGGAAGTTGGCCAGCGTGACGAAGGCGACAAAGTGGAACCACACCCAGATGAGCAGGAAGACCTTCTCGTTGAGGATGTTGATCATGATCACACAGTCGGTTTCGTAAGTACGCTTCTGGCCAACGTCGAGGAAGTCGAATTTGCAGTGAGTTAAACGAGGGAAAGGATTAGGGTTAGCAGGGTCCTCCAAGTTCAACCCGCTGCGAAGCATCTGTTAAGAACAATTAGAGATTAAGAATTCAACGAGCGAAATACCTTGTAGCCCCAGGTATAATCTCCACGGGCACAGAACTTGTTGATCAAGTAAATTTGGCCCACGACGTTGACGCAGTTGAGGAGCTTCGAGAAGAGGTACGTCAGCGAAGAGTACATCCCGAAATGAGCGTTGTATCCCAGCAGGCCAAAGTTTGGAGCGTTCATGTACTGAAATGAGGAGCTTCAGATCGGACAAAAGAATCTTAAACGAACTCGCTTGGCGTAGTCGACCACCTTTCCGATGGTTTCTTCGCGAGGAGTTCCGACGAGTTCGCGAGCGGAAACCGCTTTCTTGACCGCGGTCTTCAAATCGAGTTCTGAAATCGCATAATTAGAGGGTGAACACTATCTGCTGAACTTACGGCTCGACTTTTGTAGAAGGCGCCAAACGAAGTGGGGGATGTAGAAGGCGAGCGCCATTCCGAGGAGGATGAACGGTACCCACTCAAAAGATCAGATTAGATGCTAAGTGATAAAATGCTTACCTGATAGTAGTTGTGGTTGCGGAGGACGTTCTTGCCATCGGTGTAGTCGTAGGTCCCCGTTATGAAGCAGAAGGTGTGGACGTATGTCAGCCACTCCTCTGAAAACGCAAAAAGATTATGTATGGATAGTCAAATCCCAAACTCTCAAATGGACCAAAATAGGTATTTTCGCGAACAACTGAGGAATTTTGCCCTAACAAACCGATAAAATAAACAAACTTACTTGTGAACTCCGAACTGATGAGGCAGTGGATCGGCTCCCCGAAGTTCTGTTTCGCTCCAATGAGCAGCGAACAGAGGGCGAGCAGGCTGACGGTCCAGAAGTAGTTGATTCGGTCGACCACGTCGTCCAGGACCGTCGCCCGAACGGCTTTCAGGAATTCGGACACTTGCGGGATCTGGACAAGCATCTGAAATCGCAATCAAAGTCAAGTTGTGACCCGGAAATTCACGAAAAATTCAAAATTCACGAAAATCCTCGCGAATCAGCGAACTTCGGAGATCCCCTCACAATGCGAAACGGACGCCGTCGCAGCGCCACAGGCGTCCATCGCAGGAGCCAGAGTTCGAACAACAGGTAAATAACGTACGTTCAGCGGAGCTCTGTAGCTTGTGGAGGCGGGTACTACTCTCCTCGATCGCGTCGTCGAATGAGATCAGATTCCATCGGAATTCAAGTCCGTGCATGGTAATTTATATAACATCAACAATAATATACACTTTAAAGTTAAATACATGAACAAACAACGCATAAAATGTTAATAAGGCCTGAATCTTTGTTTGTCCTCAAAGTTATCAAGCTGGCGAACAATGTCGAGGACTTCGTTGAAACTGGGATCCATACGCATATACTGGAATGCGCGAAGCATTGCCCTTTTATTTCCAACGGATTCCAAGTTCAAGGAGAAGCCAGTGGGAACAGAATCATTCTGAAAATGTTGAGTGAAGGCAACTGTTTACGATAAAAAAAGTGAATTTACCGGAATTTGAATTGTAGGTGCTTTAAATCCTACAGTGACAGTTTCTTCGTCAGGAGTTCCATCTCGTGGCCGTGGGAAACTCAGATCTGCCTCCCTGAACTCCCTGCGATGCATCTCCCGACGTTCTTTCGCTGTAAAATCTCCCGGACGAATTAATGGACTCATTTGAGAGAGGGTATCCGGGTCAGATGAGCTCCACTGTGAAAGAAGCTGGCTCGATCTGTCGAGTGAAGAACTTCTTTGCGATAGCTAAAGCGGAGCAAATAAAGGGATGCCTAGATTGGGCACTGTTACCTCTCCGATAGGGGGAACAAAGCTGGAGACTACATCGTAGAGCATATTCGTCTCGGACATGTTCATCAAGCGAATCCGGAAACCGGAACCTCTCTGAAAGATAGTTTTATGGTGAGTTCGTGATCAATACTTACATCGGACGTTGTGAGGAAGGCGAAGCGTCGATCGCGTGATTTCACGGAGATTTCTTGACCCAGCAGTAAGTTCTCCATCTCTGCGAGGCCGTGGAAAACCTGGATTCGACCCAGACGCCGCGAGATCCTCACTTGCAAATCTATCGAAGAGTTCAGATAGCTTCCATCGATCTGAAATACGAAATTCAATCTCAGGCGAATTCCGAGAAAACTTACCGAAAAAACAACTTTTCCGCTGACGAAGCGCGAGTATTTCTCCAGCGTGAACGTCAAAACACGTTCGGCGGAATTCGCCCGTATGGGACTCTGGGACGGCATCTTGGGAGAAAACATGGCGAGACGATGGCCGCGGAACGACTCAAAGCCGGACTCTTCTGGACTTCCAGAGACACTCGAGGGAGCAAACGCGTCTAATCGCCATCAGACGGATGACTGCTGAACAGGATTCGCGTGCTGGGAAACGAGAAAACGAGGCGAAACGTGGAATCGACGCGAATCTCGATCGGTTCTCCGTTCGTCCCTCTGAGTATTGTGCATAAGTCTAAAGAAACCCTGGGAAACTTTATTAAAACACAGATTTTTAAGCGCTAAATCACCTAAATTTTGGCTTGCAATTCCCAGACCGGAAAAACGTCGTAATTCTTCGTCATTTCGTTGCAGTAGGCGTAGATTTTATAATAGTCGATGAGATCAGTCAACGAGGCGAAAGACTGGAACATGGGCGATCCATTGAAGACCACGGAATGGTAGCCGTTGACGGTCTCAATCGGGAAATTGTAGTTCTGAAATAAGGCACACATGAATCATTCTGCTCCCCCTAGCGCAGTATATTTGATCAACGTAGTCGTTTCTTGCAAACATAAAAGAGGAACTGACCTTTCCTGAACTACACTTGTATGCCATAGTCAGCGGAAGTTCTGCCGGTAAGTCGATTTGGTTCTCTGGGGGAAGCGGGTAGTAGATTCGAAACTCAACTGGATTTAGTTTTTTGGCCATTTCCGTCGGTGTCGCCACTTCAGGTCTTGACTTGCTGTGGTTCCTTTGCCCCGTTTGCTTCGATTTAGGTGGATAAACTTTCGCAGGAGGAAAATCCGGTTCAAACCCGCTGCTCGAAGACGTCGAAGCCGAGGTAGCCATCGTGGGTTTGGCCGGCGATGAACTGACGGAACACGACCGAAAGTGGTTTGAGAGGGCTTTTATAGGTTTGGGACCTGTCGAGGTTTTGCCTTGCCGATGAAAATGCGTCTTGGCGACATCAGAATGTGTCTCGCAGTCTAAGGTCGATCTGCGGCGTGTCTCGGATTGAATCATTCTGGCTCCCCGGTTTGCGTGACGGTCGAACTGATGTCCTAGGGCCTGAGCGACCTACGGAGGACCTGAGCAGCCTCTAGAAAAAAAAAATCCTTGTGAGTTGAACCAGCCGGTTCCAACTTAGACAAGTCTCGAAGCAGTTCAGACTTGAAGACGTCTGCTACGGGGAAGGACAACCGGTTGCGAACGTCCTGGTCTCTGCTATTTAGACAAGGGCAGTCCGGGGAAGCCGATCATGTCATTGAGACTATCGCTTGGCGATCGAGTCGGTCGTTCCCCAACGCTCTCCTTCACATCAAGTTGAGAATCGGTCATGTGGACTCCTCGATTTCCCCTATTGCCGGTGGATCTCCTCTTTCAACCACTCACATTCATATAAATCTTTATTATCTCTTCACTTTCTCTTCTACAAACGAAAAAACGAGCAAACGCGTTAGTCACAGAGGATCATATAAAGCTTATTAATGGGAGGGGAGAGAGTACGCGGGACAGGAGTCTAGTGGATTCCCATATGAGCAGCTACCGGATTCGAAGACGCGCGTCTTCTACGAACGAATCGGCAGTAGAAATTCACGCCGATGGAGATCAGAGTTGTCCAAAGAGAGGTTCCCGACAAGATTGACAGCCACAGCCGGGACACGCAGTACCGCTCAGAGGCTGAAAACGGACAATTACGGTGGTTGTCGGTATCCGGAATACCCTTCATGGAGCGGAGGTGGTTCCGCCTCTGCATCTCGAATTGCTGCGAGTCGCAGAACTCGTCGTTAGGCGTCCCGAAGCAAATGCTCGCGTGGACCTGCTGGTGCAAGTCGGCTGGGTTACGCTGCAGGACGCTGCGCTTTTCCACAAGGTTCCCGTTGATGTCGAATAGGATTGAGTTTGACGGAGATGTGATCAGGTCGGGGCAAAATGGCGGCTGAAGGAGATCTGTTAGGAGCGAAGTGGATACGAGAGTTCAAACCGAGGGGATTGAATCGCAGCTGGTGAGGCCGTTGTTGGAGTCGGCTATGTCGGAGCAGATCTGGAAGTTGCAGCGAATGCTGAGTTGGCTGTTATCTGGCACCTTGAAGGCGTGCCAGTGGACCCGTGCCACGTCGTGATAGGTGTCATAGTGTGGATGGGCGAAGATGTTGATGTCGGTGGAACAGCTGAACATTGCGGGATTACGATATTAGTGGATCCATATCAAACTGACCCTCGTTCGTCGATCACCGCGTGTTCGATGCCGGAAACAAGGTCTTTCACGGTGCAGTTCCGCACGTGAAACCCGTAAGCGTCGGACTCAGGCACGAGGCTCCATTCTATTCTCAGAGGTTGTCCCAAGTCCACGGAGTCAATCACCTCTTCACCGTCGCCTTCGTGGCCGTGCTCCACTTCTTTCACTATCTTCATTCGGCATTCAGGAATTGGCGCTTTTTGCTCTAATTTTGTGGGAATCAAATGAAGCCTAAATAGATTTACAGCTTAATAACCATCTGACGTCGCGTACTCTTCGAGAGCCTCTTCAATTCGTTTTGGAATCTGCTGTTTCTGGTACTGGATCTTCTGGTGAAGGCACTGGCTGATGAAAGATTGGATCGTGGACGAACCGTCGGGCTGCTCGAAAACTACGATGATCTGCATGTGGTATTGGGTCTGGGCGCTCTGGTTGCCTGCGTTCTTGATGCCGCATTCCTGATATGGAAAAGTGATGTTCACCAGCGTGGCCTCGGAGAACGAGTGGACACAACTGAAATGCGATATGAGAGGATGGATAGTTATCTATGGCTTACCTGGGAACTCGTTTTCGGTCGTGAGCGAAAATCTGACCTGTAAAGGGGAAGAGCGTCGTCACGCGAAACTGGATAGATTCTTCCTCACAGATCACATGTGCTTTGCCTGGAATTCATGGTTTAGAGTGTGCGCGTAAATGGGCAAATTCACCTCTAACACGATTCGGAACCATTGTGCGATTTGTAGGAGGCGTGGGACTCGAGTAGGGCGGAATACGGGGAGTTTGTGGAGAGGAAAAGCCAGGAGGAACTCTGGTACTCGGAGAGGTCTGGATAAAAGGAGGACGGGTTGGAAACGTCGGAGGGTTCATGGGAACTTCCGGAGTTCCTGGCGTCATTGGAGGAGGTGTCATTTCCAACGGCGGAAAGGTTTCCTCTGAGGACGGCGGCGTTCTTTCCGTCATTGGAGGAACCTCTGGACGCATCGGGTGACTAGGAAGCATTGGAGGTTGCGAGAGAAAAGGGGGCTGGCTCGGCCGAGTTGTTTCAGGAGGAGGGAAACTCGGATGTTCGGGCGACGGAGGAACTTGAGTTGGAATTTCTGGAATTCTCGGCGGCGGTGGAGTTCCAGGAGTTTCAAAAGGCGGCATTGAAGGAGGCATTTCCGGAGTGCCAGGAAACATTGGAGACGTTGGCCTTTCGGGCACCTCTGGATGCGTTCCAGGAAACATAGGAATCTCGGGAACCCTTGGAGGCATGCTCGGCATCTCCGGCGTGGTTGGGCTGCTTGGGTATAGCGGCTGTCCGGGAGGAATGGTTCCTTCCGTTTTGGGAGTTTCGATCGTCGAGGAGCCGGGAGGCGGTGAGAACGTGACCGCAGTTTCCATTGGCGGCGGCGTTCCTTCGCTTATCGGAGGAGGCCAAGAACTCGGACTGGGGGTTACGGTAACGAACGGCGGTGTAGCCGACGGGAGGCTAGGAGTTCCAGGAGTCGTCGTTTCTTCGTAGGGATACGGAGGGGTGGCAAAAGTTTGTTCCGAGGGATATGCCGGGGTTTCAAAGGTCTGGCGTGACGGGGGAGTCGGAGGAGTAGCGAACGTTTGTCTGCTGGGATAAGGAACTGAAGCCGAGGTTTCTTGACTCGGGTACGGTGAAGTTGCCGACTCCATCTGGGACGGTGGAGGTCGAGGCCTCTCGCTGGTTTGTTCCGAAGGGTATGGTGGTGATTCCCGTGTCACCTCTGGCGGGTACCTCGGCTGTCCGGGAGGAAGGGTGTATGGATTCACTGGCGGCGGAGGCGCCGAATAGCCGCTCTCGTAGTAGTTCTGAGGGGGCTGCCTGTACCCGAGTTCCAGGTACTCTCTGTGGGGCACAAACTCCACTGGATTGTACACATTGCTCTGGGGAGGAGGCGGCCGTCGGACTCCCTCTGGGTTACGGTAGTCTTGTGTAGGAAGATGGCTTGGCGGAACGTTGTGGAGCCGCTGGCCTGAAACGAAAACGGGATTGAAGAGGAATGTCGCAATTTTCGAGACGAGTTTTTGTGCTCAAGGTTACGTCAGCGGAGAGAAGTTCGGAGTTGCGCAAGCACTTAAAAACTCAAAATAGAAAAAGCCGGATTTGGATTGCCCTAATTGAAAGCGGAAGAGATCTTCTTCTCAAAATCTCCTTGAATTTGCACTCGTTCCACCCGGTCTTTCCAGCCTCTCCCCGAATGCTCGATTCTCCCAAATAAATCGAAAAATTCCCGTTCGATGATCGACTGCAAATTTCATCAGTTTCGGTTCCAATTCGAACGATATGCTTCAATATGCGATATTCGTTGTTGTGTTTCGGCCTCTCGGCGACAATCGAGCGAGCGGGAGCAAAGGAGATCGTCTTGACATAATTGCCGCGTGCGGGTTCGTGGATTGCATTGCATAAAGAGACGGATTTGAAGGCGATCGGGGTGGAGAAGGCGGGCGACCCACGAGCGCGACGACGAGAAGTACCGCCGAAAGTGAAAGTCGCCCTTGAAGAGAACTCCGAGGGCGTCGGATTCAAACAACAAAGCGCTCAGGAGAGTTCTCTGAGGTCTGAATAACCGTGTGGGGCACATCAGGACATCCGTTTGAAAATCGCTCAATTCTCACCCGCCGCTAACCGAATCTGCATTAAAATCTTTTTTGCGAAGGCCTCAAACGTTGCAATTCCGAACTCCGCTTTCAGGCGCCCCAGGTGCGCATCTACAGCGGGGTCACAAGCCGAAGTTGCCGTCACGCGTTTCGCCGGGGTCAGCGACAAATCGCAGGCGCGCGCGAACGCAGCCGGCGAGTCTTAATTGTCCAGGCGGAATCGCGGCGAAATCTCGGAATTCTCGTGGATCCGAGTCAATCAATATCAGAAGATAAAAGGCGCTTGTGCGCGACAAAACAGGCAAACTAACCTTGAGGAGGAGGCGAGTACACGGGAGGAGAAGTGCTGGAGGGGTTCGACTCCTCGGGGGGCACGTAGGCTGGGGAGTAGAACGACTGCGGCCGGCCAGGGGGCGCAGCCGGGGTGTAGGAGCTTGGCGGAGGTTGCGGCGAGGATTGTGGGGAAGTTGATGAATCCGCCACATAGTCGGTGAGTTCAGCGCCGTTCCGGAATCGAGGCGGCGGCCGAGTCTCCGGGGGGTTCTGGTATCCCTGGTACAGCGACGGAGGCTGCTGAGGCGGAGGTGCCGGAAAGCGGTGAGGAGGCGCAGCCGGTTGAGGCCGCTGGTACTGATCGTAGCCTCCGCCGTACTGGAGCTCGCGATAAGGTTCCCGAGGCGGAGAAGTGGCTGCCGTTGGCTGGTACTCTTGGATAGTGGCGCCGCGGAAGTTGTCGCCCGCGTAATTGCTGATCAGCAACACCGGCGGCTTCTTGGCCGAATTCCGCGACGGAGAGTAGTAAGCAACGCCCGGAGCCTGTCGGTCGTCCTGGAGTGTATGCGCGGGCCCAGGATACCTGCCTTGCTCGACCGGAGGCGGATAGAATCCCTCGGGCCGGTGCCCCGGTGGGGAGAAGTACGGCGAGTTGGCCGTTTGCGCGTAACCGTAGCGAGGAGCCGGGTTTGGAGGACGGTATGGATTTGGCGGCTGTGGAGCCGGAACTTGGCCATTACGGTAATAGTCGTTGGGGTTGTCCAAATAGAGCGGAGACTGGGATGCAGCCGAGTTGGTGCCGTAGTTGGGCGCAGATCGGTAGGAATATGCAGCCGAAAAGGGAGGCGGAACGATGGAGCGCCGGAGCTGGGGCCGGATGGGAGAGTTTTCGTGCGAGAATCGAGGGTAATCGGCTTCACCGGAACACGTCGGAGCGAAGAGGAGGAGGACGAGGAAGGGAAACCGAAACACGGGGATCATGGCACATGATAGAGAGACTCGCAAGGAGCGGAAAGATAGTCTATCTGAAGGTTTCGTTACAGAAGTTCTCGGCGGAAAATGTGGAGAAGAAGAAGAAGTTGAAGAGGAGGACTCGGTTACAAAAGAGCTTGAGGGAGCTGAGCTGAAGGAGGGTGCAAGCGGAGAGGCTGAGGGAGGCTCGGCGAGAAAGAAGGGGTGTCTTTTGCGCATCAATCAGTAGTGGAGAAAGTATTTCAATGCCTGAGGGAAGCGATCGTTCAAATATTTACATAACTCGGTAGCTGCCGACGATCGCCTTTTGGGGGAGAGCGCGAGAGAAGTGTGCGAAAGGTGGTCGCGCCTTCGGGCGAAACTGGGGGCGGACGGACTGTCGCTGCCAGCCGTGTTTTTTCGCGCTCCGGGATTTGTGTCATCCGGGGAGACGGCGAGGGACCTCTCGCCGATACGATCAATCGCCTTCCTTCGGAAGAGGACGGTCACTCGCGAACTCGCGAGGAGGATTATGCAACTCGCCGGGTTTTCGCGTGTTATGCAAATGGCCTGGACGTCGTTTTGTGCGCGATGGCGACGGCGTCGCCCGGGTGTTCTGACCCCCGAAGGAAGCCTGTTTTTGTGCTGGACGAAAGCAACCACGCCGACGTCGGCGAGAAACGCAATCAGACCAGATCTGACCTCTACGGACCTGAATCCCGGCCGACGCGGCTAACTTAGTCCCTTCCGGTAGCCGTAGATGGTTGGATCGGAGGTGATCTGGCAAACAGAGTGGGCATTCGATTGAGCTGAAGCAGACCACCTCTAACGAGTTTTTGACATTGCAATGTGAGAAGCACGCAGAACGCGGGCAGAAGAGGATATGTGTGGAGTATTCCGTCGAATGCCTGCAGAACCTTGCAATTCTAATCGGAACACATTCAATTTTTGGAACAATGTAAAGCTGACTCCAGATCCGTTTTCCATCTACCGTACCCTCGTTGCCTGTCGAGTCCACTCCACTTCCTTCGCTTCCAGCGGTCGACCCGAATTCAGAAGACAAAGCACCACCGGGGCTTATCGTGCTCCGCTATCTAATAACAGTTCCCGAGCGCCCGCCGCTGCCGACAAAAGAATTCCTGCAGGATTGCACTCCGACCTCCGAAGAAGGAGAACCGGCCTCCGACCTTCCTCAAACGCAATCTTCGTCTTAATTAAACGTTTCCGCGTCCTCGGAACCCATTCGCCTCGCGGGTTTCTCGGCCAACTGCCACTCAGCACCATCAGTTAACGACCCGCGTCCCTTTACCGGGCCAATTACGTGTCAGCGTCCCGCGGCGTCGATAACACGTGTCGTTGTTCCGAAAAATGTTCCAAAAAGTGACAAAAGTCGATCGTATCGAGGGCCACGCGCACTCAAAAAGTCGGTCGCCGACGCCGATAAAAATCTTGCCGCGCCGATTAATTAAACGCCGATTAAACGGCGGCTGAAGACAAACAGCGCCATCCACCTGTGAACAATTCCCCCGGGGAATCCGAGGAGAGATGATGGATTAAGTGGTGGCCGCTTACAGGAACTCGCGGGGTCACGTGAGGGATTTCGAAAACGGAAATTCGGGTGGAAGGAGAGGGTGGATACAGACGGCCGAGTTTCGGCATTCTCCGGCGCTGAGGAGCACGGAAAATACTTATCTTACTGGGTGACTGGGTTCAAAGGGTTCTAAAAGATTGATGTTTGCGGTTCGAAAGATTTACTGGTCGCAAAGAGGAATTTTGATTGAGAATGTCGAAGGACATACCAAAATGTTAGCCATTGAATTATTTCGAGTAGCTAGAGCAACCGACATTTCAGCGGAAAAGAAAACTTTGAACCAATTTCAAACTTTCTATGAATGTTGGCGTTACGTTCTACTGCATGTCATTAGCAGCAGATCCACTTTGTGAGTACCTCCTAACCTGAATGTTTTGGGCTCGAAGGCTCAAAGCAACCTCAAATCCATAAGTGTCTTTGTCAAATGATTTGCGTATGTGTCTTCAACCTTCTTGCGCTTCTGTTGTTGGCGACCTTCAGCTTATGATACAATCATATAGAACATATGAAAAGCAGAAAACACTCAAGTACTGACGTACAAATAAGTCTCCCTTCTTCTAACATCCACCCTTCAGAGATGACCACTAAGCGTTACGAATTATAAATTATTTAGAGGTTACGTCCGGCAATTCGTGTTTTCCAGCTGATCCCTCGTAACAAACACTCATAAAACGGAATATTTTCACAAGCGCCAAGGTAATGTTCCAATTGCCGTCCGAGCCACATCAATTTTGCCAGTCCTTCTAGTCTTGTTCACTTTTGCTGTTCTCTCTGTATCCAGATATTCTTTAATCTCTTTTCTGTTTAATCGCAGTCTCATTTTCATTATTTTCCTCGCTCAAGGTAAAACTGAGACCTCAACGACCCCCATAAACCGCGAAACTCGCGTCCGTCAAAAGACCGCGATTCCGTCGTAAATTAAGTCCGACAAGTTCTCCGCGGAGTTAATCGAATTGCTCTTGGTCGTTAGGAGTAAAAGCAGAACGTCTATTTCCTCGTTGCGATCTCAGCGATACGCAATTCGAGGACGAAAAAAGGGCAAATGAAAAAAAGTTGCAGCAAAAACTCTTTTTACGCTTGGCGGTTCTTTAGTTTTATGTTCACTTGTGCTCGGATCACTTGTGACGATTGGAAGATTGATCGGGACCAACGTGGTCAGGTGGCCAAGTTACAAAATGTGAAAACTCAAGTCTTGTCAGAATTAAGAACAAAATCAAGAAAATAGGAAGTGAATCGTTGGCCAAATCGCTCTTTTGCTTTTTTGCAGCTTTTGCAGTTCTTGAAACATCCAAATACTCCCTAACACGACCCAAACGAAAAACTGGCGAGCGAACTCCTTCCTGTCCCGACTGTCCTCGCAAAGCGACTAACAGCCAAACAAAACCAATCCCGGCGCAACAATTCCGCTCGCGACTGCTTCCACAAACCTCCTCTTCCTCCAGCAACTCTTCCAATCCTCAATTTTACACCGGAATCGGCGTCATAATCGGCACCAAAAACACCCGTCGGGGCACAAAAACGCCTCCGGCGGCGTCGGGGCTAGTTCTCCGGTCCGGCAGACCTCCACGACGTGTTTTCGTCGGCGGCGGTGTCGTTCTCTCCTATCAGCTGTCAATTAGACGCGTCCCGCGAGCTCAGCTAAGCCCTAATCCCGGCGGAGCATCCTCCACTCACCTGCACGATTCGGAACTCGCGCGTCCGATTAATTGCGCGGCCTCCTCGCTTCGAGCCGCGACTTCCGGTCTTCCGCGCGCCTCGAGCAGGCTTTATCCAGGCTCTCGAGAGCTCTCAGCCCCTCCTCCCTTTAAGGGATATCGCGTAAACTGAGCGTCGTCGCGGGGGGCTCGAGAGGAGGATCAATAGAAGAAAGCGAAGAAGAGGAGCCGAGGGAGAGGAGAAACGCCTGCCGTTCCCGCGAGAACTCCGGCGGCTTCAGCTGATGCCGTGAACGAGGTGAATCCCAGAAGCGACCCGAAATTTCCCCGAGATGGCGAATACCCTGAAGGACCTCGACCTGCTCGACGGCGCCGACGAGGTGAGTTCCCCGTAGTCCCAAGCCCCAGCACGCTGATCGGAGCGCATCCGTCTTCGTCACTCGCGTGGATTCATAAGCGCCGCTTGTTTTTGAAGAGTTTGTTTTTGACGCCGGTAGGATCGACTTCTCCCGATTCCGAAATGCTTGAATTTCGTCCGTTTTGCAACGTTTTGAACGGACTTTCCGGCTGGTTTTGTTTAAGAAAATTCAAGTTCTCGGAACTTCGTTTCGGCGTTCAGAAGAAAGTTTCTTTTTTCGCGGAGAGTTCTTTTATTCCTCTTTTGTGGCTCCTTTGTGCATTCAGTAACGAAACGGACAATTTTGAATCTCTTGGGAATTAATCATTTCGTGATATTTTCTGATTCTTGCGTTTGAAATGTTTCGTCTCGAACAGTCATTTCCCTTATTCCGAATTCGTCTGCCAAGTTGTAGTCGCCATGAATATCTGAGTGCGTCAGAGTTTGACGCGGATCACTCCAAGAAGAACAAGAGATAAACAAATCCGAAAGTTGAAGTGCCCACTTATAAATTGAAAAAAAAACGTAGGTTGTGCATGTCCAAAAATCCAAAATCAAGAACAGTCGGCTAAGTACTTGCTCATTTTTTTTACATTTTTTTCATTAATCGCGTGTTTTCCACTTTTCAATTTCTATCGTAATAGCTAATTCGCATAATCCCGGAATCTCACGAACTCTCCTCAGCATGTTCCAACTGAGATAAGCGCACCCTTCTTTCCATGCTCCCAATATCATTAAATTTTATTAGCAACACTTTTTGAGCTCGTCGCCATCTGGCGCTGTTCTCCGAGTCGCTTTCGAACCGAGGACCTTTTGAACTTTTCCCATTTTCCCCGAGATCTCAACCCGTCTCGCTCCAGCAGCGAATCGGACTCGCGATAATCCGGCCGTTCAATCTTCGCCGTTTCTTGCGCCGTTTTTTGCTCCCCTGAGGAGTTCTGAAAGCGGAAAACACGCGAAACGCCAGAAACAAAAAAGAAATTAATTTCTTCTTGCTCGCTTCCTCGAAGGCGCCTCCCTCGCCGCTGCAAAAAATCAGAATTTTGGTTCTTTCGAAGTACATCGCCAGCAGCAGCCGCTTGTTCGCTTTCTTCTAGTCTCCCTTTGGCCCTGGAACCCGAAATCGCCGTGACGTCACAGAGCCGCTGATCTCCTAGCCGATCGATCGCCGACATCGCAATCTCCGCCTAACGTCGCGCTGCGTGGTTCGCGGCGGAAATCGCTTTCAAGGTTTCCCTCGACCAACTCAAATGGTTTGACTCTGGTTCTCCTATACGCATGTAGCCGCATTGAAGTCGGGTTCTCCTCTCTCAGGCCCTCTGGGGATCCACAAAAAGCCCGCGAACCTCTTGAAGGTGCTCGAGGCGGTCAAATCGCGGCCACCCTCGACAAATCAACGATCTTGCAATCGCTCTTTTCTGCATTTGTTTGCTCTGACCGCACTCGAGTCCTTCTTGGGAACTCCGGCGCCCTCAGGTACTCTTCTCCGCTCCCTCTTCGCCTTTTTCGCTTTGCTTCGTTTTCGCCGCGGGCTACAACCGGTTGCGTCGCCTTCTGTCACTTTTCGCTTTCCTCTCGCGCGCCCCTCCGAACTCTTCTCCCTCGCGCGCTCCTTCGGCTTCTTCTTGTTTTTCAAATATTTGCATACGCGACTTTTTCCTCGACCATCTGTTCTTCGCTTTTTGCTTCGCCACTTTACGGTTCCGCTGCTCTTCCCCCTAAACATGTTTTCATGGGTTTTTTT
>KN166190.1:1365-25018 GCA_000757745.1 Steinernema scapterisci
ACTCACGGTTCTGTTGACGCTCTTGTCTCGCAAGTTGGTCGAACAGTTCTTGGCTTAGACGCCATCCGCGCGCTCAAAATTGACCTCAACAAATTCGTACATTCCGAAGCCGTAGTCCAAGCGGTATCTAGCGCTCCTATTCCTGCCATTGTCGAGGAAGCACTCCAGTCTTGCCCCGACGTTTTCAAAGACAAATTGGGTCACTGCACAAAATTCAAAGCTCATATCGCTATGAAACCTACCGCGACCCCAAAATTTTTCAAGCCTCGCGTTGTTCCTTTCGCGTACAAGGAACGAGTTGAAATTGAACTCAAGCGACTCCAAAACCTGGGAATTATTACGCCAATCACGTCTTCTGATTGGGCATCTCCTACGGTCATCACGCCGAAGAAATCGGGTGATGTTCGCGTCTGTGGTGACTTTAAGGTCACAATCAACTCCCAGATGGAAATTGATCAGCACCCTATTCCGCACATTCTCGAGCTAATGTCCAAACTCTCGGGTGGTCAATTTTTCTCACAGATCGACACTATGTACATTTCTTGTTGTTTCGCTCGCCTCTACAAAGTCTGTACCAAACTGACACCGTGGCATCACCACAATTTGCAAACTGTGTCGGTACCTTGTGATGATGACATAACACCAACAGCATGATTCATTGCATCGTACCTGATTCGTACAGACGTATGGAAAAGCATGGCGTTAAGCATTTAAGAAACGCAACAAGCACGGTCATGTTCAAAAAAGCGCCATTCTAATTTTGCTCTAGCGATGTTGACTGCAATTACCGTCTTGTGGCCGGTTGTTTCGGAATGTTCCATTGAAATAGCACCTTTGATCAAACACTTCCACGTGTTTCTTCCCGTCCTGCCACTTCTATTACTTGCAATAGCATTCCGGAGAAGACGTCGGAATTGATGGTTCATGCAAAAAGATGCGAGCGAGGCTATTTTAGTGAGGGGAGAGGCGGATTGGTGATCATTCGATCGGGCCGCGAAATTTATGCTTTGTGTCTCCTCTGGATGGTGAATTATCGGAGGCGGCAAGCAGCCGAGAGCAGGAGTTTGACTTTTCCTGAGTGCTCTTTGAAGTTCAGGAAAATCAACTGTTCTCGGCGCCGATTTCATTGTTCACAAAGCAACTCCTCGGAAACGAAAGTTGACTGACGGAGGAACGGAAGGACTGACATGCCACTCAAACACATTCTCATAGTTTTGAGGTTACAAAAGAGCGATGTCGCATTTTTCGATCATGTAATGTATCTCTAAACACTTAACAAAAACAAATGAGCAGCGACTAATCGGTCGAATCGGTGACTGCTCACAGTTATATAGCATTTTTTCTGAGTCCAAAGGCGAACTGTTGCTCTGTGTATTGACTGCTATTTTGCCTGCACATTCCGAAGCACGTCCTCTTTTTGGAATGTTTATTGCTTCCCCAGCGCACGAAAAAAAGTTTTTCTGCAATCCAGCGACAAGTAACAAAACGCAGCAAAGAAATTCGACTTCAGCAAATTTATCTAAAGAGAGCCCAGCCAATTACCAAAGAACCGGCGCCAAAATAGCTGTAACTGAGAAGGTCACAAATGAGTCATTCCGTGGAAGGAAAAGGCTGCTTTAAAAATTGTCTGTCCGTGAGGTGCGACAGGAAAGAACAAGTGTCGAACAAATGTTATCATATACATCCACATCGAGGAAGTACCAGGGCATTCTCGTTTTGTACAATGCGCCCCAGCGGCGACTTTCTTGATTTTATTGTGAAAGGAAATAAACAGTAAACGATTCGGCCGAATTCCTGGGATGATCGGGAGAGTTCTGCGTGTTTCTTAAAGTGTTAAGAAAACGTCATTTTGAAATGTTTTGTTTTCGTTCGTTTCCTGCTTTGGCTTCGTTGCTCATCAGTACGAGTCTTTGGTCTCTGGAACAGACGACGTGTTTCATTATTCACGAAAACTAATCCAAGTAGTCGGAAGTGTGAAGCAAGTGCATCTCCCTCCCGACTGCACTCTTGGTCGTGTTTCAAAGTGCTGCCGTCGTCCTCGCATGACCCGCTGAGGTCACTAGTACGCAAGAAGACGGCCAGCTGACACAGTAAACTGAGCAGGAGGACCCTGTGCAGGCGAGCTAACGAGAACTTTGTCAACGGAGTGTCACTGACTGCCGACGTTCTGAGACGACGTAACGCGAGCCGCCGAATAAAACCCAACCAACGTCATTAGTCGAAAGTTTAAGCAATTTCCTGCGGTGGAATCACATGAGCTCTCGCTCGCCCTAATTCCACGTTCGCAATTCCCGAGACGTGGTGTTTACTTAAAATCGTGCCGAAGAAAACGGAGGCGATCGAGCAAGATTTTAAGTATTTATTATTTGGATTATGAAGAAGAGCATCGCGGTGATTGCAAATCAAATGAACATTCGTCCAACCCGAGCGTCAGGAAACGATAGTAAATGGCAATAATGGTTAGAGGACCCGGCAACGAAGGAAGGAATCGAAAGGAGAAAGGAACATTTCTTTCAGAGGAATTCCTAGAAGAGCGTAGAAGAAGGAGGGAGCAGAGGTTAGCTGTATTCAGAGAGCGGAGACCGTTCCGTTTACGGCGAGATGCGCCCATTCGGGGAACTTGTCGAGGTCGAAACCTGAGACCGCGGTCACGAGCTGCATCCAGCCAACAACCACCAGGCCGGTGACGATGCTCACCAAGCTTCCAGCAAACATCTACAATTGGATTGTGAGACTTGAGAAAATCAGGCAACGCTCACCATGTCTTGAACCTTGACATCTCCGGAACCAAAGACGATGGCGTTCGGAGGAGTGCCGACCGGGAGGATGAAGGCGAAGGAGCACGCCAACGTTGTAGGCAACATGAGCGCCAGCGGGTTCAGTTCCTTCTCTTGGGCAATGGAGGTGACGATCGGGATAAAGATCGAAGCGGTGACCGTATTTGAGCAAATATTGGTCACCAGCATGGTAATGGCCAAGCAGAGGGCCTGCATCGTTGCTACATCGAGACCCTTCATCTCGCCTAGCTTCTCTCCAAGGACGTTGGATAGGCCGGATCCCTTCACACCTGAAATCAGACATTGTTCGCTTAATAATCTTGAATCCGTGGTTACCTGCAGCCAATGCGAATCCACCACCAAGGAGGATGACCACATTCCAGCTAAACTTGGCTTTCATGTGATCCCAGTCCATTAGTCGTCCTCCCTTCTTCTTAATCTGCTTCTTGGCGGCAGATTCCGAGGCTTCGACGTCCTTCTTTTCGTCGTCAGCTTCTGAAACAATTACAGTAATGCATTGGGGTTCGTTCAGCTTCTGTCTCACTCGGTGGTGGAGCAAACAGTTCTTTGAGCGAAGGAGCTTCTGCGGGGAGCGCGAACAGGAGGATCGAAATGATCACGGCGCTGGTGGCATCCGTGAAGTATCTGAAATTCCCAGTAAACCCTTTGTTCTTGGACTCGTTATAACTCACTCTTTCGAAATAATCGCAGTTAGACCGTCAACAAAGCCAGGATCGCGTCCAATCCATAAAATCAGCTGGAGAATGAAACATGCCGTAACGCTCTTCTCCGCGAAACTAAAAGTAAAAGCTTAAAAAATTTTCATAGATCGAGTCCATACCTCATTTTCGGGAGTTGGTTGTACGCCTGCCGCATGGAGTGCATGACCTCAGGAGACAAGTCGTCGGCCTTTCGCAGGAAGACCACATACAACACTACTCCGCAGAGAGCCAAACAGATCAGCATGCACAAGGCGGCAAACAACAGAAAACTAATGTAGTTCACGCCGTGGTCAGCATCCGGGAAGAGCCTGAAAATGAATAGTAGAGGATGCAAGCAGCAGCAATCTTACGTCTTAAGTTGCCCCACCATGACCAGATTCGGAGGGGTTCCAGTGATCGTTCCTGTTCCTCCGATATTCGCTGCAAAGCAGATGGACAGGAGGAGTCCTTTGGCCATGTTGCGCTGCTGCGGGTTCGCGTGCTTCAAGATGTTTGCACTAGAGCAGACATTAATAAAATGGAAACAACACAGTGTTTTACTCACTTCTTGGCGAGCTTATCTTCCAAAAGTGACTTGCCGCCGCCCCCTTCGATCAGCTGGTGGATGATCGAGCGTCCGATAGGCACCATCATGGCGGTTGTGGCTGTATTCTGAAATTTTAGCATTGCTTATTGCCCCACAAATGCTTCAAATACCGAAATAAACATGCTGAGAACGCTGGTGACCAACATGAATCCGAACATGATGCATGCAGGTTTCTGGCCAACATGGTTGAGGACGCAGAGGGCTATCCGAGTGTGGAGCTCGCATTTTTCGACGGCCACGGCGAGAATCAGACCTCCGATGAACAGGAAATTCGTATCCTGAACGAAATGTCAAGATTAAAATATAGCCGCAAAAGTGGCGTTGAAAAGCCGCACGTTTCGCGCTGCGCGAACCAAAACTATGCGAAATGAAGAGATTTCCTTACATTGAAATATTCTCGGGCGACATCCTTCGCAGTCATCACGCCGGTGAGGGGAAACATGGCAACGGGGAGCATGGCGGTCACGGGCAGCGGAAGCACCTCGAACATCCAGAACACGGCCATCACGAGAACACAATAGGCGCAATTGTATTCCTGAAACTAAAGATACTATTGAAGCAAACGCGACCGAGTTGCAAACCGGCTTTTCCAGGGCCAAAAGGGGCAACAGCGCGAGAGGGGTTCCGACCATCAGCACCGGGTTCTTCAGACGCCGGGCGATCGCGAAGCCATGGTTCAGCTTCTCCTGCACTTGCTGCGTCCTCGTCGGCGGAGCTTCTCCCAGGACGATGTTGGTCCTCGAATTGACATTCGTGTAGTCGATGTCTTCTTCCTTCAGTGTATTCGTAGATGCGGGTAAGTAATTCGCGTAGAGGGTCATGTTCGCCTCTTCCACTAACGGAGCAACACCCAAGTATCTGCAATGCACAAATTAATTAATCTGGATTGCAAGAGAACTCGCTTGCAGTCAGCCCAGTCTCGGCTGCACGTACGCGTCCAAGCGCAGGCGTTATTTGAGGGGAGAGTGGCATGAGGGGTGTGTCCAGGGAGGGATCAAAGTGTGCACAAGAATCCTCGGCCACCTTTAAGAACTTCTATAAATACAATAAACAAGAGATGCTGCCAAATGTCAGCGTTGGAGGGAGATTGCAAGTGCGGAGGATTCCCATGTCGTGAGACACACGTTTCAGGTGTGGAGCCACGCCTTTTGAGGCGAGTCACCGCCTCTTCGGGAGAAGCGCACGTGCCCACAGCGCGGATTGAAGTGTAACATTACTGGCCACCAAAACATGATCATTCTCGAGATGGAGATAACGGGAAGAAGACAGTTTGCAGGGAGTCTTAGACAAAAGAAATAAAAAGTGAAGCTAGAGACGACTTCTTCAGATAGAATGGCACAAAGAAGCAGCTTGGCCAAGACAGACGACCGCGACCGAGACAAGCGCCCTTGCATTTGAGATCCCACACTGCAGCTAAGGGTCATACGCGGGTCGGGCTAACGCAATGACTTTTGGAATGATTGATTCCGGCGGAGTCTTGGCCAAAGTGCAATCAGCGAGATCAAAGAAGCATGATGATGATGTATGCAGCGAGCAGAGCGCTGCATTCCATATTTTGGATGATTTTTTGGAGACTGCTGGACAGCTTATTACTTATGGGTCACCAGACCGCTTGGTCTCAAAATGGCGCAATAGCCGCCAAGGCAGCGCAGGAGAAAAGGAGTTTCTGAAGAGGAGACTAAACGCTGCTCTTCGTCTTTTCTTTTTTTCCTTCTTGCCAGAACTTCAAGAGCGTCCGGCGCGCCACAACTGTCGCATCTTTGTCGGACAGAAAAAAGCGGGGAACTACCAGCCAGGGACTACGGGGGCTGCCCTATCCCACTCATCCCACGTGTTTCCCCGTAAATCCTGCCTTCCGTCGCGAAAAAGTTGTAATTCATAAAGAAAGATCAACTGCCTTCTTGCAGCAGCCAGCGGCGCTGGAAGAGGCCACCAGATGCGCTCTCGAATGTCTCAAATGTGCGCGAATCAAACCAGACACAAACAGAAATCATCGAGCTGCTCGATCGAAAAGATCGGTCGGCCCGACCGGGAAGCGCTCAAACGCAATCGTGTGCGATGGGCTTGATTGCATGAGCTCTTGTTGCAACTAGCGCCTGGGACGACTGCAGCCAATGCACCCCTGACTTCAGATGTTAGCCATGACTACAGCCCAAGTTGCCGAAAGCGAGACGAAGAGGTGGGACATTGTCAGAATAGCCAATGAACGTGAACTAGGCGCTTTGGATCAGAAAGGAAACGACGGGACATACGGTCGCGAAGAACCTTGAGGGTCAGCATGGCTCTACTAATTATCTAACATCACCTGGTTTTAGGCCAACACGAAATTTAATGCGGAGTTGAAGGCACGCACAGAGAAAATTCGAATCGACTGGAAGCAAGCGAAAAACGCAGGCGAATGCCTCTAGCAAGAGCCAAGGGAAGCGAGGGGAGGAGAAGGGACTGGCTGAGTGCGGGACGCCGCCAGTGGCAAAGTCTGGCCTAGCGATGTCTCAAGCGTGACTGGCCCTCTAGTAGAGGACGAGCGTGTCGTCATCGCGCGGGACGGGCCGCAATTATTCAGAATTTAAGAATGGTTAAAAGGACCAAACTCGACGCAAGAAAAAACGTTTTGCAGGAGCAGACTCCAGAGGGGGACGGACGATTTATGGAGGATTCACACGTTTCTTCCTGTTCTGCGGTTGGATCTCAAAGTGAAGAAACAAGGTTAATAAAATTACGCTTCGAAATGTTTTTTCTTCGACTTTCAAAAAGGAATTCAAGAAAACGACTTTTTTACGAACGCTGGAAACTTGTGTTTGTTTCATTCGAATGTCTAAAATGCAATAAAGGACAACAAACAGCGAGAAACTGTTTGAACCTTAAACACAGAAGAAACGTTGGAAATCGAAAGATTCTCCACTCAAACTGCGTTCCCCCAGCTGTTCTCATCTCGACCAAGTGGACGTCGGTCCTTGCCTCCTCCTTTACACTCTTCCGCTTTGTAATTTTTTGGTGTCCGAAACGGCGTGCAGTTTATTTACCTAAATCACTAGCCGGTACTTTCTGTTTGTTCGAGAGAGGCGTATTGAGGAGCGCGAGTGAAAGGCGGCCGACGGGCAGTGGCCATTTTTGACCGCGCGTTGTCAGACTAATCCGCCTCGCCTTCCACTGTTGTTTTATTTAGCGCCTCTGACTGGCCCTTCAGCGCCTTTTGAGGCTCCTCACTAATCCAATTAATGTCGCTCAATTTCAACGACGTTGTTTTGAGTCTGTGCAAGAATCGCGTCTCCCCCGAGGAGTACCAACTTGCAGTTCACGAGAAGCTGTTTACCAACCACGTGAGTCAAATTAACTGTTTTTCACGCAACACGTTTTCCTTAGGTTGGATATGCCGTTCTCAGCGTTACTCCCGCACTCTCCATCGTCTCCCTTCTGTCCAATGTTACCATGCTGGTTCTTATCGGAATCGCATTGTACCACAGAAGGCTTCCGATGCGTAATTACAGGTAACTGAAGTCTTGGACTAATATTTCAAATATTCTATTCAGCGTTGCGTGCAGCAGATTAGTCTCTGATCTACTCATGGCCAGCATCATCATAGGCACGGGGATCTCGGCCAACCTCCGCTCGAACACGAACGCCATAATCGTGATATTTTTTGTGGTGGTCACGTTTTCCTTCATTCTCGTCAGCATATCACATCTCTTGATTATTATCATACGCCAGGTTTTCGAATACAGAAAAAGATAATAATACTGAACGCAATTTAGGTAAGCCTGGAACCGGCGAACGTCTACAATGAACTCGTTCGAAGAAAAAGCCTCGCGGGCGCCGTCGCGATCACTTGGACCGTCGCCGTGGCCTACTGCTGCGCATACATCCCGGTCTTTCGGGCCATTTTGTCCAACGCAAATGTCTCCACCGGTGAGTCTCTTTTACTATAAAATGCCGCTGATTTGAACTTGAAGCGCACGCAATCGAGCCTGATGTCGTCAATTTGAACCTGCATCTCTAAATTGCGCCTCACAAGAAGAAGAAATACATAGCACTTGAACCTTTTAAATGAATATTCACAGTTTCAAGCTGACTTTGTTTCCGCCTTTTCAGCTCGAATGAAAGACCAGAGGCAAAAAGTGCAGGCAATGTACGCTGCGGAAATTATGGGACACCAGCTAAATTGACTGAACTCAACAAAACCTGAAAATTGACTTTTTTGAAACTCTTGTTGAAGTGGAGAATATGGCTGGTTGTACAGTCTTCCTAAGCGCGTGCAAGATTGCAGAAATGAGAATATCTGTTTCGGGATACCGGCGGTGAGAAGAGAGGCTGATTCATTAGTTAAATGACTCCGCGTAGCTTGCACATCCTATCCTTTTCTGGAAAAAAAAGCGATGAATAGGCTCAGGCGGCCTCTTTCGGACGGAACTGCGTCTGTGGAAACGTTGCGTAAACAAGGATAACAAGCAAATGACTTGGGCACGAGCGCTGGAAAACAACCCTACGGCACAGAGACAGACGGCCATCCGTCTGAGCTGATTGGAAAAAGCCGATTAATAAGTTTCACTTTTGTGCGTTTTTGGATAAACCGAAGAGGGCGTCTCGTGGCTCGTGGCAAAAGGCGCTTTGAAACTGGACGCGCAGCTTCGCACCGACCGCTAACCCTAAGAGGCAATCAAAATTCATAAAGAAATGATTGCGGGCGGCTACCGACGGCCACAAAAGCTCTTCTAATTTGCGTAAGAGGAACAGGAAAGCTTGGCATTTTTGGTGCTATAGGACAGAAAAACGAGGAGTGCACAGCAACCGCGTAGACTTCTGTTTCTAGCCCGATATTTCCGTAAACATGTCTGCTTCTAAGGACGTCCACAGAAATGGGAGATAACGTTCTCTTGTTTTGACTCTGCTGCATTTTTGGCTCGTTAACAAACAGTGTCCAAATGGTTTCTAAAGAAACCCCTTGTCGGAATCTACCCAACACCTAATTTTGAATCTACAAATATTTTTGTTTGCCTCGCCAGATCATCTCTGGAAATCGATTTATGCCTCAATGAAACTGACCCGGAAATTTCGGTCGATTAAAACCAATATTTGGCCTCTTCACCTTCAATATTTGCGCACACTCCACCACCACAAACTCGTTAACACGTCGCGCAGAACAAAAGACTCACTGCGGCGAAATGAAAAAATTGCTTGGGACTTAAATAGCGCTAATGACAATGACGAAATTTTTGAGCAGCTTTGTAAAACGGTGCAGCAGTGAGTAAGCGTCCCCAGCGAATCAGCAAACGAATGTGGATGACATAACACGGGTTTTGAGGACGAAAACACGCGTCATCGAAAAAAGTGCTTTGGTCTTTTTGTGGTTGGCGAAGCAACAGGAGCTGCTACATCAGTTGTAGGCTATGGTGCTGATGTATGCTAAGTGGCGTCCAGATCCGTTTCAAAGAGCTCAGACTGCTTATCAATACCTTGGTCATAAGATCCAAACTCACTTTCGATCAGAATCCGTATGTTCCATGACTAAATCTCTCAAGTCCAAAGACGATATATCACTGGCGAAGCCGGGCTCCACGAAAGACGATTGACGCCCTCCGAAAAAACGATTTCACAGAAACGGCCCGGAAGCCTTTTATTTATTCGTTAGAGAGAAAGTGGAATGTCATCAGAAAAGGGTGTCTGTTCTTGTAATCTCACGTTCGGCGGCATCATGAAAGCTTTGAATGGCGATGATGCTTTATGGACAAAAATCAACCACTCTTTTGGTGATCGGAAAATCGAAAAGCTTCCATGTTTAGTTAGCGAAAGACGGATTCAATAGATTTTACGAGTTTGTGTTGAAGCGTTTGGCAGTGAGGACTCTTTACGGGGGTGTAGCATCAATACTTGGGAGGATTAGCGCGAGTTAGAAGGTCTTCAGGAAAACCCTCTGATTTAGGGGAAGATACAAACAGCAAACATTAGAAACTAAAGGCGATCAGCAAAAAAGCGTTTGCAACAAGCGCAACTCAAAATAAAGCGAAACAAGGTAAAAAACGTAAACTCTTAGACGTGCAAAATGAATTTCCTATTAGCACCGCATTTAAGATTTTTGGTTTACTCGACGTTCCAAACAACATTTAAAAAATGTTTGTATTATCACATCAACTCACAAAGTGGACAGAGCCTGCAGCGCTCATTCAGATTCGGTTGCTCACCTCGGTTTCTCAGCAGGAGTGTGCCAACACGCTCCCTGTCGGTCTTGCATGACGATCTTTTCAGTAGACTTCGGGAGTATCCGGAGTCCTGAAACAGAAAATTGGAAATTGAAGAAGCTTTTTTCGCTTTCCAAAGAAGTCTGAATGCGAACAAATGGCTAAATGCAGTGGGTGGAAACACTTTTAGCGAAACCGAAGATTTTCCCGGAAACAAGTGATTCATTTTTATTCCGTACAATTTCAAACGCCCTAAACATTTTTTTTCACATTTTGAGGAGTAATTGAATTTGCCGCGTTTCGCGCACAATAAGTGGTATTAGCCAGAAAAGAACGAGTGATCGAGTAGCTGGCAAAGAAACGGATGCCGTTCACATCGCCATTAAATCGTTACCAATTTGGCATTTTCTGTGTAAAACGGCAGGTTATGCGTTGAACTCGGAGAAGGACTTACCCTCGTAACTTGTTTGTTTTTACACTACCGGCTCTGTTTTACAAACGTTCGCTACAAAGAAAATAGTTGTTTCGTGAAACGACCGAAACGAATTTTCGAGCTATTCAAAGAATTTCTTAAAATAACATTTTCTTTGTTTGAACCGGTGACGCAGTCGTGTAATTGAAGGCGAAAAGGAAGAAAATCGGTGATGTCCGAACCTGCGGCGAAGCAGCTGTTGGCGACATTGGCCAGAGATACAAATCGTTTCGAGGGGAAAACAGCATTTCACGCGTTTTTGTCCTAGCGCCTTTCGGGGGTCAAGAAATCATTATTATTTGATGAGACAGATGTCTCCTTACAGGTCGTGCCCCGACAACAACGTTTCACCGTGTAGTCACTTCGAGCTTCCAATTCCCTTCTTTCAGTAACAAACCCTTCTTTCAGTATGTTCCTACCGGATGTGCCAACGCCCACTTCTTCTTCTCAGCTGCATCATGATCGCCGTTCTGCTGATCATCTGTCTGACATTCTATTTCACCGTTTTGTGGAACCTGCTGCGCCACAACAAAGTTTTGAAGTAAGCATCACCGTTCGATTTTACTGTAACTGACTGTGTTTTCAGATCTCGAAACGACGGCGACGGATGTCGACGAAGAACAATGAAGTATTTCGGCTTTGGAGGACACATTGCGCTCTACGCCTTAGTGTCGGCGCTCTTGTTTGCCGGAACCATTTTGATATTCATTAATGTCGGATACTACGCCAAAGTAACGGCAGGTTTAAAGGCGGATTGCAACATTAACGAGGTGAGTGTATATACCTGTTATATACCTCTGTTATATTCCTCGCATTTATACTTCTCACTTTATAAAAAAAATTCTTTTTGTTCCAGTTGATGGACATTCGCAACCGCATCCACGTCCTCGCTTCAGGAGCCATCCTTCTCTGGCTCGTTCGCATGATTTTCGACCCAGTCATCATGCTCGCGACGGACTTTCGTTCGCTCGTCCCTTTCGTCCTGAGCTCTGACATGGAGCCATTGGACGAGTCAGCGTCCTCCTGCAATACAGTCACACGGTCCGAGTCGCTTAAGTGGCGACGTAACCTTATTCACTGCAACCTGACGTCAGCACAGAACGCCATCTCTGCGTGGGACATGAAGAATTGAAACAGCGTTTTTTAAGCAATGAACGCTTGTTAATAAATAATAATGATGATACATCTTGAAACAAACGTTTCCATGCAGTTATGCCTATGCGTATATGTTTTAATTGTCTGTCTGTGTTTATACAGGCTACAGTATGCAAGCTCCGATGGATTCGGTGGGATCATAAGCAATCGTTTAAAACAATACTGCGCTAACAAGTAAGATGTAAGATGCCACTTTATATTGCGTATTCCGCTCATTGCTTCAGCGGCTCATGACATCGCGTTCTTGCTTGCAGCCACTGCTGTCCCGTTGTCATACGGGACGCCAACGTTGCCTTGTGTGTTGTACTTCACGCCTTGTGTGTTGTACTTCAATTTCCAACTCGTTTAACTGTTATCCACGTTGCAGGATTCACGAGCGCTCGCCAACGCAAATATTCACGTCTAAAGTGTAAAACATCCTTTCCGGGTTGAAAACCGTGCGCCACTTCTACTTGCGGATTACCACAGTTCGTCACTTTCCTTCTCGTTGCGCAGCGCACGACCGTCCAATACACGAGCCCACTCCGCCCTGGAATTTCAAATCCAATCTGTTATCGTTGCCCGGATGTGGTCGGATAAATGACGCTGTTGCGTGATCGCATTCGAGATCTGGAATTATGCGCTGGTTCACCCCTGGCGAGAACAACCACCAAAGTCTTTGTGTAGCCAATGTCCGATTGCGTCAGAGTTGGATGACTCTTTCGATCCCAAAATTAAACGTAAATTTAGAACCACGAATAAAAATACATAGAATTTGCAAATTGTGGAGCACTACTGTGATGTCAACGCAAGATGTCGTCAAACGGACAAGTGAGGAAACAAACAACACACCCCTGGCGACCAAAGATGTTCGATGTCGAAACAGGTTTACTGTACGCAATCGCGGTTTGCGTTTGTAGGTTGTTTCCTTGTCGGTTACTACAAAACTAACACATAAAAGGGACAAGAACGCGGGATTCGGAAGTCATTGAAGATGAAAGTTGGCGTGATTGTGGTTTTGGCTTTGACTGCGGTGCTCCTGGAACCGACGTGTGCCTTTCTGTTCCCGGGAGGTGGAGGAGGAGGGTGCGGGTGTTGCCCTCCACCTCCACCACCTCCTCCACCTTGCATCATGCTTCCTCAAATCCAGCTTCCAATGCCCTGTTTGCCCATGATTCAACTGCCAATGATTCCTACTTGCGGTGGCTGCGGCAAGAGGAGGAAGCGAGATGTTAATGCCACCCAAATCATCTCGTCGTCCGAATCTAGATGCACCGACCCTGTACTTCGAAAGATTATTCTCAAGGTGCGCCAACAAGGAACTTCCGTCTTCTTAATCTAATAATTTAGAACCTGCAAAGCAACATTTTGAAGTCGAGGAACGCGATATCAAAAGCCGCAAACTCATATTACAACGGAACTGCAGAATTCGTCGCCTTCTGCATGCCGGGGAAGATGGAGAACTTCGTGACGACCATGGAATCCTTCTGCGTTGACGGATCACCATCCCAAAGTTGTTACTTATTCAAGTCAGAAGACTGAATCCAACTCTCTATCTCTCTCGTTTCCTCCCAAATCTCGTCCTTATCTTCTCGTTTGCAATATCATCGACATAACGATCTGCACTTCTACGTTTTCACCCCCTCTAATCTGTTTCTTCGTATTTTCCGTACAGTCACAATTTATTAGATTGATGAAAATTGAAACCACATCAAAGATGGATTATCAACACTAAGATTTCTTGTTTACGACCTAGCGTAATTCGTATCTGCTGCTGGATTCAGTGCTCAATTTTGGCAACACCGAGAATCAACAGAAATGATTTAGCCCCCAATTATTCTAATAGATTGGTATGGTGCGACTCGGAAACTGCAATCTGATGACGTATTTCATCGGTCGGCCATCGAGTTAATGAACGGTTGAGTTTTTCCAAATCTGAACTTTGGGCTCTTTCATACAAGAAGATGTAAGAAAAGCGTTTCAACAGTGTGTTGTCATGATCCCATGGATTTGATTCCGTTCTGCAAAAAAGTAATAATCCTCTGTTTTCCGTTCTATAGAAAAGCAAAGGAAGCGTAAGCAAGACACATTCGATAATCTGCCAACGCGGCAACCAACCTGCGCTGCTTCCGTAAGGCACTTGTTTACAGCTGCTGATCTTAAGCAACTCAGGATTTGAACAGTTTCCAGTGTCTCCAGTTTATAGATAGCTCGCTCTGAGCTTTTTCTTACAGATCAACGAACGTAGGAGAGTGTTTGTAAAAACTGATTAAAGTGAAATCCAAGGAAAGAATGGTACCGCGTGGCACAAGGTACGATCTGGACAGATAATCTGGATATCCTCTTTATTAGCTCATTCTGAATATCGGATTACATTCAACGGCTTCCTCCATCTTCATAAACACCTTCATCTTCACTCCTTGTAGACTTTGCGCGGTCCCTATCTTTGCTATGGATAATCGCTCAGAAAAGTCGTGTGGGTACTGCCGCGATTTGGGAGTCTGCAGTGCAAGGCGTTCAGATTTTGCCAAAGCAGTTTAGGACTTGGCTTTCCTCGGATAATGTTGCAGTGAATTCCGAGAACTTGTACATGTGAACCCGGCGATCCCATGTTATAAACTCCTCGATTGAATTTGAACCGGATGTTCTCTGTGCTTTCTGTTCGCTTACCTCGATTGTTTATTTCATTTGTCACGTTATTTGCGTCAGCACCCAACCACCTCAGCAGTATCGGTTCAATTTACGTTGGTCTTTCGTTGCTTTGCACGTAAGCGTACTCACCAGTCCTAACTAGGACAATCCTAATTAGTACTCATCCAAGCAGCGCGCCTCGATCACGCGGTCGGGCGAGTTGAAGTCATGACAACCGGGCGAGTGAGAACCTCCCTCCCCTTGGCGTCTTGATCCTTGTCTCTTTAAAGAGACCGCTACCCCGCTCATTTCGCAGTTTCCCTCTGGAGCAGACAGGTGTTTTATTATTGTCGTACTAGGTTCCTTACGCGTAGTGGTTCGAAGCGTTGCCACTCCTTAAAGAGGGCGGCGTCGAGGACCCGGGAGCTTCGATATGCTACTTTCATTTCTTTGTTTGTGTTTTTTCCGCAGTCTCCTGTAGAAGTTGTTTCAGATGGCTGACTTTACTAACGATCCCGAACTGGCTACAGAAGAGGAAACGCCGATGGAGCATAACGGCGAAGTCGAGGAAGTCAGCGAACATACCAGAAGCACTGTCTTTACGGCATATGTGGACTACGAGAATAGCGAAGAATGGTTCCAGCTGCAGCGTGAAATCGAGAATGGACGCCAATTCCCAACGCTTCCTCAGTACCTCGTGTTCCAGGCGATAATGGGGTCATTCGACGAGGAACCCGACTTGGACATCCCAGAGCAGGAGCAGCCCTTCTACGACGCGGCTGACGAAGAATTCAAGAGAGAGTTCGGTATCTTTTGTAGGGTGAACAAGAGGTTCATTCGTCTAGACGAAAACCGCCAGCTGGACATCGTTGGCACCTTCCACGCGGCTCGCATGCGTGCATGTCCCACAACGGCTCTCTTGGACGGCCGCGTTAGTTTCCACTAGATGGGGATGCTGATCGAATCGAAGATTTCAGATTGTCATTAAATACGACCCAACCTGCAAAATCATCGATGCGATGGCACACTCATGCTGCCTCCGTGGCAGTTGCGAGATCGAGAACTACCTCTCGGGAAACCTGAAGCTCGATCACTTCAAGTACGACCCAAGTCTCGATGTTCCGGCCACTCCCTAGAAGTCATCTGCATAACAGTCATCGTTTTCTCCTTTCTTTCCTCCTATGTATTTTGTCTGTTTCACACCGTTTTTATATTTATTATATTATTTCTTGCACCCTCACTCTTTCTTTCTTTCTAGTCGCAGCACGATCTCCTTTTCGCATATTTACAGATACTGACTGTACATGATTCTATAGCACAAACACCTCTCAGCACGTTATCCGACATTTACAAGGGTCTGTTTCACGGCGCCTTGTATTAAACGTCCGGCGTACCTCTCGTCAAGCTTGAAGTATGTCTGAACTCGAATGCAGCGCTCGTGGATGGTCAACCTGAAATGTTTGCGATATCATTAATGTTAATAATAAAATGTTCGGTGGGAATCAGGGGCGATTGTGAGTCCAGTTTGACTTTGGGTGTGGGCCGAAGAAAAGGTTCGCGGTCCTGTGATAGCCAGTATCGGGCGAGAGCGCAAAGGCTAAGTGGCGAGTGAGGATGGCCCACTCGTTATGTATAGGGACAACACGGTCTTTGAGATTCAGCTGCAACACCAACTGCGATCGGTGAGGCTGCTGGTGGATTGCTTCTGACCGGTTCGGGCTTCTGCTGGGCTAACTTCAGTTTGGCCGACTCTCGCCTTACTACTCCAGAAGTAGAGTAAAACTAGGCTGTGCCCGGTAAAAGCTCAGAATCAAAATCAAAGCTTCCCTTCCTCGACTAATCTTCTTTTAAGGAAGTGTTTACAACGTTGATCTCTGGTCTAGGCGTTTTAGAAACTAAAAAGTGGCTCCAGCTGAAAAACAAACTTTATTTTAGCCGAGTTTTCTCGAATCGCTTTTGTTTTCCCGGCTAAGCCACCGGATTACTCAGCTTTTCCAGCAACCAGGCCTTCGTACGAAGGAAAAGTCGAGCGGATTTGTGTGAAAAGCGCTGTGACGTCGATAATTGTTTTTGAGATTTTGTGAGATGTGAGAAGTCTTCGCTTTTTGAGGAAAACATGAAATAACGGCGCGTTTAAAATTAACGGTTAAAATAATGTAAGAAAACTCACTTTGGACTCTTGAGAACGACACCCTTCATGGTAGGCATCACCAAACCCATCTGCAAGATCTCCGTCAAAAGTTGTTCCAGGAATTCGGCGCCAAACAAGCCGAGATCCCCAAACACCGACTGATCAACATCTCGGATTCTAGTTTCCAGCAGCTTGAAATCCAAGTTTTCAATTGATGCATTTCCGACAATTCGAGATCCGTTAATCCACAATTTCACATTAGCGGTCATCGTAGTCTCTGACCGCAACACCTAAACCAAACTGGACCGTTTTCACCGCCGTCTAACATAGTAGTCTACTAACCTGTAGCTTCACTTGAGATGCATTCTGCGGCCTCACAAACATGTTCGTCTTTCCGTGGAGACGGAATCGCGCCCTGTTCTCAATAAACACCAGGATAGGCGCTTTCTTGGCTGTGAAACGGACTTCGACTTCTCTGTTCGGGTATTGCTCTCCCAGAGCACCGAGGAACTCGCCGATGCAGAACCCTGAGTCACAAGTAGTCTGAAGTACGTCTCTGAGTTGAGTGCTCGACTCAGGGCCGACGGTCACATCCATATACCGCTGCTGGTACGCGTGATATAGAAGACTGTTGGCAATGTAATCCGTGCCGTAGAATTCGATCATGTGGATTCCTTGAATGAGAACTTATTAGGTTCATTCCTGACTTGTATTTACCGTGCGGAGGAGGAATATTGAAATTTGGAGGATAAAACGGCGTTCCGCCTGACCCTCGCCTAAAATATTTATAAGAATTACAAGGCGTTCTTGGAGGGAAAAGATAAACTCCGGAGACCCTCCAGAATTGACGAAGAACAAAACTTGTCGCTGACTCACCACGAAATCTCTCCCTTCGCTTTCATCGCAATCGATCCTTCGCTGATAAAGGGATCGCCCAGGAGGCTATAATCCAAAACAAGATTCCTCTCGCGCAGGTTGTTTACAAAATTCAGCAAAGTGTAATTTCGGGCTTTTTGTCCGAGCTGCGAAAGCGATTTCCGCGGGGCGATTCCGAACGTCTCACCGATAATATCCAGCTGGTCTTCATTTATGCGAATCTAAATGGAAAGCGATTGAGAACCCCGAAAGATACAAGTTTGCATTTACCTTCAGCGGCATCGTAGACAGAATTCCGTTCATATCCTGGTTGATCACCTTTTCAATCATTTGACACATCCTCGACTCGACCATCGGCTTGAAGTGCGCGATAAGAAAGGCTAAAAAAGTGTCATGGATAGCCGAAAACTGGATTTGGCAGATATTGAAACATCACAGATTACAGGAGCTGAGGCTGTTCTCGGAAAAAGCGAAACGGAAACTTTCGATCCGTCGACGCCGCGGATGTTTGGATTGACCTTTAAAACACGACAGTGCAGACCGTCGACGGGGAGACCGTGGGAGCGGATTTTACGGATAATTAGTTTACGGTTTTCTTCCCAAGCCCCGAAGCGGTTCAATAATGGCTTGGATGTGCACAATGACGACCTACCTTTGAATGAGTTTATGAAGAAATCAGTCAGCACGCCGGTGTTCCTCACATTCAGATCGACGTAGCCGATTTCGGATTTGCAGTATGCCGATTCTACTTGAGGAGCTCCCAGCGAAGTTCTGAAACAGAAAAGTTAGTTAAACATAAATTGAAAACACCAACTTTGTCATTCGGACGGATATCGTCAGAGCGATATGACCCAGGAGAGTTTCGAATTGTCCCTGAATGGGGACCGATGGTAGCAGCAAGGCTCCGTTCAGACGTGCGATGAATTCCCCCGCAGCTCTGAAAGCGACAAAACTTCAAAAGAACAATGAACCGTTCAGATTACCTTATGTGCATTTTGGACATCGACCAAGTGAAAGTGTTGGGCTTCACGAGGTCCAAATTATATTCGACTGGAGCCCAGTACTTGGAGATGAAGGCGTTCACGATTGAAACCTAGAATTGTTGTAAATAAATTAAAAACGATATGTTTACAACTCACCTGACCAGCTTCGACTGTCTCTGTGATGGTCGGGAGCGATAACTTCAGAACTTCTTCATTGACCACTTTCATGCCCACTTCCCGCAAATAGGCGAGACCCGTCGGCATCAGTCTCAGGTAGAGTCCAGGGTTGTCGGGATGTGTGTTTTGCTAAATTTTGCAATTGAAGGTTTGTTCGGAAAATAGCGGAACCACAGCAAACTTACGAGAAGAAGAGGAGAAATTACATCCCTGAGTGACTTCGGTTCGGCGCCGGCCACTCTCGGAGGGTCGGTGAGTATCAGACAAAGGAGAAGAAGCAAGAATAACCGAAGTACCATGCTCTCTGAAAAATACTTTCCATATCATTACAGATGCTGCAAGTCGCGAATACGCGATTTCGCGTGACATACTCTCTTCGGAAACTCGTCTCATGTTCGGCTCACGTGCACACAATCGGTGAACATCACATTCGGCGATGCTAACGGTCAGCGCAAACCACGGTCACAGTCCACTTAAATAACAGATCGAAAAGCTCTTGGGACGCTGGGTCAGAAGTCACTGTTAGGGAAAGGCGCACGAAAAAGGGGTGAGTGCATTGAGGCTGCTGTTACTGCTGGCAGCGCGGACAGCGCGAACAAAGCATTGTGCGCACCAAGGAGAAAGTCGGAAAATGGAAGAGACACATATACCGTGGAAAGGAGAAGGATTGCGCGAGCGAGTGGACTAATCAATAGATCAGAGGGCTCATGAAACAATTAATCCGTTCAGCTACTTCGTCCCTTCCCTGGAAGCCGATAGTGGCATCTCCTTGAAGGGCGGCAGCTGTAGCGAGTGGCCGGCGAAGCGCGGATACGGCTCTGTTACATACAAAGAAGACCTGTCTTTCTACACGCCCTTAAGCGGTTGTTGCGAAACGATCGCAGCTCTTATATTTCCACGCGGTCTCGCTAATTTGTCATCCATCCCACGAAGACGATCCTTAAGATTATCACTCGGAAAGAATTCTCGCCAGGGATTAATACAGAAATCGCGGCTGCTGCCTTTGGCACTCTGCGGACAGCCGTTGCTCATGGTCACTTCGAATTCATCCTCAAACCGGATGGCGCCCGACGCCCTAGATATCCCCTCCGACGTATTTAATACTAGTTTTTAACAAACTACGCTCAGTCTCAATCGGGTAGAGATGATTCCAACCCAAAACTATTTGCAGGATAAGCCGCTAATTTGTCAAAATACTTAGCGCTGTGTTTACAATCTGCGGTAATCGTCATTGTCGAAAACATCACAACCCTTAAGGAACCTCTTGAAGATAAGAATTTAATTGAACTTGGTTTTGCAAAAATCAATTTTCGAAGCAATTGCTAAACACAAAAAAAAACAATGGATAACGGAATCGCATCAGAACTGAAGACAACTTTTTGAATCGGTAAGTGCAGAAGGACGTCGCCAAACAATTACCAGCGGGCATCAATCTTGCCTGTCAGACTAACTTTACCGCAGTTCCTGGTCATTTTGGGATCCACTTAGTTGTTAAAGTATGCAGCAGCAGTTACGTGGGATCGTGAAAGGGTGCATAATGGGCATGGTTCATGCTTCAGTCCGAAAGAAGCTGAAGAAGAGACTAACACCCACAATCTGTGCGCAGACATTGTGTTTAAACAAACCCGAATACTAAACGAATGGCTTTGAACCGGAAAGTTAATTGAAACTTTACGCCTTTCTGCTGATTGCAGAGACGGCACTTGACACAAATGCGTAAATGCAACAACTGTCGAAACGTTTGCTTCATACGTGGATAGAATCAAAAGCGTTCTACTCGACTACATTGAGACACATCGGCAATAGCATAAACACGACTAAGAATGAACCTCGACGATTTCAGTTTGCTACAGAATTATGTACATTTAGGAATATGAACGAAGATTTGAGCAAAGCGCAGAAATTGTGCTGCGATTAGCACGATTCATTTCTTATTGCGGGTATCCATCCAACCATTCATCTCGACGACAGTGACTGCAGCATAACGGTCCACCTTTTTTTGGACACTGTTCGGTAGTTGATCTTGTGCTTCTGAAGCCACGCGAGCGAAGTATTCGGCATAAGAGATATTGCCAACCCCCTAGAATTAAGCCGTCATACAGTAAATATGTAATAGAGCAAGTCAGCATTGTCCTCCAACCAAAATCTCCGATTGCAACTATAACTCACCGTAGTATCAATTATTCTTTCCGCAATTTGATCCACAATCTTCATCCAGTTAGCGTTCTCGAGTTCCCGGTCAACTATGTTCCTTAGAGACTGGACTTGATCCCGGTTCAGTGCCGTTTCGAAGGGATGCGAACCATACGTAGTGAAACGTTTATTTGTAGTCGGCAAGTCCTCCAGTTCGTCGTCGGGGAAAAGCAATACATCCTCAATAATGTTATGTGGAATCCCCTTTGGTTTTGGCGGTTCAGGTGGGCCTTGTTCAGCTTTCTGCTGGTCTTCTGGAGTTGGTGTCAGATAGGCTGGGGTCGCGCCGTTTGATGGAGGCACGGGCGCGGGGGGACGCTCAAGATCCAGGCCATCAAAGTATTGGTTCATATCCCAATCAGAGATCGGCATTTCGGGTGGCGGAGCGTCCAGAAAATCTTCTTGCGGCTCACTTTCTGGAATTTGCGCTCGTGGAAATTTCGTTTCTGGAACCGGCGAATCGCTGCGTAGAGAGCCGATGGAGCCCAGTGGCGACTGAATCATTATTTCGTAGTCTTCTGCTTGCCGTGGTGACGATAGAAGAGCCTCCAGATCATCGTCGAGTAGATTCATCGAGAAGTTCGTCGATTCCATTGTTGACAACAACCTGCAACTCAGCTGATTTAGAAATGGTAGAAGCACGTGAAAGGCGAAACAGACATCACGCAACAGAGAAGCGAAATATAGCACGAGGAGGCCACACACAGTGCTGACGAGCGCACCCACACGTTTCCGACACAAGCGTGACGCTATCATAGTAAATCCCACTAGCGGAGGCCAACACGTGTGAAATCTTGTGCTACGTGGGAGCGGTTGAGAGCGAAGCATCTGCAGTGATCAGGAGTTAATTGAAAGGTGGCTTATAACGTTGCAGGATTCAATGGATACAGTTACCATGGCAACTAACTGAATGACACAAGCGAAATCAAAAGTCCAGTTGGTTGCTAGTGAATAAGCGCAATATTTAGACAATACTAAAAATGCTATAAGAACAAACTCTGGCTATATACGGAGCTCTTGAACGCGTACAAAGGGTCACACGGGCAACATTTAAGAATTCAATGCATGAAAAACGCAGATCTGTGATGGGTGCACAGATCACATCAATACAATGTCCTGAGCAAGCTGCCGAGCACTCGTGTCTTTTAATGAAATCAATATTTAGCGGATCTATAAGACTGTTTTTGTTCTTCAGCTCCAATTCGAAAGTATGTATGTGGTTCATGACAATGCCCGAGAAAACCTCCTCGTGTACATGGCGAGCCAAAAACACCTCGACTTTCTCCCATAAGATGTCACCACTTCACAAGTCGACCGAAAAGCAGGTCATCTCAGTGTCACATAAACCAAAAGATACTCCATATACAGGCGTATTTGCCCAGTTTGGCACAATTCGGTGGCGGCCCAAACTCCATTATCCACTGTAATTTATTGACCCACTCCGTAATGACACACTCGGTCTTGGCAGAAACATTGTCAGGAGATACCGGCCTTAAAACATAATTCAGCGCATGGTCCACATTGCGCATTGGAATCAGCTGAATTGCCCAAGTGTTTCCAAGTTGTAAGTGAGCTAGTGACAGGAACACTAAAAGCGTTGAGACCTGGTAAGCTAAATTGCATGCTTGAAAATGCCGAGAATAGGCAGGGGCGAGCGAGTGTTTTTGCCCTACTGTGAGTTAGAGCACTCGTTTCGGAATATTCGAAACCGGCTTCACGGACTCTGACAGCCGTCAAAGTGCATCTATTTCGCAATTAAAACTTTCGAAAAACAGTTGGGACCAGCGAATCCGTGATGGATGAGTGAGATTAGCCGTAGCACCAGAAAAGTCTCTTGTTTTTCAAACGAGCCTTCAAAAGTGGAAGTAATAATTTAGCTACTTTTTGAAAATGGTTGCTCAAGCCGAAACTGCAGACTGCAAGGGACGCTTATTCGTTCATTAGCTGCTCCAAACGTAACGAATCAGTTTTAATATTTACTTGGAAATTGTTACTTGAAAGACGCGTCCCTTTACTGTGTTTCTCCTTTTCAACCCAACATCGCACTCTGAGGCTGTAAAATATTATTTTTACGACACCTCTGCTCAAAGTGACAAATGCGAAACTTCTTCATTCCGGCAGTGACTTCAGCGACTCCGACCAGAGCGGCTCACATCAATGAGTGAGCGGGTGAAGCGGAGTCTCCGTTGCCCAATTGACCGCATAAATTGTTTCGGACTCATTCGACGGGTGTGGTAAATGGCACCCTATTCAAGCACCAATTATTCCCTTTACACAACAACCGAGATATAATACATACGCATGCACATATGGAAGCGGCGAAACGATCCAAAATTGGCGTCCGCCTTTTCACGCCGCCTCCGCTGTTCACCTCGCCGCCACCGCCGAGCCTTCCAGTATCCGAATTTCTGTCGAGGCCACCGACCTGCGAGGAGTCCGTCAAAACTGTCCGCAATCCGGAGTGTTCTCATGATGAATGTCTATTGCCAGACGACTCATCTATTAAGGAGTGATCAATATGTTTGAGAAAAAGGCGCGCGAGAAGCTTTGTTAAGGGCGTGGGGGAGGGCCGCCGAAGTCAAACAGCAAAAGGAGAAGCGCCACTCGGAGTCTTTTCCACCAGCGAGTCGTTTTGTTTATGATCGCTTCAACTCTCGGAATGATGATGTTGTTTTGATTGGCTTTTCCGATTCCTTCGCTTGTTCGTCTTCGCCGTTTTGCATTTTGACCTAGTCGTGCTCCTCAGAGACATTTCGGTATATTGAAGAGATTAAGGTTATGCGGTTTTTTTTTGTTTT
>KN166190.1:25036-38333 GCA_000757745.1 Steinernema scapterisci
GACCGGTTAATCTGCATTTATGTGCCATGGCCCTCGCTTTTCTTTGAAGACTTGCCTGAAGTACGGTAAAAACTAGTACGTATGGCCAGTGAGGCCAGTATTGTGGCATATCATGTTTTCCTACCGTGTCTTCTCTATTCTCAGCACCTAATAAATACCGTTAATTGTTATACGTTTATTTCGCTTTCAAAACTTGATATCTAAATTACTGCGCTCTCAAATCTGAATTCCCGATCTAATAGAGATAAGTGATAGTTTCCTGCTATTATTCATATGATGAATGCACTACTAAATATGATCGATAGCCATCTCGTACCGCCACTCTCCCCAGCCGCCGCCACTTCCTTATCCCAAACAGTTTCCCATATCAGATTGAATCCGGTCTCCCAGCCGTCCTCTTTTTCGCCCTCAAACCGCTTTATCATTGTTGTCTTCAAGTCATGAATAACCGTAAAACTAAAAACCGCTGTTTTTTGCCCCGCCAAGGCTAAAGACGGAAAAGAGCTTTTTCGGAGATTTATGCAATATTTCATAAATGCCCGCAAATGTTATTATGCAAAGTATCAGAGGCTTCGCGCGCTTCTTCACGCAAGCGCGAAAGTCCGCGCGGAAGGCGCCTTGAATAAACGACAATTATGCGAAAAAAGGTTATGGATTTTTGTGGGGCACGTCTGCTCCCCGGGACAATAAACGTTGGAACGCTGTGCTTGCCGTTCTTGTAACTCTCCTAAGGGTTCCAGAATCTATATTGGCGTGTTTAAAGTGCGTTCTTTGTTGGCAAAGTGCGTCAGTCTCCAAATAAGCGAGTTTCCAGCAATTGTCCGAAATTCGAACGGTGGCGCCGCGCCTAATAAAGTGGCTACTTGAAGTGGGCGCTAAATTGATGGATCGGCCATAGATTCGGGTCCTCTTTACATAATTGAGCGCTTGGAGTCCGAGATTTTCACATTGATGCGTGACTAATGATGTTCCCGTTATCTGTTGTTTTCATGCTTCGTGCTTTGCGCTTTTTGGGGGGCTTTAGGGGAAGACGGACCTTCAAGGCGAACCACCCATCTGAATGCTTGCTGTTCTTACCATCGCGGCCAGGATGATACGCAAGAGATTTTTCCAGTCCGTGTTGTTTAGGTATACTATGGCACAAAGCACGGCGAAATGCATATTCCCGACATGAAACCCTCGCTTGTTATCTCCTCGATCTTGCTGCTCTTTCGTTTCGCCGACGGAAGCGGTCAGCTCTGCTCCGCTTCCAACTTGGCGCAGCTGAAATCTTTCAAAAACCGCACGGAACCCAGTTCCGACTTTGTTATTTTCGGGATCACACAGGTTCGTCCACTAAGCCGTTGTCTTGGAAAACAAATTGAATGCGTTTTCCCGTTTAGGACTGCCAGATATTTTTTGCTCGGCTCGGGGATTACGACGTCTTCGGAGGACTATCCACGTCCGAATCAATCACTCATTGTAATCCCAACCTTGTGAAGCTGCACATTCGACGCTACGAGAATGGATTTGGACTCGTCTTGTTGATCAAGCAGCCAAACAACAGATTGTGTACATTGCCAATTGAATTTCCGCGTCTTTCGACTCTTTCGGGCAGAAAAGTTTTTAGGTGGGTTTGTTTTCTACTTTCCGCCCAATCATGCAAACTTCCCACTTAATGCTGACTTCGCGAGAGTCCAAATTGCTGATTCGGATCAGAGACGCGTTATACTCGGCTAGCTGACAGTCGTCGATCGAGTTCGTAGCGAGGCTTAGTATCGAACAAAGTGCTCAACTTGTAAGACGAGCTGGTTCTTATAATTGATGAGCGCCATATAGTTTCGGCACGGTTTGGATACAGCACGAAAAGACATTCAATTGGTTTTCGCAATCGGTAGTAGTTGTTGACTGCGAATTTCTGTCTACCGCTGTCGTGAATTCTCAAGCGTTTACAAATTTGAGTAACATCAGCGAAGTAGTTTTTAGTTAAGAGAACCAATCTTTCTCCGGAAAAATCTCAAAAGGATCACAAGTCCTTGTGTGATCTTTTTTCTTCTTAATGGCTATGCTGATAAGAAGCGATGTATTCCGATATACAGCAGGAAGCGAGAGCACACAGAGTAAAGATCAGAAATGATCATCAGCGACAAGAAAAGAAATTCGATCTGAGCGTCTAACATAGAAAATAATTTTTTCGAGGTTAACCGGTCAATTTGATATTTTTGGCGGAATGTGATGCTATGAGAAACAGCCTACTCCATCAATTCTTTTTCCTTATTCGACATTTTGTGTGTGGTGTTTTATTGCTGGAATCCGGAAGTTCCCTTGTAACACTCCCCTCTTGTCACAAACAGTTTCGCCCTTTCCGCCCCACAAGAATCCGAAAGCGCTGTCGAGCAAAAATGTCGATTCAAAAACGAAATGTTCAAACCATCGGCGCTTGCAAAAGTTGGATAGTTGCGCCCGGGATGGACTCTTCGCTCCGCAAGTTCAAATTCATTCTTGCTCAGTTTACGCAACGAGACAAGGAACAGACGCGTAAATCATTTGTCCTCTGCAAGAACTTCCCGTTACACTTAGATACTTTAATGCAAACGCCCTCATTTCTCCTTTTTGGATCGCCACGGTGAACAAACAGGAGCGATTTCAGGAACTCGGATCGTTTGACTCACATCCTTTGAGAATATTTGTGGACGTGGAAATCCAACTGTTTCCGATAAACACAAACAAGGTCTCACTTGAGCGGCTGAATTCCTTCAAGGAAAAACGCAAATTTGTGTGAATTCGTGGACGAGTGCGGCGATAAACAATCTAATTTCTCGAAAAAAAACAACAGAAAATATTAAAGCGCACGTAATCAAGTTGAGAGTGCAAAGACGGTAAAGCAGTTCATAAAGTTAACAAGCCCATTAAGATTTTAATCGAAAATTGCACTCTGAATTTGCTGCTGTTACGACTAATATGACGCTATCACTCAAATGTTTCCAATATTTTGACCGACCCCACCACCTCGCTTTCCCCTGTTAAACATCGCACCAAAGCTGGAATCACTTTCGCCTGCACCCGATCAACGCGGATTTCATAACTTTTTTGTGTTGTTTATCGCCGCTTCCGCAGCTGTCGTCCTTCATTCGGAGTCGTCGCCCAATTTGCACTTTTGTTATTCGAAAGGGCATTTTTTGCAAGAAAACATTTTTATCAAACTCGTTTTTCTTTTTTTGCACGCCGAGCTCAGACGTTTTTTGCAGAAATTAACATCCCTTCAACAAGCACCAAACACCGCGCTGCCGCGGTGGTAAATATTTTCCCGGATTGTTGATCGGGCGGCATTAAGATCTCCGCTTGAACCTCAGAAATCGCACCTTGAAAAACAAAAACAACCTTTTCCGTTTTGAGATTCAGCTTGGTTACGTCATTTGCCCCCAAGTAGATTCCCTACCAGTCGAAGTTGAAATTTCCCACATTGTCTTAGGTAAACGAAGTTACACAAAAATCGAAGAAAATAAATGGCGAATCGCCAGGTCTTCCGTAGTTTAGATTAATGAAAGCAATCTCTAGCACTTGGATTGTAAACAAGCCGAATTTCGTGCCATGAATAATGATGTTCCGGTGGTCTAATAGAGATTGATGCTATTTCAAGCTTTTCCGGCTACCGGCCCCTCTACGTATTTTCATCCCTCGCACGTACAGCGGTCCATTTTTTGTTGATCAAAATAGGAAAATTAATTTTTTTTTAATTTACCGTTTTTGCCCAACTGGCTCGAATTCCGAGAGCTGCGGAAAGATTGTAGGTGCCTCTTGTACAAATTGGAAATCTCGCTGTAGTTTAGAATCCGATCGGTGCTTGCAGAAGAAAAAATCAAGCATGAATATTCTATCTGTTACGAGTTGAAAATTCGACCGGTCGATTCGAATTAATCCGCTCAAATGACATGAATCGTCCCTCTAACGCGAAAACCCTGACCGGTCGCCTAATCGAACTAAGGGCAAGACTGTGCATTGTTCTAAGAATTTAGTTTCTAAGCAAACCAATCACTTCATTTCACGGATTTGAACCACATGTCTTCATTTGTGAAGGCAACTACACCATTCCTCATAATAACAAACATTCAATAGTGATTGATAGCTTCCCGAGCGACGAACGACCAGCGGAAGCAGGCATGAGCCATTAATTCAATGAGTGGTGTAATGATTCCCGAAATGTTGCAATCTTGCGATTCTCACGTTTTGTTTGCAGTTATTCGCTTCTCTCAACTCTGAAGTTTGCAACATGTTCACACACTAGCGATAGGAGTCGCTCGACCCTTGTTCCAGGTGAGTGATCGGCTGCGCTTTTTGATTAATTTCTTGTTGACCGAGGAATTCAACGGTTCGCGCCAATCTTGACTTGCTTTCAGATCTCTCGTTTTTTGATACCACTTTTTCGGACGTTCTGTACTTTGTGGACGAGACATCCGTTGGCCCGATATGGACACTTCGGCAGTTCCAGATGCAGAAGAGTGGCTACTTGAAGCCACTCGATATCTACGACATGAAGCACCCAGCGTTCGGTAATAAGGCGGATTGAAACAGGGAACACTTTAGGCCTCTCTTAGAAACACAGAAGTTAGACGCTTACGCCAAAGATAATTTGGTCCACACCGACGGAAAGTCTCTTTACGTTTGGAATCGGTCGAAGGACACTCTGCACTCGAAGTGCGCTTTCAATGTAATTTTCAGGTAGGCCCGATTTAATTTGCGACATTTCGAAATCTGCGCCTGAACCTGGTATCTGAATTCTAGTTTGACATCGCTCAGTGAAGGTATCAAATGGCTCCAAATACTTTTCTCTGTCGACCCCACTATCGTCCCCTCTTAGTACTAAAGATGCTATCTAAGCGAAAGTCATTTTTGGGAACGAAGGTGTCGTGATTGATTGCTGAACTATAGCGCGAGTGATAACGTCCCCTATCCGCAGAAAAGGCAACATGTTGAATAGTGGTGATTCACCACTTCGGATTCCTTGCGTACCGCTCTGCATTCCACAGACCAAGAATGCCCTTGGTAGCAGTCAAAGACCACCACCGACTCCAGTTCTGGAAATTCGGATTCGCGCGTCACTAATTGATTTCCCACATTCGGCGACATAAAATATGCAATTAACGCACAAACATCTGCTGGAAAGACCGCTGAGACAAATATTTTTCGAATTTCCGTCGCCCACGTGGACAGATTCGATTGCGTCAACTTCTCAGGTCCACTTCCACCTGCTCTCCGGGCTCACAGGCGTTTTTCTGAAAACGGAATCGAAACGACCAATTGCGAGGATGTTTGCTGTGCAATCGCCTGTGCAAAAAGCGATCGCGAGCGCAGAAAAACAAAGCTCATTTGCAAAGAAGCGTTCAGAGATCGGGAAAAAAACTAGGAAACGTGCACCGTTTAATCAGTACTGCATCCTGACTGGTTGGCAAAGCGAAAAAAACAGTGGTGCTCACGCAGGATGTCGCCAAACTGCTATCAGCGTTTGATAAGGCGAAGTTAGGCGTTGACAGTTTTGCCGATAGGGTTCTTGTGGTTTTCGAAACTTCCGCAGAGCGGAACAGCCAAAACCCATCGAACGCTGTAAGGGTTGAAGAATTTTTGAAACACGATTCTTCTTTCGTACTACAAATGAATAGGTTTTTGACCTGATCCACAACTTTGATATCGCATCTTTGGTCGCCTTTTTCAGTCGTAAAAGATCCCGCTCATCGCTTGTAGATTGAAACACCTCTCAACCCTCAATTTCCCATTTTCCTTTGGAAGCAATACTCACCGCATTTCACAGCATCACCTTCCCATTCAGACACAAAATGCCCAGGAGGCTGCCGTTCGTTCAGTCGAACCTACACATGATTCACCAACACACAAGCATCTGCTTTCAGACCAAAACTTACAAAAACAAAAGCCTTCAAAGTGCAGCGTCATCCCCGTGAATGGCTGAACTCGTTTTCCGTCGACAAGTCGTTGATTGTCTACGCCGAGTCCTCACGATCGGTAAGCAAGCGAGAGAAAAACGTGCCTCTATGTGATCTTTAGTCCGACTTCCACTGGGACACACGCATTTACGCGAGCGACCTTCGGAACCCGAATGCGGCTGTTTGCATTGGTCAGAGCAACGTGCTCGTCGACTTGAATGTAGTGAGCGTCGCCTCGCTCCTCGAAATGACTCGTAAAGACTTTTCTTTGTTTGGTGAGAGGCCGTTTTATGACATGATAAACTGTTTCCGTTCAGGCAATCGCACGCTCCAAAAAACCAACGTTATCAGCGGTGCCGAGGCGTCGCAGACCACAATGGCGTCGTCGCTGCCGAGAACTTCGGCTACGACGGCCGGCAAATTGTCTTCCTCGAGGGTGGAACAAAACAAATCCAACAAAGTCGAGGACTACGACTATTCAAGCAGCATTTTCAGCAACGATCTTGGGTACATAATTAATCTTGGCAATTTGAAAACATCTGAAACCGTCAGCGGCTCAAAGCAGTCAACAAACGGTGCCGATACTGACGGCCTGCGGAGTCCTGAAAGAACCGTGAATAATGACCAGCGGGTGACATCGACGAAGATGTCACGTCCCACGCCGACCACCTCCACTCCAAAGTCGTCGACCGCTCAGTCAACGACTTTCCAAATGGACCTCACAGTGAGTGAGAGTGGAAAGATCACTTCTGATCAGCAGCAGAACCATTACGAAATTCCAACAAAAACAACGACCGAACAGCCGACATCGCTCAAAATAGACCCGGTTCATGACACTTCGTCTTCTCAAGACAAGATGGTAAACGAAGTGCCGTCAACGCTAATCGGCAAATCTGTGATTCTCCCCCTTCTTTCCGTAGCTCTATTGCATATGTTAGCGGCACAAATTTGAAATAAATATTTCTCAATATGTCGCCCTTACTGTAACCGAGCACGAACGTCTCTCTCCGCGACGCAAAGGGCAAAGCGCCTCAAAAAACGAAAACTCTGAATGTTTGATCAGTGCGTGTTCGTGTCACTTGTTGAACGGTTGAGATTCTTGTGTATCTGTTCCGTTTTTTTACTCTTTTTCGAAATACTGTACAGCGCTTGAGGTATCGGGCGGTCGACCTCGAGCGGAAGGGACAAAGGCGCGCGGGAGAAAGCTCACAGTTGCCATCTGCTCCATCGGCTGTTGCTCCTGCTGCTGTTGCTTACGGTGTCATCAGCCGCAAGAACAAAAACGAAAATGAGAATGACGCAACAGTACGGAGTGAATACACGCCAGTATTCCGAGTACCACCTTTGCGAGTGTTGCACTCACTCACATTCCCTATGGGGACAGAACCATCCGTTCTCAAGGTTACAGTCTCGTCTCTTTTTACTCGTAACGCCCAGTTGCCAAATAGAAGAACCGAGTGCGCCTTCTAGATCTCCTCCTTCTGGTTCTTCTCGTTTTCCCGGTCTACTTCTCCGTCATCTTCTAGTCACTCTTTGTACAATGATAATTGTGTGCTGCTGCATTTTACGTAGTCTCATTTGTAGTCCTTAAACCAATCGCCCAGGAGAACATCGACCGCTCTGGTGATCTCTGATGCGCTGTAGTGTTGCATGTTTGCTTTTTGGGAAAAAGCCGACCAATCTCCCGCAGCAGCAAATGTCAATAAGTGCCGTCAAAGCTCAAAAAGCAGAATAGGGCACATCTCAGCCATCCCGGGCAACTACGGCACCGCTGCTGCTTCCCGCGCTGCTTTTCCTTCGTTAGGGACCAGCCGGCCGGTCGGCGGGAGCAGAGTGAAGGGTGTCTTCGGGTCACATGGTTTGGCAGACGAGAGTTGATATTTCTCGAGAATCGTTCACGTGACGCTTCGGCACGAGATACGAAAAGAGTGCGTGTGTGCGAGTTCGAGCGAGCGAGCAGCGACGGGCGTGCGTGTGTCTCTCCCGCGCTCGCACACCCCTTTCGGCACGCCTCCCACTTTGCGTCAGCGTTAACCCGGACCGCCACCGGCTGGCCGTCGGCACACCACCCGATGACGTGGCTATTGGCCAAACATCTAAGCGCGCTCGCTGGCTGTTGAGCTCTATCGCGGCTGAGGGGCAACGAAGCATCAGCAGCTCGCCTGTCTGATCACTTCCCTGCGGGTTCCCTATTATCGTCCGTCCACCCCGACTCGTAACGGTGTTCTGTGTTCCGTTTGTGCCATGTCGCCCACTTTCGGTCGTTCGTGGTTCCCGACGATATCGCTGGCCGCGGTGACCGTCGCTCTCGGGGAAAAGCACGCGTGAACTGCGCCAAACGGGGTAGACCCGGCGAAACACGTGACAGACGGATTAATCCGTGAGCATTGCATGCATGATGGCGTCGAGAGAGAGAGAGAGCGAAAGAGGAAAGCCGACGAGGGCAAGGGGAAAACAATATCAGCTGATGTGTGGTCATTGGTGCTTTAGCTAGCTTAATTGGCGGCGCCACAAATCCGCCGTTGTTGCCGTTTAGCCGGCTGACTCTTACGCCGCTCTTTCCTTCCGCTTGCCCCGAAACTGGCAAAAGGCGAGCCGTTTTCGAACAAAAATTCTGTGCTCGCTAGCCCTGGAATTGCAACATTTCTTTTCAGATCACACTTCAGCAGCATTGGCAACAACGTCGGACCACTCTTTTCAAAATAGAGAGCGTCGCCGACAACTAGCGCCTTAGTTGTCTAATCCAGCGTCGCAAGTCTGTTCGCGCAATGAACGCTTAGCTATCGGTGTTCGGCTTTAACCCGGTCGTTATCGATGGCTCAGGGTTGCACGACGAAAGAGAGTCCAGAATTGTTTGTCAGTACTCCCTCTGATCCGTACCGACCTACTGTACTGTCTATTTCCGCTCACTTATTGAGTTCCTCAGAAAGTCCGCAGCAACGACCGATGGTTTCGGGTTCAAACGCAGGTGAGTGCTTTTCCGTCGCTTTTCCCTGAACATTAGCCTTTGGTTGATCCTCCTCCGCTATCTGCCCTTCACTAGTTGTTTTTCGCCGTCTTTTTCTCCTTTCTCATGGTCTCCTTCGTTTCCTCGAGCGCTTTGCCAACATCGGGATTCGAGTCCCTTTGTCGCTCCGCGCATGACGCAACCCCGCTGACCGATGTCTGATACTTAACACTTAATAAAATGTTTTGTCGAGCGGCGCCTTATTTGAATAATCCAAACAACGCTGGCGCAGTGCGAAAGTGCGCGAAGATCACACGCACTAATGCCGATCAGCCCCAAAGTTCAGTCGGCTGCTGATCGCCGATCTCTTAACGGCGCGCGCGTTGACAGTCGTTTGCCGCTCGCGGTTTAGCTTTTTTCGCTCGGAAAATAATGTTTTGACTCCGGAAATGGCCTCACATGGCTCACCATCTGCGAGGCTAAAGTATCGAACACATCTCCTTTTGTTGCCGTAAACTTTAAATCGGCCACTTTGCTGCCTGCACGTTTGGGGCATATTTTCCAACATTAGCCACTTAGTTCCTCTACGCTCCCACGTAATGTCGTCTTTTGAGAAATTCGAGCCACTTTCCAAATTTGCGATGGCCGCCCACTCAGGAGTTCTGCCCACAGAATCTAGCGCTTTGTCGTAGTTCCGTTTTTTGGAATGTACGGAGAATCTAACGCAAACTCATAAATTCTAGGCAACATTGAACTGTCACCCTGGATGAACTGTTTTCGTGTCAACACTCGTGTCTCCCAAAAAGTTTCTGTGTGCACTGGGGCGGCTGTGTCGCTAAGAAATGCAAGGGTGGAAAGTTTCAAGTCCTAAATTTAGACGCCACGCTGGAATCAGCGAAGAAGAAAGCCCGGCTATGGTGCAAGAGCAGCCAACGTCTGCGGATCGCGTTGGTCCTGGCTCTAGCGCTAGGAATCGAAGGATTGCTCCGGAGCAACATCAACATGGCCATGGTGTGCATGGTAAACAAAACGGCCCTAATTGAGAGTTCGGCGGCTCGGAGTGTCCGGAGTGTCACAGCTGCCCAACTTGCATCTGCCGACAATGTGGTCGCTCAAAACTTTACGCTCACGGCGACGTTGTCGAGACATCCAGAAGCGCCGATGGTGGTGGATTCGCAGTGTGCACAGCCGGAAGAGACCGAAGAGCAGGCGCGTGTTTACGTAAGTGTTTTTGGAGTTCCCCTGAATTAAGTTGTGAGCGCGCTAGAAAATAAAAAAGGATACGATTTGGCCAGACGCAGACGTACGGCCACAACCGCCGCCAGCTTAAAGACTCAAAGCTCAAACAACATCTGGCGGTGAGAGCAAGAGCACAGCCATGAATTATTTGCGTGTTCTAAATGAATTTCCCCTGCATACGGTATCCGCTCTCTGGTCTGCTCAGCCTACAGCCAGGCTTTTACTATAAAAGAGACCCGTGTCTTTGTTTCGCGTGGCCGGAGAAAACACGCACGGCATTTCGAGGCGAAAGGAGAAGTATTTTCTAGCGAGCAAAAATGCGAAGAATGCGTGATGCTCTCTCGTAAACAAGAAAATTAACTTGTAACAAAGTTGTCGCGGGCGCCACTCATACACAAATTGCTTATTTGGAAATTATTTTCACTGATTGCGGCGACTCTTGACGGTTGGAACGGCACGACGACGACGCGCGGATAGAGGCTTAGCTATAGTGTTTTAATCGTATTTGGATTACATGGAATTGAGGATAAATTCGAGATAAGAGGATAGCGCGAAGGAAGTGAAAGAGCGCTCCAAAGACGTTGTTTGTTCTTTTGATTCTCCGATCTTTTGTTTTTGAACGGCCGACGGGGGAAGCGAAGATAAGAAAAATGTTGCAGAAACTGCAACATTTCTCCAGACGGCGCGCCGGCGAGCGAGTGAGCGAGCGGAAGAACAATAAGGGGCTGACGTCAGTAAGCAATGCGCCCTTTTTCCACAAGCGCAAATGAACCTCGCTATAATTTGGAGCCATTATGACGTAGTAAATTTAGAATGGCGATCTGCCGTGGACCTCTCGCGAACAAGCTATGATCTTCACCTCGTTCTACATGGGCGGCCTGGCCGTGGTGCTTCCAGGAGGACTACTGTGCGAAAAGTACGGCGCTAAGTTTGTCGTCTTCTGGGGCGCAGTGATCAACGCCGTGGGCACCGTCATGACCCCTTCGGTCGCCCATTTGTTGGGCCCGTACGCCGTCATGGTGCTCCGGTTCATCATGGGTTGCGGTCAGGTGAGGACATGGACTCCGTTATCAAAAGCAAATAAGCAACTTTTAGGGGATCCTGGTTCCGTGCATGAATGTTCTTATCAGCTGCTGGTTCCCGGCGACCGAAAAAAGCACTGCTCTCGCGATCTCGACTACAGGGAATCAGGTAGGCCACACGCGACGATTGTGTTTATTCAAGATTACATAATTCTAGTTCTCCGTTATCATTGCGCTGTTTCTCACCGCTGAACTCTGTCAGATCACTGCCCTGGGAGGATGGGCGATGTCTTTCTACTTTTACGGTAAGATCTGGTCTGAGTATTGTTATATAATAAGATGTGTTTCAGCCGTCTTCGGGTTTGTATTCTGTATCCTGTGGCACTGCGTGGTAACGGATCATCCTGAATCTGCGCGCGTGTCACCAGACGAACTCAGCTACATCCATGGCGAGAATATCCACCATGTGATGTCTTCGAGAAACAGCAAGGTAGCGATTGGTGACTTTTGTGAATCTTATTTCTTGTTTTCAGCCCATGCCCTGGAAGAAGATGCTCTCCTCTCCCGTCATATGGGCAATCGCGTTGAGTTCCTTCAGTCAGTCGTTCGTCACAGTCGGGATCGTGACGTACATCCCCCAGTATTACAAAAGTGTTCTCAAGATGAAACTGTCTTCGGTGAGTTCTCGCGTCATCTGAATTCCGCCATTTGAAAAGTGTGTGTTTCAGAACGGAGTGATGTCAGCGCTGCCCTTCGTTGTGCAACTTCTCACCAAGATTCTCTTCGCCGCCATTGCCGACATTCTCAACAAAAGAAAAATCTGCACTATGAACACTGTCACAAAAATGTTCAATTTGATAGGTGAGTGTTCGCGATGATTACAAAATGGGTTTGAGACGATTTTCATCGACAAATGCGGAAAATTGAAAACGCGATGAAACGGAAGCGCTTTTGCTCAAAATGTTGATGCTTTGTTCATTTCTACCACGTGCTCGTAATATCAACCGGCAAACTCGCCTTGCTCCGCGACTCTCAATGACAAATGAGTTAGCTAATCGAATTAACCAAGACACTTTTTGATCTCTCAGCACTAGAGGGGTGATTTCAGTATTTGTACGGTGTTTTCCTAATCGATAAACATGCCTAACTTCGCGATTTTAGCCTCCTTCGGATGCGGCGTCTGTCTCATCGCCCTGACGATGGTCGACTGCACGCAACCTCTGTACGCAATCGCCCTTGTGGTCACCGGGGTCGGATTGACGTCAGGATACATTCCCGGCTACAACACGAGGTATGTTTTAAGCTATCGTCCGTTCCGAATGTAATGTCTGTTCCAACTTTTAGCATCGTCTGCGTTGCTCCGATTTACACTTCGGGGATCGCCTCGTTTTGTAAGCTGTTGGCGCAAATCGCGTCCGTCGCGTCCCCGTATATGATCGGCTTGCTGACCAAAAACGTAACATACAACGTAAAAATGTGGTCTAATGAAATGATTTCAGGGGCGACTGGTAGAGTGGCAATTAGTGTTTTACTTGATCTCAGGTGTCCTCTTCACTACTGGTCTCTTTTTCCAGATTTCTGGTTCCTGTGAGTTTCACCCTGCAATAACCTCGATCAACCTCTCATTTTTAGCCGAAGTGCAACCATGGGCCAAAGTTGAAGGCTCCAGCCAACCGCCCAAACCGCAAGAAACAGCCTTACTCACCAACGACGGAAACGTTGCCTGAGAATCTCATGTCGAATGGTCTCATCGTCCATCATCCTCTCTGTACATTGAAGCACCAAGCCAACGCACAACCAGAACTCCCCACGAGCAGTCCACAGCTTCGGAATTGGAAATCAGCGCTCTAAACAACTCAGAAACCCATTGCTCAATATCGGTCTTCCATTTCTTCTATTTGTAAAAAAGAGTAATTCATAATATAGATGGTACGTACGAAACAGAAACGATCAGTGCGACGTTCTCCTGAATAAATGTCCTGACTATTTATTCACAATTAACGCCCAGCGCGACTTACTTTCGCGTTGTTTTTACGCTCCAGCAAATTATGCGCACAAAAGAAGGATTAGGAAAACAATTTAAAGAATTTTGAGTTCATATAGCGCGTTTTTCATTAATCATCGGAGAAGAGCGCGTTTCTGAGCAACCTAAGCACTTATTAGTGAAGTGGCTA
>KN166192.1:0-11365 GCA_000757745.1 Steinernema scapterisci
GTCTTCTAGGCCGAGATGCCCCACGACTTGGAGCAGGGTTGCGTCCCGGATCTTCTTGATATTTGCCATCCTGGAATTGGGAAAATGGAGGATGAAAGGAGTCAGAAGCACGTTTGGAAACCACGCAGAACATTTTCACGCAATTTCAGAAATGAAACATGCCGAAAGACCCGAAAATGAGCGACGCTGTGATGCTCAGAGCTCCGCTCTAAAATCTCGAAATCGAGCGAATCCCCAACGAAACACAAAACAGCGACATTCCGCTCGGGACCACTTTGAAATAGAATACTTTCTGTTCAAACGAATCCAAGCGAGGAATTTGGGCGCATTGAGCCGGGTTGAGAAATGGTGACCCAGCTGGGAAACACAGGAATGGCGCCGGCAAATCAGCTACGCCAGAGCTATCAGCGTCGGATTTCAACTTCAGCGATCCGATTTTTGGGTACCAGAGGACGCCGGAAAGTTCTCCGAATGTCAGAATCCAGAAATCGATCCGAAAAGATCATTTATTAAACAACAGCAATCGCCCAAACATTCCTAAGATATCTTCTTCCCACAGCTGATAGACATGGACTCGTGACACATTTCCAGGTTTGAAAATATACAGATGGTCCATAAGGTTCCATCATCCGTTTCCACGTCGAACTTGCAGTCCATATACGCGGAATCGAATCGATCAATTTCGAACTCGAAGTACTCGCGAAGAACGATCCACACGGGCGAAAACTGGAAGGTCCAAGCGCCCTCAAAGCCGTAGTGCAGCTCGTAGTTGCACTCTCGCGGTTTCTCCATCAGGTTCTAAAATTGACGAATTAGATCTCTTTCAGACTTGCAGGACTGACCAATAGTAGCCTTGGCGTGGCGTTCAGATCTCCGATGGAAGCACGAAGTTCATTCTGGAGAGTGAATTGCGGGTGGGCGATATCGGAACGGTTGATCAGGTCGACGACTTCGTCCACTGAGAACGGCCCGCTGACGATGCACCGCGAGCGTGGAGACTGGAACTAGGGGTTAAAAGAGCCCAAGAACGTTAGAGCTTGCCTTGATCTTTCCGCGGAGCGATGAGAAAAGCTCCTGAAACGCGGAGATCTCTTTGGAGTAGTCGACATCCTTATTGAAAGCGTCATTGTCCCAGTCAAGCACAAAGCGCTGCAATGGCTTCTTCTGGATCAGTTTCAGAATCTTCAGGAAGGCTTTGGAGAACTGAAACCAGATATTAAGGCTAGCTAGAAGACACTGAAAAGCTTACGTGATGTTCGTGGAAGCACAGATTGACCTCTTCAATGGACTCCGCGCAGCGCATCTCCAGGATCTTGACGACATCCTCCATTCGTCGTTCGGAGATCGTCTTCCAAGTTTCCTCCGTTTCGTCGAATTTCTTCTCGATGCAGACTCCTTCCAGGGTCATGTAGAACGGCAGGAATTCGTCCTTGTCGAGCTTCTTGTCGGCGCGGATCTCTTCCAGCGACCCGATTTCCCTGCCTTGCCTGGTGTAGACGAACTCTTCCTCTTCACATACGTCGACAAGGACGCGGATGAGTTTGCGGCGTCGGATTGCTTCTTCGGCGACGTCCTTCAAGCGCCAATTCACTAGGCGGAGCTCCAGGAGGTCCTTCTTGTCGAGGCGCTTCACGACTTCCAGGAGGACTTCATTGGGGAGGGAGATTAGGGACATGCTGGAACAGAGAAAGAGGGTCATAACGGGGCGAGATAACACGCCAATTGGAAGGACAAACACGACATTATCTGCGCGCTATGTTCACACTTCACGGGATAAATTCAGGCACGAAAATCGGCCAAAACGACCAGCAAGCAGTGAGCCCAGTTGGAGAAAATCGCTGGGGTTCGAATGAGTGGAAAGCGACCCAGGCGACAGCTGAAAAGGCGCTCGGAAACAAGGCAATACGGGCAAAAAGCTGTCATAAATCGGTCAAAATATAGGAGTCATAGGATGTCACAAAACGAGAAGCACGGAATGGATCAAAAAGTCCCAAAATCACGAAATCGGAGCGCCCGAGTGCCCCCAAGCTGAGGCATCTCAGGCACCCCAGAGAGGAGCTATCGGACCGACCGCTCCTCACCGTTCAGCGCTCCTCAAATGACGAGACTCGCCAGACGACGACTCGCAGAACATTCGAGAACAATCGGCACCACGTGTCTGGCCCAAACTGTCTGGCTTGTGGAAGTCGTCTGTCTAGGCCTGTCTGGGATTCGCGACAGACTGGTCCCGTGTCTGTCTCGTTTCACGCTCGGATGTGCTGACCAAACCAACCGGTCGTTCCCAGCGTTGGAAGGATCGGTTTCAGACATCTGGCAGAGTCCGGACAGACTGTCTGGTCAGGGTTAGTTCTAGGCGTCCACAGACAGTCAGTCTGAAACGCTTCGGTGTCTGAAATTCACGCAATTCTATTAGGAATTAGGCCGGTTGTCCCAGCGAAGGAACCCGATTCTAGACTAATCCAGACGACCTTTTATCCGTCTGGCCACGCCTCAGACAATCTCAGTCTGCTCATAAATCCATATCCAATTACAGTATCCACATTTATTCCACCTTAAACTCAAAACGAACTCATCAAATCATTCTGCTTATCACTCCCCTCCTCTCGTCCCAACTCATACTGAGTCTTCATATTCAGCGTTCGGGTGTAGGGATCAAACTCATAGACAAAAAGATACTTGTCCGATGTCGCCACAATCAGGTGCAGGCGACCACTCATGATCCTCAGGGCACAGACCGAGTAACTGTCTGTTCCGACAGGCAACACACAGCTTGAAGTGGACTTGGGTCTGACCACAGAAGGCGCGTAGATCTCCGTCTGTTTCCAGAAGAAGTTCACGCAGTCGCTGATAGGATTCGTCTCCTGGAGGAGGCTTGGTTCCGTCTCTTTCGGGACCAGCTTGTAGAGGTGTACGGTACCCGTGCTGCTCGTGGAAGCCAGATACTGGGAATCCTCGGAGAACGCGATCGAGTAGATCGCCGCAAACCTCATCACGCCTCTCGAGAACTCGTGCACCATTTCTCCGGTTTCCACACTGAAGACTCGGATTACGGTACCTTTGTCTGAAGCCGTGGCGATGAGGTTTCCTTGGTTGTTGAACTTGAGGGCCACGACGGGTCCAGAATGCGCGTCGATGACCCTGACGGCTTTCAGGCTTTTCCCGTCGTAAATGACCACCTTTCCGCCGTTCTCGTAGGCCGGATAAGCGATCAAGGACGTCTTCTCAGTCAGGTCTACGGCGCCGGTTGGGTTCGAGGGAATCTCGTTGATGGTGTGAATGGCTGTCATGGATTGGGGAATGTAGATTCGGATTGTGTGCTCCATGCAGATGATGAGGCGCTGAAAGAAGGTACATTGAAGAAATTCTGATATTTCGGGTCCCGACGCGAAACCCTGAGTCAACCCAAAATTGAAAAATGGCTAAAAGTGCTCACCTCATGGTTGATCCTGATACTTAAAACGTCCGACGGCAGATCCCCAAGTTCCATGAGTACCTGTTTCGTTCCCAACGCCACTACGACGACCTTCCGGGCATCTCTCAGGGAAGCGCACATAATCAACTTGGACGTGCTGAGACGCTCGACCGCGTAGACGTCCCTAACTGAGTCCCATTGCTCGTACTTTTCGCAGAAATTCTTCTGCTTGGAGTCGTCGAGACTGTAGACAGAGTAGCCATCCACGTCTCCGTAGCAGAGGGACGTCCCGGCGGAGTTTAGGCTGACGGAGGGGGTGCTGAACATGACTGGGTTACGGTGACGGGAGAGGTGTCAAGGGAGGGTTAAATACGGTTGAAGCGATGCTAGAGGAACGTGGTGGCGCTTTGGAAGAACAGAGGCATTGCATGGGATGGGACAATCCCAGGTTCTCCCTGTCGGAAGCAAGCATAGGGGGTTATCCATATTGTCACTGGGGGTGTCAGCGGTGCCTCCAAACTACCGTACCTGTCTCCACACGACAACAATTTCGCCGTCTATGCATTTTAGACTCATAGATTTCCGTCAAATTGCCGTGTTTTTGGGATATGTCAGACGTCCGGACGACAGACGATAAGGAATCTGTGCAGACCTAAGCGAGCTCTTCTTAACGACTTTATCATGGCTAGACTGGACTCATCTGAGCAGACGACTTGCACTTTGTAAACCAGTATTGCTTCCTGCAAAACAGTAACGAGGAAGTAGTGATAAGAACGTCTGGGTGCGAATTGTTCCGTACTTTCAGTACTCGTTCTGTCTTTGATTTCGTCGTTTTGTTCTCCGGTCTGTCTTTTTTGGATGTTCAATTTTTTTGGGGTCGCTCTTAATACTTCATCTGCCAGAAATCTGCCAGAAAAACGCTAAGAATTTGAGAGCTTTCCGGGCTTTGGGACATCGAGTTTTAGGGGGCTCAAGGACTCTAAAATCTTAAAATTCTGAGATTTGTGAAAACTTTGAAAAGTGTTTGATTCTATTACAAATGAGCTGAAACGCTCAAAAACGAGGTCTAAATGGCCTAATTCGGCTTATTTCGCGAGATGCGGAATCTAACTTTCCTGAGAAACCTCGGATTGAGCTGGAACTGTTGGAGGTGGCTTAGGGAATGGCGATAACTGTTCTTAGTTGAAGTTTGAGGAAGACAAGTTAGTATTTTAGTGTTTTTCGGTCGTTCTCCATAGACGTTAAGACTGTTTTTACGCTTCAGCTGGGTTGAAGATAACAGTCTGGGCCCTAAAAGTCCTAATTAGCAGTGATTGCGTCTTGACTCCTTAACTGGACATGCCAAGATTGAAAGCTTCTGGTCAAACACCCAAACCGGCTTTCCTTAAGCGGTGTCTGACACTGATCCTTCGGTCTTCGGTTTCGCCGTTTATCTTTTTGTGTTATCCAATTTTTGGCTGTAAAATTTATTGGGGCCAGTCTTGATATTTCCCAAACCTGCCAGAGAAACGCAAAGGATTTAAGAGCTTCCCGGGATTTGGTACATCAGTGTTTTAGAGGGCTTCAGGACTCTGAATTCTTAAGATGTCAAGCTCGTAAAAACTTCGAAAAGTGCTTGATTCATTCACAGACGAGCTGAAACGCTCAAAAACGACATCTAGATGGTCCAATTCAGCTTGTTTGGCGAGATATGGAATCTAACTTTTTGGAGAAGTCTCAGATTGACCTGGAACTTTTGGAGGTGGCTTTGGGAATGACGATAATTCTTCTTTATCAAAGTTTGAGGGGGACAGGTTAGTATTTTGGTGTTTTCGGTCATGCTCCATAGACGGTAAGGCTATTTTTACGATTCAGTTTGGGCCCTAAAAGTCCTAATTAGCAGTGATTGCGTCTTGACTCCTTAACTGGGCATGTCAAGATTGAAAGCTTCTGGTCAGACACCCAAACCGTGTTTTGTTTGATGGTGTATGACACAGATCTTATGTAATGGCCACGTAACACTAGACAGTCTGGTTGGGCATCATTTGTACAGGGTGGGTCACTAACATTGAAGACAGCCAAACAGCCTCGCCGGCTGCGGTCTGACGTTGTCTCAAACTGATCATTTGTGGCGATTGAAAAGAGAGCGACCGGTCGTGCTCCCATGCAAATGGAGCCCAAACCGACAGGTCGTCTGCTGCGCGACCTTAGCAAATGATCGGTTTCAGACGTCACCAGACAGGAAACGGCTTGGGTGTTTGGCTAGAGGCTATATTTTGGCCCACCCTGTATGGGAAACCGACCGGTTCGCTCGCCACACATGATGTGTTCCAGACACCAGCAGACAGGAGACGGCTTGGATGTCTGACCAGATGATCCTGGTTAGCCTTGTTAACCGTCCTCCTGTGCACTTAGGTTTAAACTGTCATGGTTAGCAATCATGTGAATACCAAAGGAGCCACTTTTGGGCTTAAATCAAGCTTAAGTCGACAAGCTCAAGCTTACAAGAGAACATCCCCTAAGCTCCCCAGGCGGATCAAGGTGAACATCGATGTCCACAAGCAGTTTTTGACCATCTTACACTCACTAGGTACCTCCACCATCAATCCCAAGGCTGCCCCTCACGATTCCCAACAATCCAGACCACATCAAACCTAACGTTTATCGCTAGAATCCTGACAGCAGTGAAGAGAATATAAATGCAGCACTTGTTCTTGACCATTTCCAAGAATCTGGACACCTAATGATAGTCCATGCCAATGTTACTGCCAATCTCAGGCTCCACATCAGCATAGTCGGGGAACACATTGCCGCTGTAGTCGTCCTTGTTACAGAACGGGGCGCAATAGACTCCTTCGGTGGTTGTAGTCGGCGTTTCTGCCACGGGGAAGCTGTGGCTGGAGGAGAGGAGAGCCAGGAGGCAGAAGATCTGAAACATGGGGTTAGGAATTTGAGGGTTTCCGAGTCAGACTCACAGCCATGACGACTCTCGAAAACATGGTCGACGGGGGAGGTGGAAACCAAATGTTACAAGGGATCGAGAGTGGCTGGATTGAATCCAAGTGGTGAACACTGGGCGCCGACAACTAGTTTTATAATATGGATTCGCCTATTCACAAAAAACGCGCTTTGTTATGGCGCGTGATGATTTTGGGAGCCCTCCCAGTTGGCAACCATTCCACATTACGTCGGAACTCGAGCCAACGTGGAGATGTCATCATATGGATTCTCTGCCCTTTTAGAGACCTTGGAGACCTATTCCAGAGCCCAGACCATCCTGATCCATGAAACAGTCTGTTCTTTGGCTTTTCTGGTTAATCCTATCGACCTTGCTGTCAATCTGATGCCTTAATATCAGTGATCAAACTCCGTTCCTAAGCCATGCGTACTCTAGTCGCCTGAGGCGTGGGTGATAACACCCAAAAGCGGATCTCTTCTTTAGAATCTTTTTGTCCTTTGTGCCACTTTTTGATGGGTTTCGCTTTTGGATGCAAAAAAGTGGAATCGGGCATCGGAGATAGGGGAACATTGGTGCAGGCGAGGTGGTGGAGATCCAGTGTGCATTCGGGGTGTTATCAGGGTGATAAGGGGTGGTCTGCAGTGGCTTTCAGGGGAGGCTTTGTCCTTGCAGGGGGATGAGAAGGGGGAACTGTGCTCAGGCTTGGCTGGTGCAGGCGAGGTGGGGAAAGCTGACTTGGGGACCTATAAGCTCGTGATTTGGGGTTTTCTCACATTTGGGGCATGGTGCTTGGAGACTGGTGCAGGCAAGGTGGTGAATATCTAGTGGGCATTTCGGGGTGCAAAAGCCTGCAGGGGAGGGTTTGTCCTTGCAGGGGGGCAAGGGGTACTGTGCTTAGGCTTTGCTCGGTGCAGGCGAGGTGAGGGAAGCTGGCTTGTTGGCTTATAAGCTCGTAATTTGGAGTTTTCTCACGTTTGCTTGGATACTGGTGCAGGCGAGGTGGGGAGGATCTCATGTGCATTTTGGGGTGTGATAAGGGGTGGTCTGCAGAAGCCTGCATGGGTGGCTTTGTCCTTGCAGGGGGGGGATGAGAAGGGGGTACTGTGCTTAGTCTTGGTTTCGTGCAGGCGAGGTGAGGGAAGTCGCTTGTGGGTCTAGAAGCTCGTGTTTTGGGGTTTTCGGATCTTGGCTATTTTGGCATTTTGGCACTGTTTTTGGCTTGGATCTTTACTTAACGCTTACGCTAGAGTCGCGTTTCTTGTTTTTTGGCATTTTAGGCGTTCCGTCTTCTCGGTTTGGGCCAGCTTAGGGCCAGCGACCTTGAAGCCTCTTTCAATTTAGGTGCAAGCCTGCGGAGGGCATTTGAAAATCCATGATTGTTGCGTGAAACCGCCTTATGGAGATTCCATGCAGCTCTGCAACAAGAATCTGTCTCGGCCGATAGATTACGAGAGTTTTCCACGCTCGATTTTGCTGCAGAAGGCTGAACTTGCAAGAACAAACTCTGCATGAACACTAATACGGTTACCTCTGCAAATTCCCAGAAGCAGCCTTTGGAAACTCCGGGAACCAAAGATTTATGCCTCAAATTCCAAGGCTAACATATCCTTAAGAAGCTTGTTATGTCTTTAAGGAGCCCTCTAGATGCTCCAATTCCAGGTTCTTGGCCAAGCCGACAACCCAATTCCTGGTGCAATAGTACAGAAGACAACTTCCTGGTTCCATAAACGGAGGTCACAAACAACATTTGGGAAGTGAATTTCGAGGATTGGGAGGGCTTGTTTTTGACTGGGTCAGACTTTGCTGGTAAACAGGAGAGACAGAGACGTAGCTTGTGAACCAGTCGTGGAGCACTTTTGCATAGTAGAATTTTTGTATAGTAGAATCTAGAATGCTGAAATGCAGATTCGGGTGACGGGTTTAGCGACTGTCGGGATCAAGTTCGCCTGCAAAACTCTTTCTGTTGGGTCCAACAAAGACAATTATTAAGATCTTGATAACCGCCCAGGGTGCTGATAAGAGCAGCAGAGCCATCTTTTGCTTCTCGCCGTTGTGCAGAAGACAAAGACGACCTCGCAAGAGCTACGAGTCCTGCGATGCTGGCGTAGTATCAGTGATAAGACTTTAATGGGTCTCCCAAATACTCACACAATTATTAAAGTCGTGATAAGACCACAAAGGAGGGCGAAAAGCCCAAAACAGTCATCTCTTGCTTCTCGTCGGCGCCATGCAGAAGACAAAGAGGACCTTACAAGGACGAGAACACCTGTGATGCTGACGTAGCCAGAGCGAGAACGCTGATAAGACTGCACAAGGCACAATTTGGTATCTTTGTTTGAACAGCTAAACTCAGATCTTTGAAAGCGTCCGGACAGGTTTTTTGAAGGCTGAAAAAGACCCGAGTTGGCTAGTTGGGCATCAGAAGCCATGTATTTAAGAGCTCCCAGGCTTGGTAGACCTTATGAAGATGGCTGTCCCAGCTTCCGTTAGGCTCCTCAGCTCAGTCTTTGATGGGCTGGAGGTAGAGCTTAGGGGTGAGATGCTCTGATAAGCCTAAGCCCAGCCTTTAAGACCGGAATCCTCTCAAGTTTTGACCGACTTTCGCTATTTTCAGATTCCGGATCCAGACACATTCATTCCATGACACTCGTATATACAAATACAGTCTGTAATGACAAGACCTTAAAGCTGAGAAACGTTCCTAAGACTGAGATTCCAACCATCTCAGTGGTACTCATTCCCAACATTGCTGCCCATCTCCGGTTCCACGTCGGCGTAGTCTGGGAAGACCATTTGCTCAAAGTCGCCGTCGTCACAGAACGGGGCGCAGTAGATTGGGGGTGTCGTGGACGTGGTGGTTGGTTTGGACGCGAGTGGCAGGGAGATCACGTAGTTTAAGCTGAGAATCAACGCCAAAATCTAGAAATTCAAATATTGAAATGGATCTTAGGCTCACCCTAAGGATAGCTCTTAAGGCATTCATGGCTAGTTGCAGGACAAGAGGAGTCAGCAGAAACTGATGGCAGACTTCCCGGCTTTGGCTGTTATGACCAAATTTCCATAATCCTCTGTAGGCAAGCTCCAAAATGTCTGCCAGGCACCCTAATCCTGACATCGGCATCAACATGCCAAACCAAATGCTACTTTTCCAAGTCTACAACGATTCAAACGATAAAAGGTTACTGTATACAGGATATCTGGGGTAGGCTTGCTCTTGTTAATTCAGATTGGCTCATCTTTGCCCCCTTCCGTCCAGGCTTAATAGGCTTCCCCCGAGAAACCCGTCCTTGTCAGTTTCGGGGCGGCTGGCAGACCGGATCTTTACTCGTCAGCTTCAACACACTGTTTTGGGCTTAGGTCTCTGCGATGCTGGAACCCCATCTAAGAGTTTCAGTTCAATCTAAGGCTTCTCCGCAAAGTTAGATTCCATATCTCGCGAAATAAGCCGAATTAGGCCATTTAGACCTTGTTTTTGAGCTTTTCAGCTCGCTTGAGGACGTTTTAAGCTGTTTTCGTAGTTTCTTAAACTTCTCTAGATCTAGCAGCCTAATGAGATCTAGACGAGATTCAGATGTATGCAGATCTAAGAGCCTATTGAATAAGGGCTTGAAACCACCATGAACAACAAAGTTTAACAGGTTTGATCACATAACCGGGCAGCCCCCATAATCCCTGCTTCCTCGGAGTCGAGATGAACAACGTCGGGGTTGAGACTGCTAGCAAAGGTCCAGTGTCAAGCGCCACGTGGCCTTCCAAGTTCGTCTAAGCCAAGAAAGAGAGCTTCGAATCTTAGGTCTGCCCAGAGCGCTTGTCCGACCTAACCAAGCCGACATCTCCAAAAGTCAATCTAGTCCGTTCTGAGTACAACGGTCAAAAAGTCCTCCAGTTTCGTGCCAGGGAATTATGGTGATTTCACGCACTTCTGCAAAAAACCCGTCACGGACCCAGAATTATGCAAATCATAGAAGCCTGCTTAGATTTCCGGAAAGTGGACGTACTCCTGAACTCTATGTTGGTACGGTAGAGCGCAAAGTTTACGTCCAAATCAGGTTTAAGTGTATGCAAGACCAAGCATTCTCATCATCTAGAATTCAAGGAAACCAAGGAAACCTAAATGTCATAAAAACAGGTCAACCTGGAACTCGATTGTTTTGACCCAAGTTGTTAACGGTGTAAATAGATGAATTTAGTTAAAAGGACGTGTTTGGGCTTTGAGTCCGCAAGGTCACCAGGCCATGTTTATGTGGGAACTGAAATTCTGTTAGCGCTAACCGAAGAACTGTTTTGGATGCCGATGCACTTTTAACCCACGTGGATGACCCATGCAGAGCAGATTGGGGGAGGGTAAAGCTAAAAATTGCTCCATGCAGGGGTGCAGCCATGCAAGAGACAAAGGGTGCAGGCAAAATCGAACAAAGGCAATTATTAAAGTCTTGATGACGGCATGGAAACATTTAGTGGGACATCTGTGTCCCATGATGGGACTCAGGTGATAAGCCCAAATACTCATATTTTGCTTCTCGTCGGCGCCATGCAGAAGACGAAGACGACCTTACAAGGATACCTGTGACATCTGTGACGCTGACGTAGCCAGAGGTAGAAAGCTGATAAGGGACTGCACAAAGCACATTTTGGTCTCTTTGTTTGGACAGCTCTGTTCTGATCTTTTAAGGCGTCCGGGGAGGTTCTTTGAAGGCTGGAAAAGACCCGATTTGGCTAGTTGGGCATCAGAAGTCATGTATCCAAGAGGTCCCAGGCTTGGTTCACTTTATGAAGTTGGCTGTGCCAGATTCCGTTTGTCTCTTCGGCTTAGTCTTTGATGGACTAGAGGTAGAGCTTTGGGGTAAGTTGCTTTAACAGATCTAGCCCCAGTCTCCAAGACCAGAAATTCGAGTTTTCAAATTCCAGATTCAGACACATTCATTCCATGACACACGTATATACAAATACAGTCTGTAATCACAAGACCTTAAAGCTGAGAAACGTTCCTAAGACTGAGATTCCAACCATCTCAG
>KN166194.1:0-27522 GCA_000757745.1 Steinernema scapterisci
CATGGAAAGCCCGGACCTCGCGGAGCTCCTGGACCTCGTGGACCCGCTGGCCAGAACGGAGGCCGTGGAGAGAACGGCACCCCCGGAGAGCGCGGACAGCCTGGACCCTCTGGACGTGCTGGACAGCCCGGACCTGCTGGAGTCGACGGACGTCCCGGAGTTGCCGGAGGCCGCGGAATGCCCGGACAGGATGCCGCTTACTGCCCTTGCCCCAACCGCTCTGGAGCCTACGTTGGAAGCAGCCACTAGATGGGAGCAGATTCTTCTTTTCAATCTCGTTATTCTCATTCTTGTATCTTCTGAATAAATCACGAGCATTATATGGGTTTTGGTTGCCTTCTTACACTTGTTTATCCGAATGCATGGGTCGAGGAAGCTGGGAGTTCTTAAGCGCTTGCTTCCCAGAGGCACCGCTGTTCGATGACCAACCGCTCCTGTAGGGACCGAAAGACCCAAATGAGCGCTTGTTCGCCCGACCACGTCTATCAGACGTCTCCTTCGAGGTCGCCGGTCCGTCTGGATCGCTTCATTCTCACTTCTACATCCTCCGAGGAACGGTCGGTGGTCGAACCGAGCTCCGTGCTGCCTCTCCTCGTCGACTAACCACTGGGTCGCTTCGCTTTTTGGTTTCAGTAGCTTCTTGGTTTTCAGGTTCTTGATTTCGTGATCCTGGAAAGCTGAATTTCTAATTTCCTGAAATGAGCTCCAGATTTCCACGATGCATCGCGCCATCCGACTTATACTGCTCTGTGCTGCTTTCACCGCGATGTGCCTGTCATCCCAAGCGCCGTCCAACACCACCAAAGGAACTTATGTTATAATAAAGTAGTACAACAAGCACGATTACTTACTTCGACGAATACGAAAAGTATAAGTCCGCAGCGAGTGTCCAGACATTCTTTGGCCTCTGTGTGCTCGTTTTGTGGATGCTATAAATAGGAGATGCACGTGGAATTTCGAGAGTTGAGTATCGTTGGTCACGACCGCTTCGGAAGGTCGCGTCGCGTCGAAATGATCCGAGCTGTCGGGACTGTTTTTGTCTGGATTCTGTCTGGTTTTATTCGCGTGTTTTGTTGAGTGTCTGGGATTTGAATTACTTTTGCTCGTTTCAGACCTGGACATGTCTCGTCCAGCGCCGTCGCTGCTTCCGGCCGGTCGTCTCCAATGAGGCAACTCGTACGCCCCTTTGGACCCCTGGATCCTTCTTCGCCGTCGAGCACCGTTCTCCAGCTCCGGCGAATTCTCCACTCGCTCCATCTACTCTCGGAAATGTAAGTTTCACAATTCACATCAGCTGGCGCTATTTTCACCATTTCAGGCGACGCAATGATCCCAGCCTGCGGCCTCCTCCGCACGTCTGGTGAAACGTCTCACGAATCGTCCATTTCAACACCGTCGACACCCAAGAAGCGGTCGTTCCTCTCCTCAACGCAATCGGTAAACGTCGTCTTCTTGTGCTTTGCAATCATCTTTGAATTCCAGGTTTTCCATGAACATCGCCTTCCCTCTTCTCCTCGCAGCCGCCGTCCTTGGATCTTCAGAAATTCCTGACTGCGAAACGGCGGATTTCCACGAATTTTCCCTGTTTGGAATCGCCAAAGGCCATCTTCTCCACTGGCGAATTCCATACAGGGACAGAGGCGTGATCAAGATCGAAGATCTGCTGGAAGCAAAGCAGGGCACCCACGAATATTTTGAATTTACGCGCCTCCGAATCCCTGCGAGAGTTTCCCGCGCTTCTGGAGAAGTGTTCGGCCACATCCGGTCGACTTCCTTCGTCGTCGACTGGAACCACAAGCGGCTGTTCCTGCTTTACGAAACGGATTTGAGAGCCAATGGAAGTCATACTCAGGTGAGATTTTCAGCTACTTTTGGTCTCTGATTAAGGGTGATTTTTAGGAGAAATGGTTCGCCACCGCGAAGGTCAATTTTAAGAAGGACGGAAATATCGGCGACGTCGACGTCAGCGAAGAAGTTCTCATTCGAGGAAACGACGTCCACTTCCACGAAGTCCACAAAGGAAAAGAAGCTTCACTCGCCTTTTTCGACCGAAAAGAGGACGGAAACTGTACGAGGGTGTATCCAGAGGTGAGCTTATCCAACAGATTCAAGTTTGGCTCAGCTTCAAGTTCCATATTTTCAGGATCTCATGGGCAATTCCACCACTCAGCAGTCCCGCAATGAAACCTACGACTTTGGCTACACGAGTGCCTCGGAACTCATCTACACCACGCCATATCCTCTCGACATTTCTGACACAACCGAGGGAGGGAACGTTACGCATGTGTTTCCAGAGGTCGGTTTGGCCAATTGGATTCATTTGAATGATCCCCAGTCGTTTCAGGATATCGAGAACAGTTCTACCACTCCAGAGCCAGGCCATCTAGCCAACGACTTCGGCCAACACCTCTACACAGGGGTCCTATTCAAGGTAGAAGCCTCGGAAATCTCTGCCGAAGAAGTTGGAACGGGAGAGAAGATCGCCTACTTCAAAACCACCAGGTGAGCCTATACAAGCTGTTTCGGACATAAGTGAGATCGTATTCCAGGAACGACAAGTGCAGATTTGGCACGCTGTTGTCAGAAGACTACAAGCTGTTCCACCTCCTGGATATGTCCGACGACAGGGACAAAAAACGTCTTATCGCAACCGTTTTTCGCATGGCAAAAGTGCTTTCTACCTTCGTACTTATGACTCTTGTTTATTGGTTGTGGATTAGATAGAGTGGCGCGTCGGGTCGTGGAAATATACGTGCGTCATTTGATCTTCGCGATTTCCTTTGTGCATATTCCCAAGATTTCGAGGTTCAGCGCATTTCAGAATCCCATGTCGTCGAAAGGGGACATCGATCAACAGTACGAGCAGGCGATGCGGATCCGCGGGAAGATCGTGGACAGGATCGAAGAACTGCTCAAGGAGATCGCCGAACAGAGGGAGCAGAACAAGAAGCTCGAAGCTGAAATGGCGGAAGTCCTGAAGCAGCGCGCGAGCCGCATCAGGAAGAAGAAGTTCCTGGCGCTGAAGGAGTCCGACGAAGGCTACCACAAAGAAGAAGGAGAATTGTAATCTTATTTTGTTGTTACTATTTAACAATTTTTCATGAATTCATCGTGTTCTCGTGATGTCTTAGCGGCGTTCCGGTTAGATCCGGTCGATAGTTGTATCTCCTTTGAGACGGTTCGGATTCAGACTTGAATTTATCGCGTTTCAGACACCAGTTCGGTTTCAGACATGCCTGAGTGCGACAGACGTCGTCTGGCTGTCGTCGGGCCCTCAGCGCCACTGTTCGGTCGATCGCCGGCGCTGAGCGGTCGCTCCATTACAGTCGTCTTCGTCTCTCCGGTCGCCTCTCCGGCCTTCTCACGCCACTGTTCCTGAAGCTCGATTCTCCGTCAACCTCACCATCTCATGAACGTAAGTTAAGAACCTCTCACGTCATTTTCTGACATTTTCTTCTTCCAGCTGTTCCCGACGGTCGCGTTAGCGCTCCACCTGATTCTTGCCGTCATCCACTCTGCGACCGCCCAGCTGAAGTACTTCCAGCTTGATTACAGCAAAATCGACGCGTGCGCGCACGAGGACTTTCGCAACTACACAGTTGTCGGAATCAAGTATGGAAAGTTCGTGTACTACCATGTAGAGTACAACGCTGTTGGAAATATGTACATTGATGAATCGACGAAGTTTACGGAGTACAAAATTCCACATTTACGAAGGAAAAAGGCGGGTGGGACTGTTAACGCGCAAGCGCAGGAAGTCCTTTGGCTTGGCGTGAATCCGGAGAAGCGCACTGTATATCTCACCGTGAGGACAAATATACGGGCTAAAGGCAATGAGGTATTTTTAAGCATGTTGGATCGAAATTTATAACTTATTTCAGAGTTGGATCGCAGCGTTTTCTCTGCAATACGAAGAAGACGGAATGCTCACACAATTAACTCCTAATGAGTTTGATGACCTCACAATCCACTGGTTCTCAGCAACGTCACTCATTCACTGTGAACTGGACGCAACCTACGATTGTCTGGAGTATAAGGGCGGACAATTCGACGATAAGAATACACCGCACAAAGGCTCAAGACGCTTAAAGCAGTATTTTGTAAAATATCCACTTGGCGCGAAGGTAAGTTTCAGTTCTGTATCGCTCACGACGTTGACCCGACACGTTTCAGTATCAGGAAAAAAAATCGGTATTTCAAGTGGAAGAAGCATTCGATACAAAATGGGTGCAGAATCAAAAAGGGCTTCTCGCGGCGAAGCACTTCAGGATCGATACCACGATGCACAATAACGCGAAAGCATATATCTACTCTTCAAGGTAGGTGCTGTTTCCGTTTATTCAGATTTTTACTTCAACTATTCAGGAACATGGAATGTCATTTCGCCAAATTCCGACTTAACAGATTCTATCCGTTCTATCTGGTCGATATGAGGGACCCGCTATATAGACCACCTGTGAGGCTCATTCCTGCTCTCCCGATTAGAGAAGTACAAATTCAAAATTGGCCTCCTGAAGGGTATCTGGTACCGCCTATAGTAGAAGAAGATGAAGAAGTAGAAGTAGAAGTAGAAGTAGAAGAAGATGAAGAAGTAGAAGAAGAAGAAGATGAAGAAGTAGAAGTAGAAGTAGAAGAAGATGAAGAAGTAGAAGAAGAAGATGAAGAAGACTGCAGTGGAACCTGTGAAGCGCCGCGCAAGAAGACGCAGTCTTCAAAGGTGATCATTCCAGCCGCTCTTTTTATGTGTCTTCTGATGACCATTTTCGCGTGATTTCTTTGAGTGAATAAACTTAGCCATGAGTTGGGGTAAAGTGACCATATGGGTCGCTAGTGGGTCAGAGTCAGTAGAGTGGCGATGGCAGGCGGCAAACCGACTCCTGGCGCGCGTCCGACGGCCCGACCGCTCGGCGTGGGTGATGACTGCTACAATGTTTCAGACAGCGGGCACTTGTCTAGACATGTCGGTGAAGTTAAGCGCCGCTCTCTGCTTGGTCGCAGAGCTTCAAATCACAAGAATCGCCGGCGCCGAAATCGACGATGCCGAGTATTCCAGCCACCCGGGTCTCTCGACATGTTACCGTAACCAAGCCGTACTCATGTTTGGTCATGCTGAATGGAAACCACTGGGACGAAGGAAAACCGCTTGGCTTTCAGGTCTCTCTTTTTGTATCTCTAGGCTCTACCGTAACCCAAACTGAATCCGGAATTCACGATGCTGAATGGAATTGACGGGAACGGGGAGATCGGCGCTTCTTGAGATCCGACCGCTCGGTGAGGGTGATGAATGCGATAAGGGAGAGTGAAATGCGTTCCAGACAGTGGCCACGTGTCCAGACACGTGTCATTTGATACGTGCCATCTCGATGTCTGATTCAGCGGCTGTTTCAGATCACCGGAGTTCCCGAAAAACCATGGAAATCGCTGATTGGAATTTCCTCGGAATCTGAACGGACGACGAATGGATCGAAATCGTTGTGGAACCCAATTTCAAAACTTCGTGTTTTGAAGAAGGCGGCGAGGAGCTTCAGTATTTGTTTGTCGTTCGCTTGTGCCGCGTCGCTCGTGGCCATGGATCAGAAGAGCCAGTGATGCCGAAGAACCAGCTTGTTGGAACTCCGCGAGGATTTCTCCGCTCGTGCCGCTTTGCTGCTTCTTACCGTCTTTCGCGACTCTCAGCTCGCTGTTTTAGCTTAGCTCGCGTGTTTGCACGTGCCGTGAGTTTCCGATTTGTGGCAATGAAGATTGTTGGTCATCTCAGATTCGTTCTTTCAGCAATGAATGCCAGAGGGATCCTTGGAGGGCCGCTCTGTGCCAACGACTGCAAGGAGCAGATCCACACTGAAATCATCGGCCCGTTCGAGTGGTAAGCGAGAATTTGTCCAGCTTTCATTATTAGATGTACTTTCAGGACCATCGAAAGGAACACCAACTGCGACAAATCCCCAATCTGCACGATCCTGAGTTGTCGACCCTTTATCAGAAGTCCAACTATCGCCTGGAATTGTGTGGCGAAGGGAACGTTCTATTTTGGTTTCTTCAACAGTGAGGTAGATCTTCGATTAGCGAATGAGTTCTAATTCGAAGCATTTCAGTGGAAAGCCTATTTTGACCAAAACCACGCCGAAGTCCACCTCCACATAAATCGGTCTGGATCTGGATCTCCCGCCGTTCAGCTGGAAATTTTGAAGTAGGTTCGGTGCTGTGGTTCTAAGCTAAAAAGCCATTTTTAGGTACGCCTGCGTCAATCTATCGAATCCAAGGAATTCATTCACCAGAGCTTCGGAAGCGATCAAGATCAAGGTCGACGGAGAGGTTATTTGGGTTTCGAAAGAGGTGAGTTTACTGGCCTATGCTGAAGTTCTGAGCGACGTTTGTTCCAGGTCCTCTGCTCAAACTCCCCCTTCTTCGACCCCCGAGCGAATTGCCACACATTGTGCGGCGTGAAGATCGGCGAATTCATGCATCTCCTCGGTCTCCTGCACGGTCTTCGGATGCCCATCAAAAGTAAGAATAGTCTCCTAACTCGTCTTTACCGCTAGATCTTTCAGAGAAGTCCGTTGGCTACCTTCTGACCCTAGCCGAGAGATTCCAGTGCGACGCCGTCACCAGCAAGTGCGCTGAGTACCTCCGCTCTTCGAGCCGTTCCAACTTCACCGTTGAAGAGAAGGTATGCCTTGCGGATCGATACAAGTTGCATGAAGTCTTGGTGGAGCTGCTCGATGAGATGACCCTCAAGGAGCTCAAATCGCTACCTTCACGCATTCTTGATAGTGGAGCTAAGCTTTCGAAATTCTCCACTCTCTTGGTCGAGATTAGGAAGGCTAAATTGTCATAGATTCGTTGTTTTTAGGTCTTGTTATTCTTTGTGTTGGCGCAATAAATGATGTTTCGAAACACGGGCACGGGAGCCATGTGAGGGAACTCCGAGGTGACACCACGCATGTTCTGTCGGGTCGTGATTTCCCTATTCTTTCAGCTTTCCCGTGAAAACTCCCGAAAAATCATGGAAATCGCAGATAGGAACATCTTGGGAAATCGAACGAGCGACGAATGGATCGAAATCGCTGTGGAACCCATTTTCAAAGAACGCGGCGAAGAATTTCGGTTCTTCGTTTGTTTCGCTTTGTCCATTCCATTTCTGTCCAATCCGTGTTCTTGGAGCCCCCGTTCGCTGTTTTGACTACCTCTCTTGCTCGCTTCATGAGCTTCAGAATCGTGATCCGTAATTATCTCAGATCCGTTCTTTCAGCAATGACTGCCAAAGGAACTCTTGGAGGACCGCTCTGCGCCGATGACGCGGGCGAGCAGCAGTTCCACACCAAGGAAATCGGCCCGTTCGAGTGGTAAGCGAGATTTTGTCCGTCCTTCACTCTAAGATCTTCTTTCAGGACCATCGAAAGGAACACCAGCTGCGCCGAATCCCCAGTCTGCATGACCCTGAGCTGCCGACCGATTAACAGGAGCTTCACCCTTTTCTGGAATTGTGAGGCTAAGGGAACGTTCGACTATGGCTTCCTTAGCAATGAGGTAAGACTTTCAGCTCCGAATGATATCTAGCTTGAACCATTTCAGTGGAAAGCTACCTTTGATCAGAACCACACCAAAGTCCACCTCCACACGTATCGTTTCCAGTCCGGATCCGCCACCGTTCATGTGGAAATCTCTGAGTAGGTGCGGTTTTATTATTCTAAGCTAAAAGGCGGTTTTAGATGCGCCTGCATTGATCTCTCGGATCCAAGAAACTCGATCATCAGCGCTTCGGACGCGATCAAGATCAGGGTGGACGGGGAGGATATTTGGGTCTCGAATGAGGTGAGGAAATGATCTTTACTGGCTTCATTGAACTCCTGTCTCTGGTTCCAGGTCCTTTGCTCAAACTCCAGCTTCTTCGACGATCTCTCCAACGAAGACCCCAGCGCGGATTCCCACACATTGTGCGGCGTGAAGATCGGCGAATTCATGCATCTCCTTGGTCTCCTGCACGGCCTTCAGATGCCCGTCGAAGGTAAGAATCTCAGTCTAACGCGTCTTGATCACAAGATCTTTAAGATAAGTCCGTTGGCTACCTTCTGACCCTCGCCGAGAAGTTCCAATGCGACGCCGTCACCGACAAGTGCGCCGACTACCTCCGGACTTCGGACTTCACAGTCGAAGAGAAGATCTGCCTTGCAGATCGATACAAGTTGCAAGAAGTCCTAGAGGAGCTGCTCGATGAGATGACCCACGAGGAGTTGGATTCTCTGCCTTCGCGCATCCTTGATTTTGGTGCTGAGCTTTCGGAATTCGCCGTCCGTTTGATGGAGGTGAAGAGGGCCGGCCGAGTTGACCTAGTCCTAATGTCTTCTGTTAGATCTGATTAATCTTCTTGGCGCAATAAATGCTTTTTCGGCAGTGAAATCTCCTATCTTAATCATGTCTCTCTTCTTAATCGCTCTCCTCAACCGACAGCCTCCTGTGCAACCACCAAATGTCGGAAAATTTTCGAAATCCGAACGAGCGTCAGACGAATCAAAATCGCTGTGAAACCAGTTTCGTAAGAGAGTATTTCGAAAGGAGGCGACGAACTTCGAATTGGAGAATTCTACGAGGTTTTGAAGCTCTGTCGCGTTGTGATTGTGCGTGATTTTGACCGTGCTGTGAGGGTGTATCGGTTCGTATAGTTTCAGAAATGATCGACGAAGGAACTTTCGAGTTCGACTTTTCTGGAGGGTTGAACGAGTCCGAACCTCAAGAAATCGGCTCGTTCCAATGGTGAGCGTGAAGTGGTCATGTTCTTTTACGTTTTCACAAATTCCAGGTCTGTCAAGAAGTCGCCCACGAGAAGTCTCCTCCTGACCTGTCGCCCCATCACTGAAAGCCGAAGCTGCTTGTGGAAGTGCTCGGCTGCGGGAACGGTCCTCTGTTTTTTGAAGTGCGGAGTGGACAGTTTCGGCCTTGATTATTCCTGCAAGGCGAAAACGGGGGTATGTGACTCATCAGCTTAGTAGCTTAAACAAGCGTTTCAGTGGAAAGGCTGTTTCGATCAGAACTCTGGTGAACTTCACATCAAGAAAGAAGAGTACCAGGAATATCTGGGAGGAACTGTTGCTCTGAGAATCTCTCACAAGTGAGTTCAGCTGAGTTGGAAGCAAATATTTGAGATTTCAGGTCTTTCTGCATCGACTTCTCCGACCCCAAGAATGCGCTCATCAAGAACGCTTCAGATGCCGTCAAGGTCAGCGTTGACGGAGAGGTTCTCTGGCTCTCGAACAAGGTGAGGAAGCGATCTTTTGTGGCGTATTTGGAATAGGGACTTTGGCTTCAGGTTCTCAGTTCTAAGTCGCCGATATTCAACGCAATCTTCAACCACAAATGGGGTCCGTGGTTCCAGGCTCTCACAAACATCCCCTTCCTGGGCAAGCTCTTCAACCACGAGGTGCGTGACGTGAAGATTGGCGAATTCACGCATTTTCTCGGTCTTCTGCACGGCCTTGATGTGCCCATCACAGGTGCGTAACTATCCGCTCAGTTTCGTATTTACAATATGCTCTTCTAGTTGAATCCGTTGGCTACCTTCTGAAGCTCGCGGACCAGTATCAATGCGCATCGGTCACTGAAAAGTGCGCCGTGTATATCTGGAACGTGCCAGATGCTGTCTTCGCCCCCGATAAGAAGATTCGCCTTATGGACCAGTACGGGCTGCTCACAGTCGTCGCGAAACTGGTCGATAAGATGACCATTGACGAGTTGAACAAGTCCCTTGACAAGTTGAAGACCCGGCCCTAGCGTCTTGTTAAGCAGGGATGGGACATTTCGGAGTTCCCCATCCGGTTGAGTTCAGGAAGGCCAGCTTGTCGTAGTCTTGTTGCTTGTTAGTTGTTGTTAACCTTCCTGTTGGTGCAATAAATGATATTTGGACGAAATAGCTTGTTTTCTTGGGTAGGTGGGGCATCCTGATCGGGATCCGCCAGTCGATGGCCGTTGGCAAACCCGAAAAGGGTGTTCTCTTCTACATTCCGTGGTTGGCAGCCGGAGAACCCAGAAGATCCGATGAGAGCAGAACACCTGAAATCCTGAGATGATGTTGGGCTCATGTCAGAGCCCACGCTGCTTCTCTCCTCAATCGGCATAATCCGTGCAACCACCATAGGTCGAAAAACCTTGGAAAGCCGAACGAGCGACGAACGGATCGAAATCGCTGTGAAACCAGTTTCGTAAGGGAGTATTTCGAAAGAAGCGGCGAGCTTCCGTCTTCTGTGAGGCTTTGAATATTCCCCCGCTTTATCGTGATTTTGAACATCTTGTCCATCTGTTCTGCGTGACTATTCAAAATTCGCGATCCGTGCTTAAGGTTTTGGAACCAATTTCTAGCAATATTTGTCAATTTCATGTTTACAGAATCAGAAATGGCCTTCTCGGGTTTCGCCAAGATCATCGCTGACGAAGGGGATACCGTGGTTCATAAAACGGTGAGAAAATTCTGTTTTCGCTTTACTTGAAACATTCGATTTTAGACTCGCCTTACTTCAAAGCTTTGTTCAGCCGAGATTCTGAGGGTCCCTATATGCTCCACGGAGTCAAGTCAAGATCGACGAGTTCAAGAACCTCATTCGTCTCATTGACGGGTTCGAAATGTCCGTCGATGGTAAGAATTTGGTCTACTTTGATAGGTTCTAAATAACGGAAATTCCAGAGAAATCCGTTGGCTACCTCCTCACCCTTGCTGAGAAGTTCCAGTGCGACACCGTCACCGCCAAATGCGTCGAGTATCTCCAGGCTACGGGCTTTTACATGCTCAACGTTGAAGAGAAGATCGTTCATGCGGATCGATACAAATTGCGCAAACTCCTGGTGGACCTGCTCGATAAGATGTCCCCTGAAGAGTTGAAGACGTTGCACTGGCGGGTTCTTAAACAGGGATCGGATCTTTCGGAGTATGCTCTCCGCTTGGTGGAGGTCAAGAAGGCTAGTTTGATGTAGTCTTGTTGTTTGTTAGTTGTTGTTAATCTCCTTGTTGGTGCAATAAATATGGTTTGGGCGGATCATCTTGTTTTCTTGGGCCAGTCAGTGGTCGAAGTGGCCCTTGTGGGTCGAAATCCGGGGATCGGCAGTTGGAGAACTCTGAAGATCCAAGAGCAGCGGAACACCTGTATTGCTGAGATGACGGGGGCCGTTCTGCGGCCACTGTACAGCTCGTGCTGGAAGCGGGTCTTCTAGGGACGGACGCTCTTGTCTAGATTCTCCACAAACACAAAAATTTATTTCAAAAAGGTCTTGTCAAGCTGCGTAGTTTCGGCGACAACAGAATCCATTTCCTTCAGCCCCGTCACCTCCGTAAACGGCGTCGCCGGCTTGTCCGTCTTCAGCGCTCCATCCGCGTTGCCGCTGTTCCCAAGTTGGATCTTCGACCGCAGCTGGAATTCGACTTCTTCGTCCGAGTCCATCAGGGATGTTTTCTTCTTAGTGGCCGCGGGCTTGCTTGATTCCTGGTGTTGGGTGCTATCCCAGTCGCTCAGCACGTCGTCCATCGTCGGGTAGTCGGACTTGTTGCGCTTTTCGCCCTTGGCGATCTTTTCCTGGAAAGACACTCATAAGGATCGTTGAGTTCACAAGTCCGCTCACCTCCTTAGCGTTCTTCGGGATGATCTTCGGCTTCCTGATCACGTCGTCCACCTCCCTTGGATTCTGCTTGTCCTCCTTGGATTTCGGCTTTTCTCGATTTACCTTCTGGGATCCATCCTTCGATTTCTCGTTCGCCTTCTTGCAGCTGCGCTCCTTCTTGGAAGCGTCGGATTCTTTGGGAACGTCCTTCTTGGAAACGGGCGCCTTCTTGGAACGTTCCGACTTCTTAGCAGCGTCTTCTTTGGAAGTGACCGCCTTCTTGGATTTCTCCGCCTTCTTCGATTCCACCGTCTTCTTTGAGTTTTCTCCCTTCTTGGAATCGACGACTTCTTCCATTTTCGTGTTTCGAGGAGTCTTCGGCGTCATCAGGAGGATCTCCTTGACCTTCTTGATCTTCTTTGTGGATCCGCTCGCGCCGGTAGACTGCTCGCTCTTGCGGATCTCCGAACCGATTTGGGGCTTCGGATCTGGATTCTTCTTGGATTTTGCGTCGTCCACGGGCTTCTCTTCGGGCGGCTTCTTAGCATCGGATTTTGTGGTATTCGGGATTTTCGCGGTCTCAGCTTCGGCGTTCTTCGGAGGCGGCGCCGGCTTCTTGTCATCGGCCTTAGAACTCTTGGCCTGGTTGATTCCTGAAGACGACGTCAGCGCGGTGGTGCTGAAGGTGCTCGGAGACGGTGCCGTTTTTGTGGCCTGAAAATCATGGCATAAACCCGAATTCCGAAGTATTCTTACCGTATCCAAGCCTGAAGGGGTCTTCTTACGACTGCAGAGGATGAACGCAGTGATCAGCGTTGCGCAGCCGAGGAACGCGGCCGCCCAACCGACCGCCACCGCTAACATTGCGAAGAATGAGGTCAAAGGATGAGACTGAGTCTGGAGAGACTCGTGAGTGCACTCTGGAGGAAGTTGTAGACCCAGACATGCGTGTCTGCACGTAGGCATCGGGAGGGTCTGCCGCAGGATGGAACTGCACGTAGGCAGTGGGAGGATCTGGAAACAGGAAGGATGAAACTTCTTGGATTCGTGAAACGTCGTCAACGTGGCAGCGAGCTTGTGAAAGCACAAATCGAAAGTCAAGACTGGTCCTGGAACGACTGCATGACGTCGCCCGTTCGTTGTTGTCAATTCCGGCGATTTCGCGGTTTTCCACGTGTTTCCGCGGCCTGTTGGAAGCCGGCGATCTCGCTTGGATGGCTCTTGTGTTCGATGCGTGGCGTGAATCTTGCTGTTCCGAGTGTTTGATCGATCCTCGCGGTCTTAGAATCCCCATTTCAGAGATGGCTCTCAGCGGAGTCCTTCAGTTAGACCTCTCGGGAGATCTTTCGGAGTCCGAAACCTTGGAAATCGGCGCGTTCAAATGGTAAGCACTAGTTTCCTTCCCATTTTTTGAATTCTGCTTTTTCCAGGTTTGTCAAGAAGAACCCCGGATGCAAAGATCGACATGGAGCGAACCCCAACTGCATCCTGCTGGCCTGCCGTCCCAAGAACGAAAGCTCGACTCTTCTATGGAACTGCGCAGCGACGGGGACCTTTAAGTGCACTTACGAGCGCGGCAGCGGATACTACAGCGATCGGTCATCTGAAGAGGTATCAGTTACGTCTTTCACAAGTATATAATCCCGTATTCCCAGAAATGGAAAGCTTCTTTCAATCAGAACAGCTACGAAATTCATCTTTATCCCAGCGAGAAGCTCACGTTGAAGTCCGTCATTGGTTGTATCGATGTCACCGAGTAAGTTCTCTTCAATTTCAAATCCAGCCAAAAAACTGATTTCAGGTCATCTTCCATTGAGATTGCTGATCGAAGCAATGCTCTCATCAAGGGTCCCTTGGACGCAATGAGTGTCAGGATTGATGGGGAGGAAATCTGGCTCTCCAAGACGGTAAGGTTCATATATTCTAGCTCATCTGAAAAGGTGGTTTTTCCAGATGCTTGATTCTTATCCTGGCTTCTTGAAGCAGAAATGGATGGATTCCTACGAGTTCCAGGGAGACAAGATTGGCGAGTTCCTGTACTTCTTGGGAGTCATTCATGGCTTTGAGAACTACTGGTCCATTGACGGTGAGGTTTCGTTGTGGATTCAATGGATTTTCAAGTGGGAAATTTCAGAGAAATCTATCGGCTACGTTCTCAAGCTCGCGGACAAGTACGATGTCGAAGCAGTAGAGGAGAAGTGCGTCAAGTTCCTCCGAATCGATGGAGGATTGGACCATTTGAATAGCGAGCGCCTGCACAAGGTCCCCATCGAGGAGAAGATTCGTCTCGCGGACGAATTCAAGTTTCGCCAAGTCCTCGTGGAATTGATCGACAAGATGGATTCGAAGGAGCTGACGACTTTGCCTTGGCGCGTGACTCTGCTCGGTTACCAGCTTTCCGAGTTTGCACTGCGCATGGTGAAGGTCAAGAAGTCCAGTTTGGTTCACAAGTGTCATTGAGAAAATAAATGTTGTGACAGTTGGAGGAATCTTTGTTGAAAATCTCTTTTTCTTGGGTATTTCATATCTGTGTGCGTGTTTCATTGTCCTCCTCTGTATTTCCATAATGCCGCATTGCAGAAATGAACATCTCCGGTGACTTGAACTTTTCCCAGCCTCAGCAAATCGGCGGATTCATCTGGTAAGTAAGGATTTCCATAAATGCTGGTTCACGTTGTATTTCGTAGGTCTGCGCGCTCTATTCAAAAATGCGACCCAGGGACAAACAGAGGCAATAAGGCGAACTGTCACAGCTGCTTCACTCTGAGCTGCCAACCCGTGGCCGACAGCCTCATGTGGTCTTGCGCGGTGAAGGGAACATTCGACCGGATGATCGAGTATCCGCAGGAAAGTGGGCTTTCGAAAGAGAACAAGTCTCACAATCAGGTGAGAAATTAGGATTTGGTCATGTGGTTAAGGCATTTCAGTGGGAAGCGCTGTTCGGCCAGAGCTGCACAGAAATCCATCTTCACTGCCAGCCGTGGAACGATTCCTCCGCATCTAGAGGGAAGATATCTGATTCGATTCATATCGAAATCACAAAGTGAGTCATTGCAGTTGGGGATTGCAGTTGAAAACGTTGCTTTTAGGTCTGTTCGCATCGATCTTGCCACTCCTGGAAACGCGCTGCTCGATAACGAAGAAGAGAGCGATCGTGTGGAAGTCAAGGTCGACGGAAAAGACATTTGGGTCTCCAAGAGGGTAGGCAAATGCCGGCTTACGGATCCTTTTAACTTGCGCTTCCAGGTCCTCAGTTCCAACTCACCTTACTTCGACGCTCTGTTCTACCGGGACTTCAAGGAGAAGGCCACAAATTCCTACGCTTTGGATGGAGTCAAGATTGATGAATTCAAGCACCTCCTTGGCCTCATTCACGGGCTCAACATGCCCATCGACGGTAGGAATTCGGGTGATTTAAGATGCTCTAAGTACGTGAAATTTCAGCGAAATCTGTCGGATACCTCATGAAACTGGCGGGAGAATTCCAGTGCCAAGCCGTCTTCGAAAAATGCGCCGACTATTTCCTCCACGAAGTTGAAGATCTTGACGGAATGCATCATTCCCGAACTGGAGGACCATTCACGTGGTACGAAAATCGTGTGGACAGTTCCCCTGGATCGAACAGCCAAGGTCGCCAGGACTACGTGAAGCCGGAAAGGATCCCTGTCCTGGAGATGGTACGCCTCGCAGACCACTTCAAGCTGTTCCAGATCCTGGCGAAGTTGATCGATAAAATGTCGGAGAACGAGCTCAGAGTTCTGCCCTGGCGTATCATCCTGGGCGGATCCGAGATGTCCGAGTTTGGCCAGCGTGCGGTTCAGGAGAAGATGGTCAGTATGGGATACAAGATCTGCCGTTGTTAGTCATGTTGGTTGTTGTTGAGTGTTACCATTTTAGTTGAAGTAATAAATGTTGCTTTGGAGAGGAATCGGAGGTTTCAAGACTGGTATTCGGCCAAGCGAGTTCGCTTTGTCCGTCGAGGACATTACCGTGGCTCGGATCCAATCTTTCCTCATCGTCCGCATGATCAAGCTGAAGAAGGCCACGTTGGCGTGTGATACGTGTGAGCTTCGAGGGGCCAGGACAACCAGGACCACGCGAAGAAGGAAGCTGTCGGAGACCAGTTCAAGATGCGCAAGGTCCTGGCAAAGCTGATCGACAAGATGACGTAAGAGGAGCTCAAAATTCTTCCCTGGCGCGTCATCCTGATGGGATCCGAGCTGTCCGAGTTCGGCATGCGTTCGATTTCGAGGCTACATTCTCAAGCTCGCGGACAAGCACGAATTCGAAGCCATGAAGGAGAAGTGCGCCGAATTCCTCCGAATCGACGGAGACTTGGACCTCCGGACCTTTCGGATGAACAGCGTCGACGACATTTGCACAAGATTCCCATCGAGGAGAATATTCGCCTCGCGGACTAATTCACCTAATCCTCGTGGAATTGATCGACAAGATGGATTCGAACAAGCTGAGAAGAATGCTCTGGCGCGTGGATTCGATTGAATCCAAACTGTCCGAGTTTGCCTCGCGCATGATCAAACTGAAGGAGACCAGATGGAAATCGACCCGTTCTATTGGTAAGCTGCAATCGAAAGCCCGATTTCCGTTCCACGTTTTGGACCTGCGCGATAAATGGATTTTTCCAAACAACCAAATCGGCCCGTTCTATCGGCATCTGTTTGTAGTTGCCAGATGGGAGGAGTCGACGCCTAGCAATGAAGTTCAAATAGCATGGCCGGACGTTTCTAGCCTGAATATTTCAGTGGGAAGCGCTTCAACCAGGATCGAACTTCCGTCCATCTGCATCATTACCCGTCGGAGGGTTTCTTCAGTTATGCACCCATCCACATGGCAACCAAGATCCCGTCAGATTCAGATTAAAATCACCGAGTAAGTTCAAAGGATGAGTCGAGGATGAGTGTCAAATACTTGGTTTAGGTCGTTTGGACTCGGATGCTGCCAAGATCAGGATTGACGGAGCGGTTCTTTGGGTTTCGAAACAGGCGAGCTCTGATAGATCTGAGTGACTGGTGAGATAGGGTGACCTCACCATGGTATCTCAACAGAATTTTGTTTCATAGGCGCGGGCGCCACCTTGTTTATGTAAATAACCGTGTTTGCAGAGATCGTCCCGTGCACCCGTCGCGCCCAGTAGCTTTACAGTTGTTTTCCTCCGTCCCACTTACAAAACAGCGCTCAATTTCGCGCTAGCAAACAATCACCCACTAACACTCGGGGCGCCATGCTTCGTCAGTGTTTACCCTTTATCAGCGCATCTGCCCAGCTTCCCCTGTTGAGGGTTGTTGGGCGACGAAATCTGGGCTTATTCACGCCGAAATGTCCGAAGCGACATGCTCTTTCCACTGCTCCCATCGGAGATTCGACGCGCCGTTCGCCATCTACCGTAACCATGCGGTGTTTATCTGCAATTCGTGAGTTTTTCTGCGTTTTTTGGGATCTGAATTTTGTATTTCAGGATCAACTGCCTCATCGCCGCGAATCTGACTTCTGGGATCTCGGTCCAGGTGCAGATGAAGGATGATAGGACGAGGGCGTTGCAGCCGTATCCTTGGGTATCACTCTCCTGTGGATTCTGAGATCCTTAATCCGCTATTTCAGTTTGCTATGAAGCAACTCTACAATCTGGAAAACCGCCTAATCCTGGTCTTCGTCAAATGTGACCGCCGAACCGTGACCAGGACTTCAGCGACCACCTGGGAGGCCTTCTGGGTCCAAATCGATCTCGATCTCATATCCAACACGTTCAAGTTCGTCGGCATCCCAGTTTCGGCGACTTTGACTACGTAAGCAGCACTTTTGGGTCAGATTTTCTAAGATTCAGGTTCAGGGATATCTTCAAGATGCTCCCGGACGGCAACATCATGAAGACGAACGGCGAATACTGCGAAATCTACTCGATATCTGCGCAAACAAGCTCTGTTTTCCCGCTTCCTCCAACCAGTAAATCCCTAGATTTGTGTCCTATGTTTACGCAACGAATTTAGCGAATCCGACGCCGTTGCTGTTCATTCACGAGGACAAGCTTAACTGCCTTCTTCCCGACTTCACAGCTTTGCTCGTCTTTGAAGGCCTGAAATGGATCCGGCACCAGATTTTCCTCCCTCGGAGGTGCTCCCCGGACATGATCAAATACGCCCTGATCAGCGTTACCGTATCCCAGGACGTCATCTACATTTCTTGCTCCTCTTCCAGGACAAATGTCGACGAGGGAGAATGGTTCGCGCTTAACTTGAGGTTTGGGGCTACCGTGATCCGAGTCTAACTCCCCCATTTCAGGTCCCTGCGCCTATCCCCTCTAAGAATCGAGTGGTCAGGACACCGCCTGCGCCAGAATTGCCGGATTATCCACCACGAGGACAAGCTTTACCTGATAGGAAAGTGCGGATTGGCCCGCTGTGACAGCGAAGCCCATCTCTACGTCCTGGATGTTCGGGAGAGCGAGTTTACGGAAGATCTGGATTCCGCCGAGGAGGCAGAATTCGTCACCAATGACGTGTTTGCGTGCCCTGTGTGCTTCGAAGGCTACGAGGAACCCAAACAGCTTCCCTGCTGTGGGAACACAATCTGTGACATCTGTGAAGCACGCCTAACGAGCGACAAAAAGCTCCAATGCCCCCTCTGTCGTCAGGTCATTTTCCTGCGTTCTGAGACGGATAGGCTGCTGCCTAACAGGGCTCTTAAAGGTGGGTCTGCTAGCCAATCTCAAGATCTTAAATCTCCAAATTCCAGAACTCCTCACCCACCTGAAGACGCCTCAAGAAGCCCCCACGTCCCTGGCCTGCTCTACCTGCACTGACGACCTAAAAGCCGAGAAATCGTTCTTCTGCAGCACCTGTGATGAGGACTCAGAACGAATAATCTGTGGATCTTGCGGGATTTGCCATACCCTGGACCACAAAGACCACGTTCTGTCCAAGACTGACTTTGTCCCAGTCGCCCAGCGATCTGAGATGCTGGAAGACCTCCCGAAGTCCCCAAATCTGCATCCCGTGGCCACTTCTTGCTCCAGCGTCCTCAGCCACACGTTCAAATCGGTCCAGGACCTTATCAACGTACACAAAGATGCCCAATCTTCCCTGGAATCCCAGTTCCTTGGCTCTACCGCGATGACCCATTCCTTAGCTGCCGCCAAGATTGAGGAGATCAGAGTCTTGAACCAGAAAATCAATAAGGTCAGTTTCTTTCAGGTCAGGATCTAGGAGAAGGTAAAACTACGAGTTTTAGGCCTGTGCGCTAGTGAAGAAAACGGACCAAAAGCTGCGATCTAAACTCGCTTGCTTGGAGAAGGAGGTCGGGTCCATCTTCGGCGACCAAGGCTAAGCTCAATATTTAATAATGACGACCCCGGAGCAGCACGGCAGTAATCATAACTGTGTGTAAATATCTTCTGTAATCTAAAAATCCAAAAAAGAAATAAGTTACAACCGACGACAATTATGCGTGTGTGGTGGTGGGTGGAAACGGGGGACTGGGGGATTCTCGGATGACGGATGTGGTGGGCAAACTGAAATATACAAACATGCACACAACTAGTAAATCTAGACTAAAATCTAGAGATTTTCAATGAATGCACCAAGTGAGTTCGAATATTTAGAATTTATGGGATGGGTTCGAAGATGGAGAAGAGAGATGTCGAAAGACGGACGGGGATCTATTCAAGTGAAGTCAGCATAAGTAGTTGCTTGAGCACCTTCGTTTGAGACGTTTCGCGGATCTCGCCTGCGAGGAACATTTCGTCGACCACGGTGTAGACCTAAACGATAAGGATACGGTCAAAACGGGCTCGGGGAATCGGGGTTTTGGTGACACCCTAGCTGGAGTATAAACATAAGCAGATGTGGCGCCTCGAATAAACAGATTGGGAAGCCAGAAAAAGCCAAAATGCCCACCTTGTAAAAGTTGAACACCAGGTCCAACTCGCACACGTTGTGGAAGTACTCATTGAGCACTTCGACGAAGTTGTGGATCGCTTCCAGGTAGTACAGATTGTTGTCCATGATGTCGACGCAGATGCAGAAATAGAGACCCGCGTACCTGCGGTAGACGATCTTGAAGTTGCGGAACTGAAATCGGAATCTTAGAATCTTCGAAGCTTACAGAATCCCAAGACTCACCTCAACGAAGTTCGTGTGCTTGGCGTCCCGCACGGTGACACAGGCGTGCACTTCCTCGATCAGCTTCTGCTTCTCATCGTCGTCGAAGTGCATGTACCACTTCGCGAGGCGCGTCTTGCCTGCACGGTTTTGGATTAGAATGAATCGGATCATTCTGCAGGCCTGAAATCAGATTCGAAATCTCCAAAGATCTGGCAGAAATAGCACGAAAGACGACAGAGCGATGCGACAGAGCGTCGCCCAATCGATGCGCGCGGTTGAGAATGGCCCGAAATCGAAGTACAGGCTGCCCGGACAAAATCGAATCTGCAGCACGTAAGGTCAACCAGCGAGAAGCGCGTTGAATACCAGCGTTGCCCTTTGAATCACGTGCGATGATGACAAGAACAGAAATGGAAGCCCCGTTTCGATTTTGCGCGACGTGACCCAGCAGCCACACACGTCGATATCCCAGCAGCACATCGAAAATCTATACGGGGAGAGAAAGCGAGAAGATGGCGTCGCTGTGGGAGCTCGCGACTAAACGCTATGATTGGAAGGAGATTGTCGGAGTTTAGAGGTCGCGCTTCAGCTGGATCCGAGGCAGATATGGCCAACGCGGGCTTGGATCTGGCCGCTATTTGGCCTAGGACGAAATCTTTGGACTTTCGAGGTTGGGATTGAGGCAATCGAGGACTGAGATCCAGCCGATTGGACACCTCACAATAGAATTAAGACCTTTATTCAACAAGATCCACTACAAAGTCGACCAAAATCCTAATTCAAGCCAATCCCAAAGGATCATTCTGCTCGCTGAGCTTGACATAAGCTTCGTTGGCTCGTCCAAGAGACTTCAAATGACTTTGGCACCTATAGAGCAGGGCGAAAGTATAGAGCTCGGAATAAGATACCAACGAGGCGAGGACCGCTGGGAGAACAGCGATGATATGGATAGCCCATGGACTATCCTCTTTCTTGAATCCGAGGTGAATGAAGTCCGTCCAGGCGTTGGTCCAGTCAGCCAAGAGTTGGGGATTCGCGTGGGACAGGATTCTAAAGACGGCACTGCGGCCCTGTTCAATGAAATAAAATTGGTCTATGCCGATAAAGAGAAGAATGTGAGCGGCGACAACGTTCACGACCTAAAACAGGCTGCAAATTATAGTAAAGGTAGGTTCAAATCTTGCCTGCTTAGTCATGTAAGGAATCAGCATCCAAGGTTTCCCTTTGCGGACTCCACGGATTGCCATGCTGGCGATGGTGATGTAGAACATGCCCAAGATGAAGGTGAGGATGCCATATTCCTTAAGCCCAGGAGTCAAGAGAAGAAGATTGATTCCTCCAAGCAGAGTTAAGGTGCATACGATCTGGACGGCGGTCTGAAACAAGAAGAATCTGGGATCTAGGAAGGATGAAATCGAGAACTCACCTTGACATGAACCCTTCCATAGCATAAATAGTCCGGTGAGGCAAGAGCCGCTGATCCCATAACGCAACTGGTTTGATTAGCTTCTCCAGAGGGCTGAGCGCGTTGGACTTAATCGATTTTGCCGACGTCAGCAGCTGACAGTCGCCGAAACTGATTGATCCTTAATTATGCAAACTCAGTTTTTCACTTCTGGGTCAGCTGTTAGCGCGCTGAAGACGACTGAGTCGTAGGAGGAAGCAAAACAGAGCTTTTATTCAACAAGATCCACTACAAAGTTAACCAAAACCCTAATTCAAGCCGGTCCCAAGGGCTGATTCTGCTCGATAAGCTTGAAATAAGCCTCGTTGGCCTGTCCAAGAGACTTCAGAAGACGATGGCACTTTCCGAACAGCATGAACGTGTAGACCTCAAAGAACAATCCCAAAGCGGCAAGGGCAGTTGGAAGGACAGCGATGATATGAGCAGCCAAGGGAGCTTCTTCCGTGTTGAAACCCAAATGAGCACCGTTGCGGTTGGCCGTGAGTTCCGGATTCGCGTAAGAGAGGACTTTCTGGAAGGAACTGAGGCCGACTTCGACAAAGAGAGTTGGGATCAGGCAGACGATGAGGATGATGCTGGCGACTATGATGTTCAGAACCTGAAGACAGCTTTGATTACAGGAAAGTGAGTTGAAAGCTTGCCTGCTTGATCATGTAAGGAATGAGAATTCCAGGTTTCCCCTTGCGGACTCCATGGATCGCCATGCTGGCGATGGTAATGTAGAACAGGCCCAAGATGAAGGTGAGAACGCCATATTCCTTAAGTCCAGGAGTCACTATAAGAAGAATGATCCCTCCCAGCAGGGTGAAGGTAGATACGATCTGGACTCCAGCCTGAAACACGGAAAATCTGGTCTTTATGAGGGCTGAAACCGAGAACTGACCTTGACGTGGACCGCTCCACAGCAGCAATAGTCGCTTGGGACCATTTTCACTTCCGCGATAGCACAAAGTTGAGAGAACCGGAGAAGAAGAAGAGCGGCTGACCCCCAAACGCAAATGTTTTGAATAACCAGATGTCTTTTCGCCGGTTGCTCTTTAGAGGGTTGAGCGAGTTGGGCGTAACCGATTTTATCGGTGCCAGCAGCTGCGAGTCGCCAAAACTGATTGATTCTTCTTTATGCAGAGATGCCGTTTTTCACTTTTGGGTCAGGTGTTAGCGAGCTGGAGAGGGTGAGGGATGAGTCATAGGAGGAAGAAAAACGGAGTTTCCGGGATGAAGATAAGAAGCCGAAAGTTAAGGAAAGTCAGAACTGGATGAGGGCATTGGCCTGAACGAGTTTAATAGATTTAGGTCAGAAAAACATAATGGAGATCGGCCACATCTGGCTGTGAGGAGGGAGTACGACAAAGACTCATGTAAATGTGGCGCCGGTTTTAACGCAAGAAGTTAAAGTTAGTTTCAGAATCTTCCGTGTTTGCAATGCATTTCAAGCTAAATAAGCCAGAGCCAAAGGCTAGGACAACGCAGGACAAGGGTTAGGTTTTTAAACTTCCGTTTGGGTCGATATCGACCTGTCCTCCGGCTGTATATTCTGATCCTGTGAAACGCTAAACAGATCCTGCAATGCACAAGTTTAGGACACAACTTCAATCTTCAGTTTATCTAGCGGTCATCTTCCATCTTGCGCCTGACAGGAATACGGCGAATCCTCAAGCATGCCTTGGCTGCACTGAACCGGAGTGATCCCGTATTTGGCTCATTTCATTATTTGAATCATATAATTTGAGCTTCGTAGATGTTTTAAGATTGAAACGCGTAATCCACATTCAACAGACCATATTCCTGCTTTCAAGTTTTCAAAATTGTGAAACTCTCAGATTCTAAGATCTGAAAACTCTTTTACTTGAATCCTCCTTCCTCTGGATTCCGCGCTTCAAGATTGATCCAGATTGTCACATCCTCACGTCCCGTTCTATGCGTTTCGGATAACAGAACTGTCCAAATTGACTCTATTTCGCCGTGAACCCAACAAGAGATTTATCCAGATCGGCCATTTTCGCTGTCGCGTATCCTTCCTCATCATTCTTCTGCGATTCCATCCAAATCCACAACCTCGGTCATGACCACCACATTGCCAAGCTGACGTAAACAAGCCGTCATTAAGACACCGGCCGAAGAAGCCGCCGAACACCATCCCACTTTGTTTGCTCTTGTTTGCATTGGCTGAAATTGGCTTGTTTGCATTGGCTGAAACCCATTTTCCCAAACACCCGTTTTCCTCTGCAGGACACCCAGCCATCATCATCACACACCCGGACATCCTCTTTCCGCTCCCGCGTGCGCCAATCCCAAGCTCAACAGCGGTCGGCCGTCAGCAGCTGATCAACACTGCGCGCAGCAGAACCCAAATCCCGGCAATTCAAAGAACATTCCGGTCCCACCACGATTGCAATGACAATCGATATTTGCGATGAGCGGCGATCGCGTGAAACAGCGAACGTAGGACATTTTAGAAAAGTCGTGCGTCGACTCGCGCCTGTATTTCTCTCAGATTCGAGTTTGTGTTTTGGAAACGTGCTAGATTCGGACAATGATGGATTCTGGGGACTTTGTGGATAAGAGAAGGCTGGCTAAAGTGAAGCTGTCAACACAGGGGCACAAAGAGTCAGAAAACGCGGGACGGAAACGATGGCTGTTGGGAATGCTCAGAAAGCGATGCGTGGCGCGCGATCGTTTCGCTATTTTCACCTATTTCCATTTTTATGCTGCTCCGATATAATTCGGTTCTTCGGTTTCAGAACCCAACAGAGAATGTCAGATAACGGCGACGAAGAGATCGACGTCGTTGCGCCTGACAACGACGGAGACCCGATCGCAGTGGACGAGGCGGGAAACGAGCTCCACTTCGCTGCGCAGCTGATCTTGGACGCCCATGCCCAGAAGGTGAAGCAGGAACAAGACGCCGGCGCGGAAGAACCAAGCGGGCCGATTACCAGAGGATCCAGAAAGCGGAAAACCACGGAATTGTCCGTGACGTCGACGTCCAACGACGAATCCGTGGCCAATGTGCGGAAGAGCGGAAGAGCCCGAGTCAAGAAGGAGCCTTTCGACGCGTCGGATCTCCAAACTCCAGTTGCAAGCCGGAAGAAGAAGGAAAACAACAGTGCGAACAGCACTCCAGCCCAACAGAGCACCTCAAGAATCGTGTTCTCCGATGATGGATGTCCGGTCTTCGGTGAAATCGTCCCGCAATCCCATCGCGATGCGGTTCCCTTCATCCTCAATGTCGATAACTGGTAAGTGCTTTTGAGATTTCGGGACTTTAAATTGACCCCTTTTCGTCCAATTTCAGCATCGCCAATGGACACGTTTGTGATAAAGTCCCATTCGTGGTGCCTAGAAGCCGAACCAGGGCCAGTTTTGTCTTCGTCGTGCCCTCGGACAACGTCAACAGCATCGAAGAGCTCTTCATCGACGACCTTTCGCCGTGGGAAACCGAAGGAATTCGCCTAAACGCCAGTCAAGCCCTCTTCTCCGCCGACGGAAGTGCCTGCCGACGCGTCACAGCGATAGGAGAAGCCAACCTTATGGTGAAGAAGATGTCCGGAAGCCTTCCGCGCTGCCAGCGCCTCGAGAAGACGGTGTTCTATGGCGTGGAGCCAAGTTCCAAATCTCTGATGGGATACGTCCTCATTTGCTACCTCTACCGCTGTGATGGACTTCTGCCAGTTCCTGCCGACAACGCGGAAACGGTGCATCAGCACCAGTTTGAAGCTGATCGGCCCCAGAAACCGAAACCTCAGAAACCGGCGCCAATTTCGACAATTGTGCACAAGAGCGAACCGCTTCCCGGCGATCCTTCCGAGGAGATGGAGTGCGATTTCGCCGAAAACGGAGCTGTGATCTACTCCAACGACCTTCCGGCGAACTGCGACGACGCTTTGCGGATGATCCTGAACCTGGGGAACTGTATCGACAAGAGGCTGCTGTCGACCAGGCGCCCATTTATGCCTCCCAGCTGTGAAGAAACCGGAGATTACGTTTTCGTGCTGGATATGGGCAATGGAGCGAACGCAGAAATGGCCAGAAAGGATCTGAATTTTGATGGCTTGTCGCCCTGGAACACGAAAGGATGTAAGTGCCTCGATTAAGCTTGAATTTGAGTTTTCATTTTCCCGATTTTAGCAGCTCGAATGGCCTCGAAAGTCCTCTACTACAAGGTCGAAGAGAACGAGTACGTCAAGGTCCCATCGGCTGACCAGGCTAACGTCCTTCTCCGGAAGATCTATGGCGTTCTCCCGAGATGTAACCGTATTTCCAAGCGCGTAAGTCAGATCTCCTAAATTCCATATTTCTAAGATCTGTTTTCAGCTTTTCTACGCCGAGGATATCACCACTAACCATATCATCGGATACGTGGTCATTTGCTACTCCTACGTGGCACCCGGACCCATGCCTGACCGGATCGTCCCTCGTGGTTACGGTGCTGCCCAGGAGCGGATGTCGCGCCTAAAGGCCGGATCCGACGATTGCGATCCTGGAATCGATCTCAGCAACATCCTACCTCCTAGTGCGCAATACGCAACAGCTTCCCCAGATGGCCAGCCCGTGTACAGTAACACGATTCCTACTGTCAGCGACGTGATTCTGCCGCTGATCTTTAACATCAACAGTGTGTAAGTTCTAAGATTCTTGAGGCAGGTCTAAATTTAAGAATTTCAGGGTCGACCCAAACCGAGTCTGCAGTCAAATGCCGTTCCTTCCTCCAGACTGCACGGGAATTGGCGATTTCCTCTTCGTCGTTGCCCCGAGCGCGTTGAAGAAATACCGCTACGTCACCATCGACGGCCTGATTCCCTGGAATTCTAGGGATCAGAAGATGTGCAACCGGCAGTTCTACTACGACGTGGAAGAAGGCCCTGATGGGCAGCCGGTTAAATTCACCCGGAAGCTGACGAAACAAGGATCGAATTTGCTGTTCCGGAAGATCTGTGGATCGCTTCCTAGGGATAGTCGACTAACCAAGAGGGTCAGTTTTGGTCTTCTGGTTCCTACCGTAACCCGGCCATTTCCAGATCTTCTACGCGATCAGTCTTCCTCGAAGGAAGCTCGCCGGCTTCATTCTTATCGCCTACTCCTTTACCTACCCTGGCCCTATGCCCGTGCAGGTCTACGAGAACGAGGACCACGCTTTCAGCCTCCGGCGCCTCCGCGCGATGCAAGATCGCCAGCAAGAGGATAGCGATGAATCCGACGATGATGACGTGTTCATCGACGACAACATCAACGAAGCCCAGGACGACGATGAACAGATCATTTGCGAGCAGGGATGTCCGATCTACGCTAAGGAGATCCCGAAAACGAGCGACGAAGCCGTGACCCTGCTGCTGGATATGAAGAAGAACATCGATCCTGAGCTGATTTCTAAGCGGCAGCCTTTCATGCCTCCGTCGTTCACCGGAATTGGCCAATTCTTGTTCGTCATCGCTCCGGCTGCCGTCAAGTCGGTTAAGGATGTTACGGTAGATGGGTTGGCTCCGTGGAATAGCAAAGGTAGGACATGATTTTCTTAGATTTCCTCTAATTTCACGATTTTAAGACCGCAAAATGGCCACGAAATTCATCTACTACCGGCGTGAATCCGAGGACACCCTCGTCAAGGTCTCCGCTCGCGAAGACGCCGATATCGTTCTCCGCAAGGTCCACGGAGTTCTCCCGCGTTGTCCGCGAATCGTCAAGAAGATCTATTACGCTTTGGACGCGAAAACCGAAGAAACTATCGGCTACATCCTCATCGGCTATCAATATCGCTACCGCGGAGCTATGCCGACGCCCGTAGCGCATGGAAACTCGAAGCGGCCGGGGCACGCGTTCCAGCGGATGTTCCCGAGTACGCTGAGCGAGATGAAGAGTTTGCTCAAGGAGAATCTTCCGGCTGTTGCTATGCAGAAGGCCGCGGAGAAGGCGATGACGGATGAGGCTAGTATGCAGCATCCCTGTGCCACTCCTAACAATATTCATGTGGTAAGTTTCGCTGCTTGATCCTTAAGATCTCACGTTCTATCCATGCGAATTCCAGCTCTACAACTTGGCCAAATACGTCCCAGGCCGCGTGAAGCGTCAAACGATGAAGGAGATGCGTGACAAGGACAGCCCGAACGACATCTTCCTGCGCCGGAACAAACCCCACGCTCACACCGTCGTCAGGCCACGCCAGCTTATCCGAAGAGGAGATATGTATCCACCGTAAGTTCCTAAACCCAGAAAACCGGCTCTAAACCTGAGATTTCCAGTTACGGCCGCCAGAGCGACGCAAACGCGCTTGTCGCGAAGCTCTTCTCAGGTCCAAATGGCCACGAATCCGACGATAACGACGACGAAATTGACGTCGTCAATGTGCAGCCGACGAAAAGCCTC
>KN166194.1:27532-45672 GCA_000757745.1 Steinernema scapterisci
CAGCCAGATGGCCCAGGCCAAGTACCACTCTGGATTGGTTCCTAAGGGCGGCCTGTATCGGCATCAGCTGGTTCCAGCCCGACGAGGAGTCCCACCGAACGCTCAAGCGCACGCCAGTCGTATCGAATGGCTCCAGAACAACAAATCAGGAGATCGTCGTTGGTTGCTGAACGCCTCTTCCAGGACGCTGGCTTCAAGTCCTTCGGCGCTCCAATCCGCGATAATGTCCGCGGTGGAAGCTGAAGTCACAGCGGAGCACGAAGATATCCACTACGGAGGCAAACCCCAAGCGTCCAAGGACGAAGAAGATGCTCACGCACCGGCGCCTCCAGTCCTTCTGCCTCGCTCTGGCGCTCCGTCCACCTCCGCGGGCCTGAATCCGAGAAGTACGCAGAAATTCCGCGTGTTCCGGAGATCACACCAAGGAGCTCTGGAAGAACTTCATCCCCTCACGGTGGCCCAAGAAGAGGCCGAAGGAGCCGCAGCGGCGCAACGCGTGGAAGAAGCCCAGGAGGGCGAAGTTGTCCACGCCGAAGGCGAAGTTGTGGACGAGGAACAAGTGGACGACGGAGCCGTATATGTACAAACCGAGGACGGCGAAGTGTACCAGCAGTATCCCGTACAAGGCCACGAAGGCGAATACCTCAACGAGCACGAAATCATCCATGAAGTCGTCGAGCACGTCGTCGACGAAGATGGCCAAATCCGCGAACTTCCCGAAGGACACCAATACTACGTGGGAGCCGAAGGCGAAGTGTACATGGAATGGGATGGTGAGTTCTGGAGCCAGGGTTACGGTATTCTAATCAGTTTAATTACAGGGTCGACACCTCCGGAAGGCGTCGAAGTGTATGACGAAGAAGAGGTCGATGTGTATGTATGATACGGCATCCAGAAACCGGAACAAATACTACACACATGATCTTATTCTACGTTTTTTTCGACTATTTTGTTATCTTCACACAGTTGTTATTCCCAACATGCGCAGACAATAAAAATGTGCTTTATAGGAGCTTTATCTTTCTCTCTCGCCTGCACTTTAGCACAAATCTGGCCAGCTTCCAAAAGCTGATAAAGCCCACAGCCACGATCCCAAGAATCACGGCGATTACATCCATATTATGATACTCGACAAATCCGAGTTTTGTCCCATAAGGGACAAGATTCTCCAGCTGCTTAAACTCGCCCAAGAACTCGGTCCACTTCCTTAGGAGCATCTCAGGCTGGATGGGCTTCTTCTCGATCATTTTCTGGATTCTTCGTGCCGCGTTTGTGTAATTCTGGTCGTTAAGAACAGCGTCCAAAGCTTCGAAAATCCGCTCTTCGGAGATCTCGTTCTTGGCTAGGTTGTAGCCAAATCCGTGCTTCGCGGCGATTCGGCCATTCCGGGGCTGATCTCCGAAGAGGGGGATTGTAATTATGGGTTTCCCGGCGTTGATAGCTTCTTGAAGGCTGTTGTAGCCGCCGTGGGAGATCAAAGCGGCAGTTTTCGGGTGCTGGAGAAGGTCGGATTGGGGGAGCCATTTGGCCAGAAGGACGTTAGAAGAGATCTTGGCGTTGAGGTCGTCGGCGCCGTAGCGGAACACGAATCTGACTTCTAAAGCATGACTTTTAAACTCGTTTTCTGATTTCATACTACCTGGAAATCTCCTAAAAGCTCCGAGAAAGGCATCCTTCCAACTCTCCGGCATCAACTTGGGGTCCACGGCGCTGCCAAACGTGATCACAACCACCTTTTCCGCATTTTCCACGGCAGTTTTGAAGACCTGAAATCACAAAGATCTATAAGGCCCGAAATCAAACCTAAACTGACCCCGTCCAGCGGCTTAGCATTCAACTTCTTCATCCCGAGACCTCCGATATACACAATTTTGTGAAGCGTCGGCCTTGGGAGATCATAGAACTCATTACTGTTGACCATAACCAGCGGACATTGACGACCTAAATCTCTCAGATCCGGGAAATTCGGGTCCACGTGCTTCCGGAACACCTCAGTTTGAGGGCTGATGACAAGCCACGGGTAGATGATGGGAAACAGGAATCTCCCGAGCTGGCTTTTGAGGCGTTGGACAAAGCTCATCTCGTCGGAGGCGTCGGACATAATCGCTAAGTAGAAGAATTAGGAAATGACTTAAAAGTGGAACCTACGAGGCACGTAGCTAGGCGGCGCTGGGACCCCAATATCATGGGCAACGATGTCCGCAAGCGGTCCGCTGTTGAGCCAAATCCACGTTGGAATCTTCGCATAGTGAATCAATCCTATCGGGCAGTATTCGTACATGTGAGTGAATGCGAGATCGAACTTGGCTTCCTTGAGTCGTGTCATAAATTCTTGGTTATTCACAAGCTCTGAAATCCACAAATTACGAAAGGACAAGGATTACGGTAGCTCACTCTCACAGCTCCTCTTAGACGCATCCGCTATGGTTCCAAACTGCCTCCTTATGCGGCTATCCCAGATCGGAATTTCCTTGAAAACCACGTTCTTCATGCCCTCTTCCATGGACATCGGAGCGGTTACGGTAGCGTCGATCTTCCAGACTGCAATAGGGCCACAAATACGAGAACTTCCAGGAAGTGACTTACCTGTGACGTTAGGATAAATTTCCACAGCCGGCTTCGGAATTTTCATGGCTTCAATTAGGATCAACGTCACATCGTGGCCCGCTTTTGCCAGCTCCTCGGAGACGCGCTTATTCCAGATTATCTAAATACCGTAATCCCTGAAATTAAGGATCTAAGAACATACCTGGCTGTTGATCTGATCCGGACTGAAAACCGCAATTTTCAGGGCCTCGGCGGCTAGGAAGAAGGGCAGCAGCCGGAGCATACCTAAAAAGTGAAAATTACAATCGACCCAGAGGCTTTATAGCCCCTTATCACAGACCTAAGGGACGAATTGCACGTGCGATCTTTGAAAGATCAGCGACAAAGCCGATAACAAAATCTGACGCAAGGATGACATGATAAGGACACAGACTCGCTCAAAAGTGAGCACGGAAATCCCCGATGGCAGCAATTCCAAAACAAGCCCGGTCCCGCCACGCACCGCATGACAATCCCAATTGCAAGGCGACGTTTTCACACCTACATTTCACACTACGTGGCATCGTTTCCCCAGCCTCGATCTCCCGCATAAGCCCACGTTCCAGTGTATTTCATACACCACTAGGAACCATGGCTTCCCGCGCTGAAATCTACGTCAACGCCGCTATCGCCGCTGCCGATGGAAACGACGCCCTCCAGGATCAATGGATGCAGCTGAAGAAGTTCTACGAAGAGAAGCTCTGGCACCAGGTCACCAAAGCCATCCTCGAGGGTTTCGCCAATGACCGGCTTGGAGTTTTGAGCCTGAAGGAGATGTTCGACAACTTCATCTCTGAATTCAAGTCGCACATGAATCTCGAGGATCTGGCGATAATCGTGATCTACGTTGCTGATGATATGTTCAAGACTGGTAAGGATTTCGGCTCTTGTTCTAAGCTGATTTCGCTCTCATTTCAGACCAAGAAGCCGCCATCGAATTCCTGAAATCCCAAGAGGAGTCCTTCGCCCGGAACAAGCCTGCTGCCATCCGAATTCAAGTCGGCGTCATCGACCTTTACCTCAAGATCCGAGATGACAAGGGAGCTCTTATCCACAAGGCCGCCGTGAAGGTTAGATTTGGTGTTGTAAGGTCTTAACTCTGACGTTTCCCGATTTGCAGGAACTGATAGAAAGCGCGGAAAAGGCCGTCGACGAGCTCTCCGGCGTCACCATGACCCACGCTCCGTTCTTCCGCGTTTACGCTCTCTACCACCGTGAGACCAAGAACTACGCCGCCTATTACCAAGAAGCCCTCCGGTATCTCGGCTGCGAAGATCTGGATATCCTCGAAGAATCCACGAAGATCGAATACGCGGTTCTCCTATGTTTCGCCGCTCTCTTGGGACGAGATGTGTACAACTTCGGCGAACTGGTAAGTCAAGTATCTTAGATTTCTGGATTTACCTTGTTTCCTTTTCAGCTCGCCCATCCCGTGCTCCAATTCATCGCCGAAGGCCAATACAAGTGGCTCTACGAACTCGTCATGGCCTTCAACGCAGGCGACATTCCGAAGTTCAAGGCGCTGGAAACCGTATGGGGAGAATGGCCGGATCTCAAGGAGAACGAGGCCTTCATCATGGACAAGATCCGCATTCTCAGCTTCATGGATTTGGCCTCCACTCGCGCCAACCACGAGCGCAAGATCCCTCTGGCCGAAATCGCCAAGAAGGCCGAGATCCCCACGGACCAAGCCGAGTTCCTGGTTATGCGCGCTTTCAGCAAGAAACTCGTCCAGGGATCCATCGATCAGGTAAATCAGGTCGTCGAGGTCACCTGGGTGGCTCCTCGGGTCCTCTCCAGGGCTCAGATCGGAGGCCTGGCTAACCGTTTCATGGATTGGATGCGCAAGACAACCTCTGTTGAGGATGTGATGAAGGACGAAGCTGGGGAGTTGATCGTAAAGAGCTGAGTCGAACTTTTGTGACTTGATGTTGGTGAATAAACTAATCTGTGGCGTCTTAAGGGTCTTTTCTGCAAGAGGGCAAAAGTTGACTCAAATGTGAGAATTTGTAAAGGGCAGCGGAAAGGGATTCCAAGGGTTTTATGAGTACTATTGTTGAGTGAGATAACACCGGAAAGTTTGCACTTTGAGGCAAATAGGAGGATGGACGTGGCTTATCTCCCACGTTGCTTCATATTTCAACGTTTCGGAGAGTTGGTTTCTGGGAATTTCGTGCTGGAAAATTGGGATTTGGGGGAGGCTATTTAGGGAGAGATTCGGGGCTGACGAGGTCCATGTTTTGCTAAGATTAAACCTCGTGTTCTCCTGTCATTTGTGACCAGTCAGAAGGTGGCATTTCCCAGAAATCCCAATCTGCAAAAACATTTTCTTTATCCTCTTCTGACTCATTCCAAAAAGTCAAAATACTTCTGACGGCATTTCGTGGGTCAGACGTCCAAGTCATTCTTTCCAGAGTCGATTTCTGAGAAGTATTTTTCGTGTTTCATATCCACGTGGTTGTCTTATCCCCCTCCCTCAATTCCGGTTTTGCAGGTTTATAAGCCTGTCTTCTTGACTCACTAAACATTAATCTTTCAGGGATGAATGAAACATCCTCAACGGCCTTTGTCCGCTATCCTTATTGTGACTCCCATGACCAACTGGACGTGTATAACGTTTCCTACGAGAGGCAGGAGAATCTCTTAGCTGGAGCGATTTATGCTTTCCTTGGAATGATAACGATTTTTCCGAATATCCTTGTTTTGGTGCTGATCTGGTAAGTCGATTCTTGATTTCCTGTAATCCTGAAGATGCCCTCTTTCAGCCGCCATCCCCTGAATACCCATAGCTGCTTCAAGTTCCTGGCTCTGATTGGGATTATCGACTTGGCAAACCTGATCTTGGCCTGTCCGGTCAGTGGATTCCTATCTATATTCAAAGCCACTCACTGCAAGCATGGAGCCGTGGTAACTACGATAGGATACCTGTCTATGAGTAAGTCCAATGTGCCGATTTAAGGTTCTAATCCCACGTTTCAGTAACCTGGACATGCTCTTCTGCCTCGCATCTAATCATGGCCATCAACAGGATCCTGGAATTCGCAAATAAGCGATTATCACAGAAGCTGTTCTACGGGATCCGAAGCTGTTCATGGGCCGTTCCTGTGCTTCTCTATGGATGTCTACTGAACACGCTGGCCCAACGTCCTTATTACGTTTATGACCCTTTCGGGGGAGGCTGGATCTACTCGGTAATCGTGGACGGACATCTCAGCCAGGTAGAAACTTGAATTCTAAGGTATTTGTAGGTCAAATTCGATCCAAAAAACATTTTTGCCCACTCGTTTTACCTTCATTTACCTTCATTGACGCAATAAACGAACCTATTTTCAGAACAATCTAATCCTGCTTGTCAACAATGTCGGCATATCCTTAATCCTCATCTTTCTATACGTTATACTTATCCTTTTCGTTTACAAGAACCGCAGGAAGACGGAGCGAACGAAGAATCGGATGCAGCTGAAGGTAGGGGACCAGCCTCAGCCAAAACTCAATCTTGATTTCCAGGTCACCCAACAATCGATCGTCTCTGGAGTCATTTCCATCATCGTCATGATCGTTTCCCTCTACAACAAAAATGGGTCTTCCAGAATGTCCTCCAAGTACGCCCCCATGGCCACGCATCTGGCTTGGATCGCTGTCCACGGTATTTCCACTCCCAAAAAGCGCTCCTTATGAATCCCCAAATTCCAGGGTCAACTGCCTACATCGTCCTCTTCACGAATCCGTACGTGAAACGCCAGCTTCTGAAACTGCTTGGCTGCAAACGAGCTCCAGTGGCCAGCGTGGCCACAGCCACACCAATCAGCTACACCAACTTTTAGTGGCTTCGGGTCTCGCGCGGAATTGCCTGTTCGGTTGTGTGTGACGAGCGGTAGAAATAAATTTTGGTTTTCGAAATTATGTGGTTGGAGGCGGATTTCTTCCGGTGATTTTGCTGAATTCCGGCCTCTTCGGATCGATTTCTTGGGTTTCTAGGGGTCGGCGATCGATTCGGCGAGTTTCAGAATCATGTTTACGCGTTTTGGCGAGTTTTTAGGACGTTTCAGGTACGTGTTCAGGCGTGTTTTTAGCATTTGGTGAAGCTCATCTGATGACAATCAAGATTCCGGCATTTAGCGTCGAGTTTCAGCTCCGAATTTCGTCCCCAGATCGGCGAAATCGTGAAGCCGCGTTACTGAAGCCATTCTTGAACTTTACATGCGCTAAAATTTCACGATTTCGCGACTTTGTTTTGATAATTTTCGTGACCTCCGTCGCATGGAATGCAATGATGATTTAAGCTAATTTTTGGCCTATTTCCAGATTTGGGAATACCCGTAGTCATCCGACATGTCGTCCTTGACTACAGCCGCCCATGAGCGGTTCTACCTGCGCGACAAGGGCCTCTGCGTCCTGCAGGAGATGATCCGCAAGGACCCCGAGTCCTACAAGGAGGAATTCGTCGAGCAGTTCCACCACTTCATCCAAACTGCGAAGCTCATCCATCTCCAACCAAGCCAGCACCAGATGGACATCCAGCCCCTCCTGGAACTCGTCACCTTCCTCGCCTCTGTTGGATTTCATTATCAAGGTGAGTCTAAGCTTCCAATGACATTTAATGATCCCAGTTCTTCAGAGGAAGCAAAGCAGTTTGCCGAAACCATGATGGACCTGCTCCGTCAGCAGGGAACGGGTCTGGATTCCGCGATCCGCATGGCGTTCTGCAAGGCCCTGATCGCCCTCAGAAGCCGCGACATCGTGGATACCGTAGCCCTGTTCGAGCTGTTCTTCGAACTTATCCGCTGCGAGGACAAACACCTCAGGAAGTTCGTCTTCGACTCGATGGTCGGAATCCTCCACAAGATGCACAAAGTCGCCGGAGGAAACGCGGCGAAATGGCGCGGCAAGACGAAGAACTACATCTTCGGACGCCTGAAGGATAGCCGCGGAGTTGTGGCCAGAACTGCCCAACTGATCCTTGTGGACGCTTTCCGCAGAGGATACTGGCGCGACAACGTCACCGCCAACGCTTTGGCCGATCTCTGCTTCCACAAGATCGTTAAGCTGCAGGTAAATCACGTTTCTAAAAGCTTTAATTAACAGTTATTCTTAGGTCACCAGCCTGAAATTCTTCCTGGGCTCGCAGAAGGACGAACAAGGCCTCGACGAAGACTCGGACAGCGATGAAGAAATGGGTGGAGGAGGCAAAGACCCGAAATCCGCAAAGGACCTGATCTCCGCCTTCCGTCACTCGAAGAAAACCAAGAAGAAGACGAAGGAATTCGAAGCCGCTAAGAAGGCGCTCCACAAGGAGAAGAAAAAGAAGAAGGATGCGAACGCGAAGCTGTGCAACTTGGCCGCTATCCAGCTTCTCTACGATGCCCAGCAGTTCATCGATCGTCTCTACGGAATGCTGGAAGGCAAGAAGAACGAGAAATTCGAAGTCCGAATCCTCCAGATGGCCCTCTGCGCTCGTATCATCGGTATTCACAAGCTCCAAACTTTGGGATTCTACTCGTATCTGCATAGGTAAGTAGCTAATTATGTCTAGTAGACATCTAACTTGTGGCCTACGTGCGGATGCGAACGTTGTGCCGTTCCGAGAGAGGCTCATTCGTGGATAGGGCCAGACAAGGACCGGTTGGTTTTGCGGTCCGAATGACCCACCGATCGCTGTTGTCCGAAATCTGCGAATAGCGGCTACGTGTGAAAGAGGCTGTCTAGCATACAGCTTTCAGTCATACCAGACGTCTCGTTCTTATTGGCCAAAACAGCTGATCTGTAAGCAAGAGCATGTGCGGACCCGTTGGCTAATCGACCGGTCTGTTGTGCCTTTTCGCTTGTAAATGATTCTTGCGCAGACTTGAGACGAACTGGTAGTCACGTAAAATCGCCTTCCGCACGTAGCCATTCTGTGTAAAGTTCGATTTCATTCTACTTTGAACCCCATTTTTACCTCCAATATTTGCAGATACCTTCAACCCAAGCAACGCGAAGTCACCAGAATCCTGCTCTACGCTGCCCAAGCATGCCACGAATTCGTCCCTCCCGACATAGTCGAACAAGTCGTCCGAGTCATCGCGCAGAACTTCGTCTCTGACCGAAACTCGCCAGAAGCCATGACCGTCGGACTGAACGCCATTCGCGAAATCTACGCGAATTGTCCGTTCGCCGCCTCGGAAGATATGGTCACCGACCTGACCGAGTACAAGACGTACAAGAATAAGAACGTTTCCATGGCCGCGCGTGGTCTTATCACGTTCTTCCGTGCGGTCAATCCCAAGCTACTCCACCGCAAGGACCGTGGCAGGCCGACCGGCGCTCCTAGCCTCGTCGAGAAGTCGCATCTCGAGTATGGTGCCGACAACGCCACGGCGTACGTGCCTGGAGCCGAGTGCCTTTCAGAAACGGAGCCTGATCCGGCCGAAGAGGAAGAGGCCGAGCTGGATTCGGATGACGACGGATGGGTCGATATGCCAGATTCCGGAGATGAAGGTAACAGCCAGGACAGCATCGAAATCGAAGATTCCGATGACGATGAGGAAGACGATGACGACGAAGAAGTCGACGACGAAGATGGCGAAGAAGTAGATGACGAGGAAGATGAAGACGCCGACGACGAAGAGGAGGAAGAATTGGGCAGCGAAATTGAACTGGAAGGCAGCGACGACGAAGAGGCTGAAGAAGCGCCCAAGGAGAAGAAGAAGAACAAGGGTCAACTGAAGGCCGAACGCCGAGCCGAGAAAGAAAAGGAGAAGAAAGAACTCGTGGAGAAGGCGAAGCAGATCAGTGAAATCAGGATTTTGACTGATTCTGATTTCAAGAAGATCCAAGCGCACAAGATCCGCCAGCAGGTGTCCGGCGAGAAGCGTGGCGTGAAACGGACCAACGATGACATGAAGTTGGATGACGAGCTCGCTGACAAGATTGCCAAGTGAGTTTTTTGTCGGATTGAATTGGATTTTAACTTTCTCACGTTTCAGGAGAGATACGGGAGACGGTCTGCCGAGGTTGAACGATATCGAGCACTTCCACAAGCGCAAGAGGATGAACAAGGAGGACCGTTTGGCCACGGTCATGGAGGGTCGTGAAGATCGCGGCGACTTTAACAAGCCCAAGGCGAAGGTAAGCACATCGTTTTAAGGGTTGGTTTGGGCTGGGCACGACCGGTCAGCAGAAGCTGAGAGGTCGAAATGAGGTGGTCGCTGGTCTAGGCAAGCTCAGACGTCTAGAAGCATACGTGCGCACGGTGATGGGAGCAACCGATGACCCACTGGTTGGGTTCAATATCAGACATGACATTGGCACGTAGCCATGCGTCTGACAGCGGTCGTAGACAGTCTCACAGCATCCTAGATGCGGCTTGGTTTGGGTCGAAAACGACCGATCCCCAGAAGCTGTCAGGCCGAAATGACATGAAGTGGTCGTGTCTAGACAATCGGTTTATGTCTGTAAGCGTACGTGACCACAAGGTCATCGCTTCTAGACGTGGGTGGTGCACGTAGGCACCATTTAGGCGTAATTTCAGACATGTAGTGAACATGTCTGACTGGGTCTCCTTGTTGCTTCCTAGACAGCAGTGAGACGACCGATTAGCGACCACGACCGGTTCGCTCAATGGGATCTTCATGGAATGACCCAATGTCCAGAATTTATCTGATGCACGTCAGACATTTGACGGCAATTCAGACTCAGATTCTGCACGTAGCCCATCCACTAATCCCAACTTTCCGTTATTTATGCTAATTTCCCCCACTTTCCAGGGTCCCCACGTCGGCCGCACGAACCGCGAACTGGCGAAGCGCAAGAACTTCCAGATGGTCAAACAGAAGGTGCGCGGAAAGAACCGACAACGCAGTTTCAAGGACCAACAAGTCAGCTTACGGAACTACCTTCTCCGTCAGTCCGGCCGGAAACCCGGAAACAGCCGTTAATTGTTACATTCGTTTTCTTGTTATTTGTTACACCACCACCGCGAGGATTTTGTTGTTTTCTCTTGTTTATTGTTTTCAGAAATCCATTTTATTCATTGAAGCAAAAGTGTATCACAATGTCCAGTTATGCTCTTTGCAATCGTTGCTGTCCAGGAGGTTCACCATGGCCACGGTGGAATCGTCCGAGTCGCTGTTCTTGAGAGACACGTTCGTGGGGACTCCTGCGGCCATCAGCTTCTGGTCCATAGAATGGTTTGAGTTCCCCACAGTCTTGTAATCACAGTCGAGGGTTTTGATGTCCTCACGAGGGTGCAAGATGCAGGTTTTGAAACGTTGCAGAGTGACGACGGAAGCGTGGTAGATGGGGCGATTGCAGACACAGTAGATCGGAAAGTGCATAGCGCTGGAATAGGATGAGGGTAAGTTGGGTTACGGTAGGAGATGGGCTACCTTGAGACGAGGGTCAGGATGCTCATGATGTCGTTCAGGTACGAGTAGTAGATGGTGTAGGTCTCGGATTCGAGCGATTCCTTGTGGAACGCTTCCCAGAAGGTGATGAGGACTTGGAGGGACTGGGAGAGCAGGTACATCGTGATGACGCTGATGAGGGCTCGTGTGGCGTCCTTAACGGAACCTCTCCCATTGTCGGAATTCATGACTGGCGCGCCCTTGATCGTGCTCGTCTTCCGTTGGTCCTCCTTTAGCCCGATTATGATGAAAAAGTTCATGAGGACTAAGGCGAAGAACGGGATAATCCTGTCGACCATATTTCGCGTCGCGAACATCCACCAGAATCTAATTAAACTCTTTGTTAGACACCACAATTCGGAGACCGGATTACGGTACCTGTAGGTCTCAATTTCGGCCAAGAACGCGGGGACAATCTCGTATCTGGCCCAGTCTGTGCATTCCTCCTTTTCAACGTATTGGATCTCAAAGAAAGTGCAGATCTTGTAGGCGAACGCGATGGCGATGCACAGAAAACACATTAGAGGTCGATGGGAGGCGACAAATCTGGAATCCGGGTGATTAGGTTAAGGTCCAAGGGGCCTAGAAACTCACTTTCTGATCTTCTCCGCTCCACTATTTTGCAGATTCTGCGTTCTTAAGAACCTCTCCGTCGTGGCGCACATAATTAGCATCATCGAGGAGAACATGGCGCAGTTGGATTCCGTCATCACAGGACGGAGATAAGCCAGGAACATGTGGTAGAGCCAAAGCAGCTGGAACTGGTCCATATAAACCTGAAATCGTGGGAATGGGGAATCGGGGTTACGGTAGAATGTGACTTACGGGAACAGTCATCAAAGCGATGTAGTTGAAAGCCATGAGCACGTCGATAAAAGCGAGGATTCCGAGGTAAAAGAGCGAAGTGCGGCGTAAGGAAGGGTTGAGGAGGAAGACGAGCGTGAAGAACGAGTTGAGCAGGATGGACATCAAGGCAATCGAGGTGGCGAATACGCCGATAAGGTAGATTTTGATGTGTAAGTAGTCGGTACCCTGGAAGAGAGAGAGGAAGGATCAATATGGGGAAAGTAGGCTTTCGACAGACTTGTTTGTCCCTATTTCCCAGACGTCTCCACGTGTAAGACCTCCTTAAATCTCCTTATTTGCAGCCAGCAAGGAAATCAAATCTCCCTTATCGTGTTTATGTGCCTTAGGACAATCAAGTTATAGACCGGATTTCCCTGTTCCCAGAATCTCAGAACCCCAGTTTGTCTGTGTTCCCTTCACCGGAATCAAGACTCCTAATCTCAGGTCAACAAGATCTAATGACAGCCTACAAAGTTGTCACTTTATCCTGACGTGGTAATTGTCTAGACAGCTTTGTTTTCGCTCTTTTGGGCCGCCAGTTCCTCCTAAAACGTGGGGGTTCCAGGCCCAGACCTATAATGAGCTCGTCTCAAGTGCATCTGACTCCCAACGGAGGCATAAATCTGGACGTGTTTTTTCCTGGTCCTTCTTATCTAAAGCCTGATCGCCAAGTTTGAACGTTGAGGCTGAAATCTAAGGATTTCGAGTCTATGTGTCAATTGTCAGTCAGCCGAAAAATCCACGTTTTGCATTTCAAAACAAATCTCAAATCTCGGGTGTTTCGGAGAATTGTCATTTCGGGTCTCTTGGGATTCGAGCAGAGGAAAACTTGAGAAAAGCCTTAAAAATATCAAAACCCAAAAAACGGTAAAAAAGGCCCTAAAGTCCCTACAAATTAGCCGCCCCTGGGTGGCCCAGAAACGTTTATTCCTCGCTCACACACACACGAGATAATCTTCTCTTCGCTGGGAAATCGAATTTAACGTCGTGTCTGGGTGTTTCTGATAGCTCGCGAAACGCTGAATAAAATTATTTTGTGGTGTGTGTGCAAGAAATTGAAATTGTCACAGAATAAAGTGGATTAGTCGTGGTGTCTCCGCTGGTGTGTGGAGGAGTGTGGAGAAAGCTGATTGGTTGTTTCAATAAGGAACTTTTTGCGGATGGTCAGAGAACAACGGGTTATCCGATAGTTTACAAAAATATTGAAATAGGGAATTAGGTTTACGAAGCCCGGACGCAAAAAATGGTTTCAATTGCTCAGAGGTGGTTTGATCCAGAATAGGCGCCGGTGTGAGTTCTCAAAAATTGATTTTGGGCTTAAATGAGGACTATCAAAAATAAAAAATTGAAACCAAGTTTCTCAAAAGTTGTTAAGGAAAGGGTGTATCCTATGCCTCTCAAAGATCCATATCCAAAAATTACAAAATGTTCGGTTCACGAAGATGGTGATGGTGCAGAAGATGGTGCACAAAAATATTGTAATAGGGAATTAGGTCTCCACAAATTAGGCCTCCACAAAATGGTCTCAATCACTAAAAATTGGTGGCCACAACGCGTAAATTCAAAAATTACAAAATTCAGAATGCAGTTTCGGACTTTAAATAACAAAAATTTAATACAACTCTTCCTTGCTAATCGAAAAAAAATTGAAAGTTGGAGTTTCTAAGCGCAAAAAATTACTAAAATCGATTTCAAGCTTGCGAAAATCGAATTTTACTAATCTGTTCTAAAATCATTAATTATGGTTTCTTAAATCATATGCTTAACTACAAACAAGATTCCTATCAAAATCACCAAAAAATTAGAATACTTGTGTCCTTAAAACATTAGATTTACCCTAGTAAAAATACGGGTATTCTCCGGATGCAAGACGCAAAAAATGGTCTTACTTATGAGTTGGTTTGATCGAAATTAGGTGTCAACATGAGTAAACCGATAATTCCGAAATCCTAAAAGCCCGAATAAAATCTTTTTCAAGTTTCTCACAATTTGGCATTAAAGGTTATAAGTAGAAAAAAATTTGTCTGAGGAAAGACCCAAACAAACAATCATTAGCACAAAAAAATAAAAGATGAACAAAAACATATTAAAGTTAACCTCTAAATAAAAAATTTCGTTTTGAACGATGGGGCCGTTTAACGCCAAAATTTGAGATTGCTGAATGAAGAACTCAATTTCCAAAAAATATTATTTCAAGAACCTCAAACCTCAAACAAATTTCAAGATAACCATTATCAAAAATCAATTTAAAAACTGGAAGCTTAAGAAAAGCTCTTAAATTGCAAACCCCGGCAAAGTCATCCAAAAATTGTGTCTTGAGTTAAAACAGCTAAAAGGCTCAATCCAAACATTCCAAAAGTATGAATTCAGCTAACCGTAACCTGCTCTGACCGATGCTAAAAATTCAGTAAAATGGAATTCAGAAAACAGCCGCTGATGGGAAGTCAAGCATGCAACTAGCTCTTTACAAGATCAAAAATAGCCTCTATGGCCCTACACAGCCTGCATCGACCAAACGACGGGACTTCAAAAATTAAAGTTAATTTGAAGCTTGACATGATGTTTATTTTGAACGTGTCCAGCCATGGTCAAAACCTAGTCTTAAATTTAGAATGACAAAGCCAGAAAAAAATATGAATTTAAGAAATCAGCATCCAAGTAGCCACCACCAAAAATGAATTTGAGAAAAGCACTCCCGGGAACCCCAAAAATCAAGAGTTTAAGGAACACTATAACCAGAACAAAAATTACATAAAAATGCCGTAAAAATAAAAAATGCAACTTTGTGTTTTCAAAGAAGAACTCAAATATAGAATACGAAAATAGCGTTGATCGAAGCGTTAAGATAATATAGCATCCTGCCGATTAAACCAAAAATGTTGATCCATCGGCACCTTTGAAAACAAGAAAATGCCTATGAAAAAACAAAAGACGTAGCGACTAAATTAATGTTATTCGATTTAAAAATTTGGGTGTGATTTGCCTGTTTATCGCGAAACGCTAAATAGTCATTTGCGAAATTAAGACTCAAACAGAGCTTCAGTAAACAGCCACTAATAGGAAGACAAGCTGTGCTTGAAAAACAGGCAGCTCTTGTACAAGTCCAAAAATATACCCAAAACAGGCTCTATAGCTCTCCACAGCCTGCACAAATGGCTCCAAAAATAATTGTGCTTTTGAAACCACCGAAACCTTAGATTTATGCTTATCTACTAAAATGGCCCCTTGAACCCAGTCCCTTAAAGAGATCCAGAGATCGCAAACCCCAGACTCACCATATAATAACAATTATCGTCTTCATAATACTCATCAGTCCTCAGAACCGCTCCAGCCACCGATTCCACCACAGAAGTAGCAGTCACGTTCCGATTCGCCATCGTCATCTGCTTCCTGGCATCCGACCAAAAAATGACACGAAATGTCTGGAACCAAAAAATGATGAATAAGCTCGGATTTCCTCGACTCTCACGCTAATCCACGTCCACCACGATTCCACGTCCACAAGGCTAATCCACGCGAGTTGTGCACCCAGGAAAGCAGCAGCAGCGGCAGCAGCCGACTTCCTGCCGCCAGCTAAGAAAGTGGGAGGAGCGTCAAGAGTGCCCTCGGTCCCACCTTAAATACAGCTGCTGTCCGGGTGGAAAGTGGATGTTTCAGGGCATGCGGGAAGATGAAGAAGTAAACAGGTGGAAATTATGGGCAATTAGAAAAAACCGATAATTTGGTTAAAAGTCCTGGAGACACAAAGAAAGAGGCTAACGCTTGTTTTCGGCCAGGACTGCCGGGAGGCCAAATTGAGTTACATACACGCCCGGACTTTGGGTCTTGAGTGGTTTGGGCACTTCTCGGGAGGTTTAAGATCACCTCTTCCGTAAGAGTCCAAAGTGCGCTGGGAACTCGAGTGGCCAAAATAGGGAAAGATCAAAACGAGGCTTCTTCAAGCCTGCACTGCCCTCATTAGGATTTTCTGGAATTGGGATTCAGTAAGGTTGGGGAAGGGGACAAATCTAAAGGTCAGGAGAACGTTAAGGTGGGACAATGATCAACTTATCCTTAGATTCTCATCAAACTAACTTCTCATAACAAGCTGCCCTGGAACCTATAGAAGCGTGTAAATCTAAAGGTCGAAAAACACATAAATGAATCCTCTGATCCACAATTAATGACTTTGTAGGCACTCAGACACGCTGATCTCAGGCTGGAACTTTAACCTCAGAACCCATCAAAGATCGTCTTGTTTTCGTTATCTAATAATAAGGGGAACCCAGGAGTTATAGCTCTCTCTACCTACATACATCATTAGAAACTCAGTCTAGGAAAACAAGGAATAAAGGTAGAGTTGACTTGTTTATGGAGACATGAGATCATGCGTTGTTGAGCCACAATCTAGACGTACGGTCATGAATTATTGATTCGCCATTCGAGCACATGTAGGTGTGGTACTAAAGAGGGGCATGAGAAACTTTCGTGGCCAAATAGCCGAAGAAACTCAAGAAGGAGCTTCTGAACTTTAGACCGTTAAGCTGAACGCCAAAAATGACTAAATTGACGTAGATTTGCACCTTTCAATCCAACTTAAGAGAGGATGAATATACCGACCTACTTGAAACAAAAACACAACAACTTTACGCTTCAAAGACTATTTAGTCTGATTGGGCCCCTTGGGGAAAATAAGGACAAGGCACCCTTTCTTAAAATATTCAAACATGGAAGCAGTTTAACGAGTAAACAGACATTCGTCAAGGGTGACACCAGTGCCACCAGGCACTTGTGGATCGCGTCTGAGCCAAACAAAAATTTTAAGAAGAAGAATTTGACTGGAAAACTGGAAAGATGAGCAACAACCAAAAATACGTATTTAGTCATACTTCCCAAAACAAACTAGATTCGCTTAATTAGCCAAATTTGACCGACGGACTCCCTCGTGGATCGCTTCAGGCCAAAACAAAAATTTTGAGGAAAAGAATTTTTTAATTTATTAAATTGGTGTCGAAAAAGCGCCAGACGGCGACTGAAGCATGTGATCTTTGACATCTTTGACATTGGGCACACGTACATCTTATGACTCAACAAAGCAAAGCTGGCTTAAAGTAGACGAGTGACTGAAAGTCTGGAACTCACGGCCAGTCATCAAAAAAATACGTATTTAGCCATGGTTCAGCAGGGCAAAGTAGATTCGCTTAATTAGCCAAATTTGACAGCAAGGTCTTTCCCACAAAAAAGTCTTTGAAAATTCAGAATTCGTTAGATTCAAAACATAAAAACCCAATTGTTTAAAGCGCTTTTCAGTGATATAGAGACCAGTAGCTCACACCAAAGATTGCCTGTGGTCTTATTCTGACCTCGGAAGATGCTTTCTTTAACTCCATCAATGGAGCAACCTAGAAGAACCAAACACAAGAAAGGGTAATAGAGACCACTTGCTCACAGACGCACGGGTATAATGAACTTGACAACAAGCTAATTTAATAATTTCAAGAAAAACAGTTTTTAGGGAATTAAGAAACGTGGAAATAGGTTCCAAGAAACAGATATTCAAGAACAAAAAAATAGTGAAAATTAGAGTTTTTGAATTTGAGAAAAATAGTCTCAAGTTTTGAAATCCCAAAAATCAGAAAGCAAAAATTCAAAACTCCAATTTCTAAAAATTGTTTTTAATGCACATAGATGTGCAGTTGACTGCAAAAATTGCAAAAAGCTTGAAGCAGTTAAGGAAAAAATTAATAGCTCATTAAGAGACTTACCATATGGAAAACCTTATTTAAGATGTCTTTTCCTCAACACAAAAATTAACGAAGGCATATAAATTTAAACTAAAAATTTAACGCATTTAAATATTGAAAATTGAAAATAAAAGCTTAAAATTATTTAGTGCAAAATGCAGAAAAGTAGGCATTTTGAAACCGGGAACCAATCCCAAACAAGCGAGACAGCCTGCACAGAGGCGAAGAACTAATCAGTCAACTCGTAAAAACCAATTTTTCAAAAAATTTAAACCAAAACTTTAGTGCAGGCGACACTTAAAATGCGTGGTTTCAAGAACGCTCACTCTCGTAAAGAGGATTCCAGTGTCTTTAGCCAGACGCAAAGCTAAAGAAACTGCTGTCTAACCGACTCTAACAAACACCTGGAGTTGTCTGCTGACGTAGGGAGAAGTCTGGAGGCGTCGATAATTTTTAATGCGGCGCTTAAAAAGCTGTTAGTCATTTTTAGGCGGATATCAGACCGGTGGGGCGTAGAAGTTAGACGGTCTCGCAACGGTTCTCTGAACCACGGACGGTGTCTATAGACCTGTGTCTAGCTTTGGGAGAGGGGGGGGGGGGA
>KN166194.1:63549-76349 GCA_000757745.1 Steinernema scapterisci
ATTCTCATCACTTTCCGGGTTCCCAATACAGGGTGGCCCGAAATCGGTCGCTTCTAGGATCTCGTCCCATTCTCCAGGCTTCTCTGGTCTCTAAACAAATCTCAATCTCCTCAAAATTCCAGAAATCCTATTCCAAACCTCCAAACGCAGCTCTCCAACGGGCGGCTTGGCGAACGGGATTCCCAGGAACACTTCGCCCTCCTCAAAATCGAATCCTTCCACAGGTCCATAGGGCGTCAGCACCGCTCCCTGGGAAAATGAGAGAAAACACGAAATCAGGACGAGAATGGGCGACATTGCAGTGCAGCCAGACGCACAAACAACGCTCGATTGTGGGAATAGAAAACACGTTTTTAGCGATTAAGACCCGTTTAAAGAGGGAGGTGGACGACTTCCAAGCTGTTTGCCAAACTTCGAAATGTTTGTCTTGGGCCAAGTCGGTTGTTTGAACAAGGATGTTAACATCAACATTCATCAAGATCAATTAGGCATTTTGACGCTTTTCAGGCTCAAGAGGAAGTTCCACGAAATCGTTGGGGACGGAATCGCCAACTCTCGTCTTGTAAATCGATGAGAAGCTTGGCGCTTTTGGGACTCATGGAGACGTGTTTTTCGGCGTCTCGAAATGGCGGAAATGAGGTAAACTTAATTGATTGCGAAAAGGTCGCTGCGCTGCGAGTCAAAGTTTTCTAGTAGGTTCATAGGCAAGATTTTCAGGCTGATATCGCCGTCAGCACCTGAAAACAAGCCGTTGGTGTAATGGGAGTTCCGACGGCAAAGTTGACAATTCCCGCGGCAATCTGCTCATAATTTTCGCTCCCAGTTCGTCACATTATCTCAAGAATCTACGCTTCAATCAGCGTCACAATAGCCGCAGTCCCATGGCCAACTGCAACCGTTCGATGCTTCGAAGAGTCGAGAATGAATCCCTCCATTCATCGCTCTCGCAGTTTTCCGCTCGAGACGTCTACTAGACATCGGAAGCAGCGTCGCGCAGTTCGAATTCATTTTCGTTTTGCTTTGACGCGTCGACTGGTCGGTTTCTGGATGCTCTGGGAGCTGTGCGCGGATGTGGACGGCCTCAGAACCGGCGAATTCGGTGAGCTCCCATGCTTTTTTGTCATCATTAATACCTCCTTTTCGGCCGGATCCCAAAGCAAACGACGAAGAATACGAAACCATCTCGCCACGCCATCGTCGACACCGCATCCAGAAAGCTGCCGCCATCTTTGCCCAGAAGCGTCGCCCAAGTGAAGCCTTACCGGAGTTGGCCAGAATCGACCTTACAAGCTTCAAATCGCATCGAACAGGCCAACCTTTTTTCAACGTTCAGGTATGACAACGCTTCCCAGAATCACCTCGAGATTATACCTTACGCCTAACCTTGGTCATGGTCGCGGCCAAAGCTAAATCGATTGCATGCGGAACTGAAATTTTGTCATTTTCCGTGATACCGATGACTGACCCTTGAACCGAACCGATGAGTGGTGGTCCCGCTTCGTCCACGTTTGGTGATTTAAAGTCTTCTTTTCAGCCGAATCCCGAAGAAAACGACGAAGAATACAAAACCAACTTCCCACCCGACCGTCGCCTTCACGATCCCGAAAGCTGACGCCGTCGTCGGCCACAACGCGCCGCTCAAGTGAAGCTTTGCCGGATCCGATCGGAATCGTCCTCAAGAACTTCTGGTCGCTTCGTTCACCGAAGCGTCGCTCGTCTTCTGTCGCTTAGGCAAGAGAGTGCTTGTCAGGTTGCCCCTCGATTATGCAGTGTTGATCCAAACCGGTCTGACTTTTATCGCGGGCTATTTTCAAAATGAATTTCCATATTTTCAGGACTCTCAAGAGGAAATCCACCGATCGACCAACTAACCAACGGACCCGGGAAGCATCACGAATCCAGGATACTCGAGAAGCCCGACTCTGAAGATCGCCGCACTCCGAAGACCCGAATTCAGTCATTAGGTGAGGATCTGCTATCCCTTCATCACTGTTTGCTTCATTCTTCATCACTCGTGTTTTCTCAGGACTTCGCCGTGCCTTTGCCGCGCATTTTCGTATTCTCAAGGGCTCCTGCGCGGAAAGCGCCCGTGATGCCGCGCATTCGTGCGATTTTCCATGTTTTTACGGAGGAGGTGGACTCGGCAGTTGTTCCGCGGATGGCAGCGAGGACGGCAGCCAGTTTCCTTGCTCAGGGCTGCTATGCTCACTGCGTGGAACTGTCCGTTGAAGAATTTATCTGCACAGGCGAAATTTTGCCTGCTTCTCTTATCCGCGATTGCGCGCAAATGTCCCTCCAAGCACGCGAATATCCTATAACCTGTGTTTCGTTTACAGCGTCATCCATGGGAGTCGACAAGGACACACTTTTGGAGGCGTTTGCAGCTCTGGCCTGCTTTCGCCTTTGTCGTTCCCGAATCGCCCGAAACGATCACGAGGGAAGAAACAAAGTCCAGGTGCAGAACTACGCGAGGACTCCGGCGGCTTTGGAGGAGGCTGAAAAGATGGTGGCGAGAGGAAGAGTGACGACGCTGCCCAAAAAGAGCCAAACTCCGCACACTCTCAAGATGACCGGCGGACCTCTCATGGGAGAGTATGATCTCCAAACCAGGTAAGGCTTTTCCCTAATTCTTCACGTGGTTTACAGCTGTGACTTAGTGCTTTTGGACGCGACATCGAGCGATGGGCCGTGAACCCGTTGTCGTTTGCGTGCGACACGAAAGCTCTTGACCGCTTGAGGCGATATCACGCGGAAAGCTTGGTCTGGAGAGTAGAAACGAGGAAGAACGCGCCGGAAAAAATTCGAACCCATCACAAGAAGAGGGACAAGTCGACGGAACCTCTCAAGGAGTCGACTCTAGCGAAGACCGAGGAAAGCGTCAGGGAAGAAGACGCTCGCGTTGCCAGCAGTTCCGAAACCGCTGATTCGGAATCGACCATCGACCTCACCAGCGCGGATTTCAAAATTCTTTTCGACGAAGGAGGTAAGTCAGAAGCCTTGATTTCGTGTTGATTAATCGGTCTCTAAGATTCGAGTGAAGTCCGTCCGGAGCCTGCAAGTTCAATCGTTCCGACTCCCAAGGGCACCGGTGCCGCAGAAATCGCCGCCTCCTTCAATCACGTGACTCCACAAGGCACCGGACCCCACGGTAAGTCTTCAGGCATCATAATTCTGTATCACCCTTCACCTTCATCAGTTCCAAGTGAAAAGAAGCACCGGAAGCGTGAACGGATCACGATCGTACGTGAAGGGGCCAAGAGACGGAAGGTCCGCGAAGCTCCCAAGAACCCTCGATTGGAAGCCAAGGTGCTTGTGGAAGCGCAAGATGTCCAGCCGTTGAGGATCCTCGGCGCCGACGAATGGAGAAGGAAGCACGACGAACTCTTCCCTTTGCGTCCGAAAGTGTTTTGAACTGTGTATTTCACCACTAAAATTGTCACGTAGCGTTTAATAAATTGTTGGGATCTGGGACTCTCTTCGATGGTTTAGCTGTTCCTTCCTGCATCCAGTTTGGTTCTGTTCCTTATCTTGTCGGCATTTAGAATCACTCGGATGACTCGCAAATCGACCTCGACATGTGCGTATTCAGCTCCGATCGCGGCTAAGTTGGTGCGTACCTGCATGCTCACGATCGGAACGACGATCACTTGCGTGGCTTCGACTCAAACTGAAGCCCTGCCTAAGGAACGTGAAGTTCGCCTTGGAACACAAGCAGGCGATGATCCAAGCAGAGCGCCGATGGACGGACAGGGAGGAACGAGCAGGTAAGCGTATGAAACAGCCTTGACATTAGTCCAACTAGCGTTTAGATGTCGACGGACATGGAACAGATTGCCTCAAGAGCGATATGGAAACGTCATTGGAAATCTCAAAGGATTTGGGCCGCGTTCCCGAACGGTAGGAAACGTCGCCGTCTGGGTTACTGTAGAGGTTGAAGAGGGTAGTGGGAAATAGGTTCGAAGAGCTAAAGTTCTGACTCAAACTGACTCGTTTAGAGCGTTCCAAAATGGCCGCCGAAGCAACCGCGGCGCCCTCCGAAGAGGTATTCCTCCTACTGGAAGCCGGCTGGGTCTACTACATTGCCACGACCCTCCGGTCGTCTTCCTCATCGTCAACGCCGTCCTCTTCGCTCGTCTCAAGGCCTGGGAATTCACAAATCTCAGCGCGACGCCTGAAGGTCTTCCGGTAAGTCGAAGCTCTGAATGTCAGTTCTAAATAGTCATTTCCAGCTACAGGATAAGTCGCAGCCGCGAAAGAAGACGACCACGTCGTCCGCCACGGCTCCGCCTGCAGCCAATACGGACCAGAATTCCGACAGGCCAACGTCGGAAGCGCCGCAAAACCCAGATTCGGTCAACGATACCACCGCCTCGACGACCACGGGGACGCAGAAGAGTTCAGAAACCAAGCTGAAGCAAATGAGAACGAACGAGGCGAAGCCGGAAGCGACAGAGTCGAAGAAGGAGAAGTCCAAGAAAGAGAAGTCGAAGAAGAAGGCGGAAAAGAAGGCTTGAAGAACGAAGTGAGCTGGGTTTAGCGATTATGATTTCATAGTAAATGATATTTTACGATATGTCGATTCTTGCATACCGAAATGTTGTCAACCCGTAGCTCCCATAATCACTGAAATCTTCAGGCTTCTTTCATCCAAAGCACACAAACAAAGAAAAAAACAGCATCAATCTTCCCTCTTTGACGACCAATACAATGCATAGTGATTGTCGCCAGACGGCAGCACAAACTCGCAAGAGTTTTCAAAAATTTTCCAATTCCTAAAAAGTTTTTGACTTTCGACAAAACCAAGAAGCTCGCGATGCAAATAAACTGTCCCAGTTTCGCTTCTCTCGCTGAGTGCAAGCAAAAGACGCTCGTAGGAGGAGGGGTCCTTTGAAATGTTCCCGTAGAATTTTCTTAAGCGTCCTTCAAGGATTCCTCTGAGGATTAACTCTTCGTTTAATGGTAGTAACCCGAGCATGGGAAAGAACATGGGAACGTCAAAGCCATGCACGATTTTTTCAAGAAAAGTTTCCATAAACGGCGCGCGTTCGCTAAAGCGGACATGGGTCACGTACTTGAAGCTGTCCGCCAGAGCGATCAAAGTTGAATCCTCGTCGCTTATCTCGTTCCAAACCGTCAATTTCTCGATTGGGAACTTTGCTCGCTGGGAGAAGATTTGAAACTTGCGTAGAATGTTCGGGGTTACGAGATTGTCGTTATCATCAGCATCGCCAAAGAGATCGCCAAAGTTCACTCTCTCAATGTGGCACGGCGAGAGTTCTGCTAAAGGCGTAGTGCTGAAGTCCACCTTTTCCATACGAGTAAACCGGTTCTCTTCAAAATCAAATTCTTGTTTCAATACTTTGTATTTGATTCCAGGCAACTGGATGAATAGCTGTTGTGAGAAGCGGCGCTCAGCCAGAGATTGCCAACCCTGGCTTTCAAGGTAGATCAAGAGTTTGGCGCTTTCGGGTCGTAGGGGAAAGTTTACTTGTTCCACAAATTCGTAGGGAACGGAATCCATTCTTGTCGGTATCGTGGAGTGGTGGAATTGAGATGTTTGGGTGAGCATAAATACACGTGAAGAGTTCATAAAGCGCTGCGATACGGTGTTGAAAAGCCACGATATCCAGGCTGTTCCATGCGCCAAATACACCCGAGAGAGTGCTCACTGTTGGGGTAATGGCAGGCACGCTTCAATCAGCTTCAATGGCCGCGCAACATGAGGACTCCAAGTGTATCAGATTTACAGGTTCAGACTCCACAACTTATCTTTAATCCAACGCACGGAAACAACGAAACAAACAGCATCAATCTTCCCTCTTTGACGACCAATGCAATGCATAGTGGTTGTCGCGAGAGGTTTCAACAATTTTCCAATTCCTAAAAAGTTTTTGACTTTCGACAAAACGAAGAAACTCGGAAAACAAATAAACTGTCCCAGTTTCGCTTCTCTCGCTGAGTGCAAGCAAAAGACGCTCGTATGAGAGGCGGTCCTTTGAAATGTTCCCGAAGAAGTCTCGTAAGCGTCCTTCGCGGATCCCTCTGAGGATTGACTCTTCGCTTAATGGTGTCCCGGATATAAGAAAAGATATTGGAACATGAAAGCTATGCACGCTTTTTCCAAGAAAGGTTTCCAAAAACGGCGCGCGTTCGCTAAAGCGGACATGAGTCACGTACTTGATGCTGTCCGCCAGAGCGATCAAAGTTGAATCCTCGTCGCTTATCTCGTTCCAAACCGTCAATTTCTCGATTGGGAACTTTGCTCGCTGGAAGAAGATTTGAAACTTGCGTAGAATATTCGGGGTTACGAGAGCGTTGTTATGATCAATATCGTAAAAGAGATCGCTAAAACCCACGCTCTCTATGTGGCACGGCGAGAGTTCTGTTAAAGGCGTAGTGCTGAAGTCCACTTTTTTCATGCAGGTGAACCGGTTCTTCTCAAAATCGAATTCTTGTTTCAATACTTTGTATCTGATTCCAGGCAACTGGATGAATAGCTGTTGTGAGAAGCGGCGCTCAGCCAGAGATTGCCAACCCTGGCTTTCAAGGTAAATCAGGAGTTTGGCGCTTTCGGGTCGTAGGGGGAAGTTTACTTGTTCCACAAATTCGCAGGGAACGGAATCCATTCTTGTCGGCGTCGTGGAATTGAGATATTGGAGTGAGCATATATGTTCGTGGAAAGTCAGAAAAGCGCTGCGATACGGTGCTGAAAAGCCACGATATCCAGGCTGTTCCAGGCGCCAAATACACCCGAGAGAGTGCTCGCTGTTGGGGTTCAATCAGCGTCACAATGGCCGCTGTCCCATGGCCAACTGCAACCGATCGAAACTCTTCGGAAAGCCAAGAATGAATCCCTCCGCCCATCGCTCTCGCAGTTTTCCGCTCGAGACGTCTACTAGACATCGGAAGCAGCGTCGCGTAGTTCGAATGCATTTTCGTTTTGCTTTGACTCGTCGACCGGTCGGTTCTTGGATGCTCTGGGAGCTGTGCGCGGATGTGGACGGCCTCAGAACCGGCGAATTCGGTAAGCTTCCATGGCTCTTCAAAGCATGCCGCCTTGGCGATGGTATCTCTCGCCACGAAATACTCATTTTCGCGGCAACTTTCCAACTATTTTTGTTCGCAGAGTTTTCCGCTTTTAGCCGAGAATTCGGTCTTCTCCGTGACAGAGAGAACGCGCTCTGAGCGCGCGTGTTCTTGCGTGGTGCTAGCCCAGGAAGGCATGCATTTCAGTGTTTCATTGATTAGCCTTGGGACGATTTCGCGACTCAAAATTCGCATTAATTTATGCGTTTTCAGCTTAAACGGAGGCTGGAGAATCTCGACCATGACTACGAAGCCCTCAGCGTCCGTAGTGATAGAAGGTTTCGCCGCTTCGGAACATGCCCAAGGACGAACTCCAGGAGAAGCGGACACCTATGACGGACCTGGAACAACGGCTGCACGAAGTCAAGAGCCAGCATGTGGAGAAAATCTCGGTAAGAATTGACTTCTCGAAATTCCTTAATTTATGAATTTCAGCCGCTCCACAGGCGGACCTGCATGCTGAACACGATCGGAACATTGCCTCCGTGGATTCAACGGAAACTGCCACCCAACCTAAGGAACGTGAAGCCTCGACGCAGACCGTGGAGAAGAGGAAACTGACGAGGAACAAGCGACGAATGAAGACATGAAGAACTTGGGATTCGGAGATAAGAAGCTGATCAGCCGGATGGAGCACAAGAAACTCGAATCCGCCTTGGAACACAAGCAGGCGATGATCCAAGCGGAGCGTCGATGGATCGAAAGAGCCTCCTAACGCAGAATGGACTTGCCGACGATCTGCAGGTGTGTGGGTTCTTGTGAATCTCTGATTCTCTGTCCGGCTGCTCTGCTCCGTTCGCGTCTCCGACAATGACGTTTAATGTTTTAGACGCTCTCTGACCTCCGATGTCCATTGCTTCCAATGTTGCAAAAGTCACGTATGCACGACTACTTTGCAGACACCACCTGGACTGTCTCATTCCTTCATTTCGTTCCCGGACTCTGATCGCCGAGCGGTCGGTCGAAGCGCATCCGTCCTCTTCTGAATCCAAAGGCTTCACTTCAGCGCCGCAGCGACGTGAGTTCTCCTTCATTCTTCGTGGTTCTCAGCGGAGTATTTCAGAATGGCCGCCGAAGCAACCACAGCGTCCTCCGAAGAGGTCTTCGTCCTGCTGGAAGCCGGCTGGGTCTACTACATCGCTTCGATCCTCCCGGTCGTCTTCCTCATCGTCAGCGCCGTCCTCTTCGCTCGTCTCAAGGCCTGGGAATTCTCCGATCTCAGCGCGACGTCGGAGGATCTTCCGGTAAGTGAAGCTTTGAATTTCAGTTCTAAAAGGTCATTTCCAGCTCCAGGAAAAGTCCCAGCCGCGAAAGAAGACGGCCACGTCGTCCGCCACGGCTCCGCCTGCAGCCAATACGGACCCGAATTCCGACAGGCCAACGTCGGAAGCGCCGCAGAACCCAGATTCGGTCAACGATACCACCGCCTCGACGAATACGGGGACGCAGAAGAGTTCAGAAACCGGACTGAAACCAACGGGAACGAACGAGGCGAAGCCGGAAGCGACAGAGTCGAAGAAGGAGAAGTCCAAGAAAGAGAAGTCCAAGAAGGAAGCGGAAAAGAAGGCTTGAAGAACGAAGTGAGCTGGGTTTAGCTTGGTTTGGCAATTGTGAACTTTCAATAAATGGTGTTCTGAGTTAGCGTCTTCAGTTCCTGGTCACCCAGCCGGATGCAGAACTCGAATTCGAGGATCTTCGTCGAGAACTCGGGCATGGTTACGTGCACGCGAACGTCTGTCGCCGTCTTTCGGTCGCTAAGGAAAGCCGTCATCTGCTACTTTATGGCGGCTCTGACCGCCTGTGGGCATCGATTCGTCGAAAATCTTAGCGCTGATCATCAAGCTGCTTCATGTGGCCGACTTAGCGCATCAACATTCCACAGTTGCCCTCAACGATGGACCCGGACGCCGCCTCAGGAAGAACGTCTCAAGTGTCCAGCGGCATATCGATTGCCAGACAATAACGAGAATCCGAGAACCAAACGACGAAGACTTCCGAAGAAGCAGCTCAACCTTCCTGAAACCTACGCCTCCTCGAAGTCCTGAAGATTAACTAGTTCCCTGGCCCAACCCCTTATCCTACCTATCCTGTCCTCCCTCCCCAGAACCAAAACTAGACAAGACAGACAAATTACAAACAAATATATTTAATTAAGTGTCGTTACAATCAAATTAGGCTTCGTTGGCTTCTTTATCTTCGCCTTCGGCCCCGGCGTTAGGGAGCCATAATCCAGAGTCGATGCAGCGGTTCAGATGGAACGCGAACACTTCGCGATCCATCGTCTCGGCGACCTGCTGGAGTCGGCTCACCTCGCGGCTGTCGAACGCCTCTCTCATTTCCTGAAATGGATAAGGATTACTAGAGGTATAAGATGAGAAAGGAACTTACGTCTGGGAGAGCGTCGTAGACCTCTTGAGGGTCGACGCCGCCGGGGCTCGCGGCTATGCGCTCTTCGCGCTCCTTGGCTTCGGCTTCCGCGAGGTACTCCTGCTTCTTCTGCACGGCTCGCTTCATAATCCGGTCCTTGAAGCCGGCGACCTCGTCATGGAACATTTTCATGTATGACGGGTCCGCCATACCGATCCTAGAATAGACTCAAGTTTATTTGAGAACTGGAAATTGAAAGCACTTACTTCTTAAAGAACGTGTTGATCACGTTCGAGTTTGTGGCGAGGGCATTGAGGCTCCTGGCCATCTCGAGCAGGTATTGGATGATAATACACTGCTCGGCCATGTTGCCGGCCTCTTTTTCCTGAAAGTAGAACGATTAGAAGTGTTTGAGAGATGAAGTGACTTACGTTGTCATCGATGGCCAAGTTTAGGCACTCGATGGTGAGGAAGCTGGCCGCGAAGTCGCTGCACAGGTGTGGGTGGTCGAGGAGGAATTGCTTCGACTCCTCGAACCCGTGCAGCAGGCCGAACTTCTTCAGCTCTGCTTCGTGCTTCTTGAAGTATTCGGCCTATAATGAAGGATCAGATTTTGTTTAAATAAACGCCAGACTTACCATTCGCTTGCTTTCCTCTTCCTCCGATATCTTGGGGCCTTCGGGTTTCTTCTCCCCGATCTTCGTGATGCGGGACTGGCTGAACTTCTCGTGGCCGATGGTGTCGACGTTCCACGGCTCCAATCGCTCCTTGTCGGCGATTTCTTGTTCCTTCCGCAGCCAGTCCGCTTCTTGCTTCTTGATTTCTTGCTTCTCCAGCTCCAGCTGGATCCGCTCCTTCTCGTCGAGCTTCACGTCGCCCAGCTTCTTCTCTATTTCCTGGAGAAGAACGAAAGGTCAACGGAAGTCAGAGGTGCAAGAGCGCAAGACACGAAGCACTCTAGACCCCATCCCTAATAGAAACTATGACCTGCCTATGAACTCCATGCGTCCAGAGCCATCGTGTGGCTCCAGACGCGTCTCAACCCAGTGACCCCGTGTAATAAGACTAGAGAAAAGAAAGAAAAGAACTTACGCTGATGCGGGAACCCAGCTGGGATTTTCCCTTCTCAATTTCTTCTTTCTTCTGCTTGCGCTCGGCCATGCGCTCGAGGCGCGCTTGATGGCGCCATCTGAAGAGAGACGGGGTGTCGATGTTCGGATGGGTGTCATCCTCATCATCCGACACCTCGATCTCCTTCCATTTTGAGTAGTCGATGGGCATCTGGAAAATGAGACAAGTCAGGGGCAATCGAGAGACGGGAATCACGCAGGTCACGAAGTATACGGACACGAAAATGTGAGGCACGCTGGAGTACAGCAGCAACAAGACGCACAGCACGACCAGGAAATAGGCACGAGATGAGCTGAAATACGCGCACGCATCTTAGTCACACCTCACAACTTATGAACTGATGCGAGCAGGATACTTCGGATGTTCGTACGCAATTTTGAATTTCGACGCGGGCAAAAGTGACGCTTTCAGGCGTCATTCTGGAACAAATTGGACAGGAAAATGAAGCGCGATAATTTCGGAACGTAGCGAAAGATAGGATTAAATAGCGCGCAACACAAAAATGATCTGGAAACTGAGGAACACGGAACAAAGCAGCAGAGCACACGACGACCCGACCGGCCAGCCCTAAAAGCACGAATATAAATGAGGAGCACATGGAGATCAGCTGGAGACGTCGACGGGACAAACACGCGGAGCGTCTCAAAATGGACCGACCGCACGGAACGCGTCCTCGGAGGGCAACTCACCGGCCGCTCCGAACGTGATGCCATGGAACATTCCAGAAGCGTCGCGACGAAAGTCTGCAAGGCGAAATCGAAACTCGTGGAAGGCGAAAGAACATTTGACACCTTGCAGGGATGCTTGTGATAAGCAGATCTCTTTAGGCGATGAGCAGAGCGGACGTGGGGAGATTAGCGCGGATCTGAAGCGTTCTTAGCCACAAATAGAGCGTTGGGGAGTGCGCGCATAGGAGAGCGCTTGTGTTCGAGGCTGAGGCGATCGTTGGGAGACCTCCGAGAGATCACAAACGACGTACTTTGGCCATCGATATCGCTGAAAACGGCACATAATCCAGCTTAGAAGTCGCCTAAAATAAGGAAAAAGGAGAATAGCGATTATGACGAGGGGCTCGTGAGCCACATGTCAGAGAACGGAGGTACAGAGGACGCATGGAAATCCGGGATTTGCCCCAGAGGAAGCCAGAAGACGGCTGCATGGGGTCGGGAGTTGGAGAACCTGAACAGGATCGATTCAGAGGTACAACGAGGTTTAAACGGTGCATCCATTACTGAAATGAACGTTCTGTTCTGTTCACACGTCCGTTCCATTTTGGATCTCCGTAGTGATGATTCTCGTCACGATCTCTTTAGGCGTTGTAAACGCTTGGAAAAGCGGCTCTGTAGTGTAAACATCGTCATTTTTAACATCTTAGGTCAACTGTGCTTCAAAACCGTTGGGCTAGAGTCTCCTGAACTAGGCTACATGGATCGAGAAAGGCACGAACTTTCAAAAATCGAATTTTGCGAAAATCAACGTATCTGCGGAAGATCGGAATCAGATCCATGAACTTGATTTCCCGTTTCCTAAAGCTCCCGATTACCAATAAAATCTTAAAGGGACACAGACATCGTGAAAAATCGAGTCTCAAAAAACTCTGAAATTTTCTGTACCCCCACTAAATCGAGGTCGCCGGTCCCGAATATGACACCAGTTTTTCGTGAAAGTGCTCCTAGGCCGAGAAATAACGTTTAGCGGGGAGCACTACATTTATAGGAAAAGTTCGGTCAGAAGGGTGGTTTCGCAGCGATTCGCATGAACTCAACGCAGAAGCATACAGTCGGGGCTGAATTTCGTATTTGCGCTTCGCAGGCGATGTTTTTGTGTCGCTTCGTGCCTTTTTGAATCCAACCCGTCCTCGCGAAGCCTCGATTTTCGCGTTTCTTGGCTTTCAAGCGCCGATTCGCCTGTCTTCAGCATCAGATAAGTTTCTTTTTCTAATTCGTGATACTTTGTGGTAAAATCTGCTCATTTCAGGATCGATAGGACTCTACAGGGCCATGATCAAAGGTAGAAGCGCGCTAAGGAGAGTTTGTGATGCGCTGGGGCAGATTAGGACGAGGACGAAGGGTCAACCGAACTTCGTCGGTTCTGTTTCATGGTGACATGGCGCAGAACTTCATGAAACCGAACTTTTCGGATTGCTTCGCGTCAATCAGTTCTCTGATTGAGTCTGCGTCGCACAATTTTTGGTTTACTAGATCGTCCGCGATTCA
>KN166195.1:727-12304 GCA_000757745.1 Steinernema scapterisci
TCCTGAAGAGCGCAAGAAGCGTGATTCGGAGCGTCACCACCGCAGTTCGAAGAGCGATCCTGTAGATGAAGGCGACGCGGACAAGAAGAAGGAGAAGAAAAAGCACAAGAAGAAGAAGGACAAAAAAGAGAAGAAAGAAAAGAAGCACAAGAAGTCGAAGCACGAAGGAGAAGAAGAGAAGGCGAAAGATAAGGAGGACCGCAAGAAGAAGGATAGCTCCTCGGAATCCAAGAGCAAGTCGAAAGACACGAAGGAAGTGAAGGAAGACAAGGATTCCAAGGAATCTAGAGATACTCGAGAATCTCGGGATACCAAAGAATTGAAGGATAGGGACCGGAAAGAGAAGGACGACAGGGACCACGATCGCAAGGACCGTGACAGGGACTCCAAGAAAGACCAGCCGTCATCATCTTCTTCGTCCTCAAGAGATGAAAAGAGGAAGTCCACGGTAAGCTTCATTGCCACGCTTCGTATTCTGACGTCCTCAATTTCAGAAACGATCTCACGACAAGATCACTGTGGACTCAGTGTTTGACAAATCAGATGATACCGTTCCAAAAGGTGGCTTTGTGAATAAAAAGATAAAAATGGTGTTATTGGATCGTTGATCCACCCATCCAGATTATGACGAGTATTTATTTAGCTTCGATTTATACCAAATTTAAGATTATTTGTGTTGTTACTGTTACTGATTGATCTGTTGGCCGAATAAATCTCTTATCAAACGTGGTTTGTTGTTCTCACAGGGACATGAACACCCTAGGGAGAGTGGAACGAGTCTCCATAGAGCCACGGACAGAGGCTGTTTACTCGGAGCGGCGGTTGTTTGTTTACAAAGTGTCCCGAAGCGATTTCGCAGTGGCGCGGGTTTTGCCGCAATTTTCGAAAATCTTCAGATGTTCCTGATCTGTTTTCGGCTCCAAATCGTGGAAATCGGACGCTGCAGAAGATCGCAAGTTGTCGACGTGGTTTTCGAATTCTTCCGCGTCCATTTCGGGTCCGTCTGGCTTCGATTGCAGTCTGGAAATCCGTCTAAAATGTTCGATTTATTTGTCGCTTATCCTCTTTTTCATTTGTCTACTTATTTCGTGTCTATATTCCAGCTCACGCCTGTCTGAAGGCGAGGCTGTCGTCTGCACGTAGGCAGCGTCTCCCTCGTGCTTCCGTGCATCACTTCTCCGTCTACGAATGCATCACTTTTGGTGTATTTGAGACATGAAGCGGCTGCTCAGTCTGCTCCATATGCTGCTGACCATTAGCTCCGACCGCGCTAGGTCATCTCCGCCTAATCTCTGATCCCTTATTGTGACGTGCGAAAGGTTATATTGCACTTTGTTTGTCCGCGAACATTCGAGTTGCGCGCTCATTCTCCTATCATATAACCGTTATTGTCTGTTTTCAGCAGAAATGCCAAAGAACAGCGGGGCATGCGCACATGCCATCATTATCAAAGATATGTGCGCGATGTGCGGAAAGGATCTGAGAGAGTAAGTCCCTCGCGGTTCTGGAAAACGATTATAATCTGTCTATTTCAGGAAGGACGGCCGATCGGGCCAGCGAACGGAGAGCGGCGAGGCGAGCGTGGCCATGATCCACCATGTGCCAGAGCTGCACGTCTCCAGTGAGCTCGCCAAGCAGCTCGGCCGCAAGGACCTCGACCATGTCCTCAAGCAGAAAAAACTGGTCCTCCTGGTGGATTTGGATCAAACAATCATCCACACCACCAACCAGCCGTACCGCGGACCGAAGTCGAAGGTGAGTCTAGTTTTATTTTGATTATATCCATTGAAATAGCTATCATACACGATAGAATGAGTCTAGACTCACATTTCGGTCTGAAAAGCCAATATTTTTGTGATAAAGGTAGTGTGCGACCGGTCGGTTTTGTCTGAAAATGATCTGATCAGTCTAGACATGGGATCGGTGGCATCATGTGTTCCGTTTCATTTACAGCTTCATGCTTTGACGAACCGGTCGGTCCGCACGTAAATTTCATATCTCAGACCTACTTTGTCTCATATTCATGTCTCAAACGATGTCTTTCCAGGACATCTTCGGGTACACGCTGCAGCGCGTGCCGTATTTCACCAAAATACGGCCGCATACCCGACAGTTCCTTGAGAACATCAACAAAAAGTACGAGATGCACGTCATCACGTACGGGCAGCGGCAATATGCCCACCTCATCGCGGAGCAGCTGGATCCAGAGAAGAAATTCTTCCAGCAGCGGATCCTCTCAAGAGACGAGCTGTTCCACAGCCTCCACAAGTCCAAGAACCTGAAGGCCTTGTTCCCGTGCGGCGAAGAACTCATCGCCATCATCGATGACCGCCGGGATGTCTGGGAAGACATGGGCAACGTCGTCCAAGTGAAGCCCTACAAGTATTTCCGGGAGGTCGGCGACATCAACGCTCCCAAAGGAGCTCCACAGACGGCGCCTTCTTCATCCACCAAGCCGGAAGAGGCCAAAGACGGCGAACCGTCCGCTCCCGCTGAAGCCAAAGAAGGCGAAGACCCAAAGGCGGAGGAAGCGAAGCCCTCCACATCCGGGGAACCAAAGGAGGCAGCCAACGGAGGACCGAAGAACGACGAGGAGCCAGAGGACGCAGACTCCGTGCTGGAGCACGTTGAGAGAGTGCTCCTCGAGGCACACCGTCGCTTCTACGAAGCCTATGAGAAGGATGGAGAGGTGTCTGATATGAAGGTCATCATATCAGACATCCGCCGGGAGGTCCTGCGTGGCGAGTGCGTGGTCCTCTCCGGAATCGTGCCCCAGGGCCACAATGCCCACGAATCTCCTGTTTATCAACAGTTGATTCGGTTTGGGGCCGATTACCAGGAGGAGATCACGCAGGACACAACCCTGGTGATCGGAGCCGGTTGGGGCACCACGTAAGTTCCTTTTTCGCTTCATTTAATAGTCTAGACTGGAAAAACGAGTCTGAAAATCGCTCGGCTTTCCCATACCTTGAAATCATTTTGAGCAGAATCGTTTTGATTGACCGGTCACGTAAACACGTCTAAAAGTCTAGACTTCTCGAATTAAGACCACATTTTGGTACGTTGAGACGTGACCGACCGGTTGGTCAAGGTGGAAACCACGTGAAATGAGTCTACAAATGGCGTTGCCCAAGGGTCACCCGATTCAGACATGGTTTCTACCGTCTAGTATTGAAGTCTTAAGTCTTCATTAAAGGCTAATTAATGCATCTTACATTGATTTCAGGAAGATGCACATGGCCCACCGAGGCAACATACCGGTGGTCACCACGGCGTGGCTGGACAAGGTAGTGGACGAATGGCGCAAGCCGGACGTCAAGGACTTCCTCTTGTCCAAGGGGTCCAGCGAGCTGCCACACAAGCACAAAATGAAGACGAGCAGCTTATCAAACGTCGAGCTCCCAACCAGAGAAGACTTGGATTCGATGGCCAATGAGGTAAGTCTATTTCCTAACTCTTTAAGATCTAATTCCTTGCTTAGGTCGATGAGGTGATGGACGAGGATGACGACGACGAGGAAGTCGTCGAAGAAGTCGTCGACGTCTCGAACATCCCGGAGCTGCGAGAAGATCCGCCCGAAGATGACAGCCTCCAGTCGCTGGAAGACGACACGGACAAGTACAGCGACGAGGACAGCCGAAACACGGATGACGAGGACTTCCAGCCCGACCGCAAGAGACGTCGCCGAGGCAGCGAAGAAGACGGCGAGGACGAAGATGGCTGCAAGCGACGAAAGGACGAGGAGGACTCGGACGCCGAAGACTACGGCAACGACGGCAACAACTACGACGATGAAGACGAAGACTTCGACGAGGACGATGCGCTGGCGGCCGATCTCGAGCAGCAGTTTTTTTCGTGATTAAAATTGTTGTGAATATTGTTATTTGAAACAGGATTCGAGAATTAGCTGTGTGTCTTGTTGTCTAGTTGTCAGCTCGGAGACGTCTGAATGGAGCGTGTGGGCACCACGTGTGTCTCGGTAGCACATGTCGGCCGGCGGTGGTGGAGCGGTCGGTTTCGTTTGGGAGACCTGTCGATGAATTCCTCTTGTCTGGAAATGGCTGTCTGGACCGATGACATTGTCTCGTTATGCTTTCCTGTATGCGTGACATGCATGGGTCTGGCAGAGGTCTGAAATAGGCTGCAAAATCGACCGGCCGCTTTTCAGATGAGCGCTCGAAATGAAGCATATCGCGTCTAGTTCTAGTTGAGACATGAGTCTAGACGGGATTGTGAATAGTGCTACAGTATCCTGGCCATGCTCAAAGCTGTTTAGGACTGCAAACGGTCTAGGATATGCTCTGTTTATTCACCACCGATGAGATGCGCACTATTTACAAACATTGAGATTACGGCGAGACTAAAAAGCGTCAAATTTTGCGAATTAAGATTTTCTGCGGCGGCTGGAGTTGCGTGTAGATGTGGGCGATGGAAACGTCGGCTGGGATTTCGACTCCCGTGCCGTTCTCTTCCAAGGCGAGGACGTAGCCGTCCGGATCAACGTCGTCGGAGGGCGAAACGCGGTTCATGGAGAGCACCAACGCGATGGCTTCTCGGCACGTGGTTTTCGGGGAGACCAAGAGGGACTTGTAGTTGCTCTGGAAGGGAGATCTTGGGTTACGGTAGACAGGGGCTAGTGATACCTGAGGAGAGATCTCGTGGTCACATATTCTGACAAGGGCGCCGTTCTTGGACATCGTGAAGATGAACCGGGACATGTGGATGGGGTGGCAGCGTTGGAGTTCCAGGGGTCGGGCTTCTTTACCTGAAATTGGAACGTCTTAGATCCAGATTTCGATTCAGAAACTCACCCAACTCCAGCACAGTCCTGACTTCCTGACCATCCGCCCTCCTCGTTCTAACCTCCATCAGCAACTGATACATATTCGGATCCCGGCATGTCAGCTTGAACTTGTTCAGAATCTGGTCCACCACGGTCGATACCGTAGTCTGCGTGGAGATCTTCAGCGTTTTGTAGTCGGTGTCTCGTTTCACGTTGCCCGTATGAACTCTGAGGGCACCCTAAACAACAACGGAAATGTCAGAAAGTGTGTAAAGTCGGCGAGGAAGGTCGACAGATCATCTGGCGAGGTGTTGTGCGCATATGCGGGAACCAGGGACGATGTAGCCAACAGCGGCGGCCCGGTGGAAAACATGTGTTGTTTGGGAGATTGGACATCGTTGGGAACGACGGATTAAACTCGGATTGGAAGGCGCGTTTTTGATGGAATGGGACAGATTGTGCACAGGTGTGTGGAGGAACAGAGCACCCCAAATCGAACCCTAATATCCCCATCCTCTTTTTGTGCCTCCTCACACTTCAGCGAGCACAATTAAACGAGATTATTCGCCTCAAAACTGGTCGCAGAGACTCAATTGCGCAATTCCACGCGCCGCTTTTTGTGTGAAGCCTCCATTCAGCAACCTGAACGTAGTAGTTTTACCGGTTTCACAGTTTTACACGACTCTTGGACTCTTCAAGACGAGAAAACCTCGATCAAACAGAGATAAACCTCAAAACACGCTCCTCCTCTCGCTCGCCTTAATTTAGTGGCGCTCGTAATTCTAAACGTTTACGAGCGCCTAACGAGTCGAGATTTACGGCTGTTGACCGAACGATTTGGGTCAATTTAAGCGCCGTCGCTGGCTGCAAAGGACGCCGGGAACACGTGTAAACAAGCCGAGATTGGGTGATTAGCATGAGGACATCGATGGGGAGCTGGGATACGGTAGTTTGGGGTTCTCAGGAGCGGAAAGGCCACCCTTCGAGATTGGGATTGGAAGCAGGGAAGCCTCCAAAGATTCTCAATTTCGCAAATTTCAAATTTGGGACAAACCTGAGGGTCTTCTTCAAATCAATTCGTGCCAAACCTCTAAATGACGAACCTCAAAGATTGGCGCTGTTTACTCTCCAGCCTGCTGACCAAATTCGGTCCATTCCTGCCTCCCTTCCGCTCTGATCTCTACAGTTTTTGTGTGTAATTATGCGCCAGGTGGGCGGCTGCTGCCTAGCCTCCCCACATTAATTGCTTCCCCGGCCGCTGCGACCTTGAAGCCCGCGCAGAGGTGCTCCAACTGTTGGCTAACACCACCCGCGCGCCCGCGACGTTTTCGACGTGCTAGGTTGATTAATTGCGGTGGCAGAAATCGGCACACGCTTAATGGAGACGTAGACAAAGCCCCAATGAATCTTGGGAAGGTGGACAGCACATACCCATTCGGACGTGGAGTCGGAGCTGTCGATGGAGGAGAGTGAAGAGAGCGACGTGGATCGGTCGCGGAGGTAAGCCGGGTCGAAGATGCTGAGCGTGGATTTGCCGATCGAGGATGAGGAGGTCGAAGGAGATGGCGAAGCTGGGACTTTGAAGGGAGGATTGTGATGGGGTACTTGGAGCGACGAGCGTGAGGCGCTCGTGGAGGAGCGGACTTGGTATTTTAGCATGGATGTGGGTCTGAAAAGAGGAGATTTGGAGGTTAGGAAGTGGGTGCAGGCAAGAGAGAATGGCTGGCAAGAGTTCACGGGAATCGGGCTCGCGGAATGGGCTCAGTGAAACGTTTCACAAGCCGTAGGTTTAAACCGAAAAAGTGAAATGGCTTCTCCCACCTTAAAATAACAGAGAACCGCACTCGGAAAGACCCGCACACCCTAACGGAAACTCGATTTAATAAGATGCTCGACGCGTCCTTGAATTAAGGAGAAAAGGGAAACGCCGCGGAGAATCGTAAACCGTTTTGTGCTCGGTTTATACAATCGCTGAAGGGGAGTCAAGGGTTCTTTATGCCGACCTGGAAATCCGGCTTTTCAGCAGCACCCATTTGTTGCTTAAACTCAGGATTTCCTAAGATCCAAAACTGGCAAACTGGCCCCATAAGAAAGCTCACGATTTCCCCCAAATCACTCCCGTTCCCGGCCATCTGATCTCGCCGATTGACACCTACAAAACCAGCGCGGCGAGATGTTGTTGTTTGCACAAAATTGGGACGACGATCGGATGCAAATGATGGGCGGAAGGAGAACGGAAGGTGGGATTAGGGAGTGGCTTCAGGGAGCGGAGGGGCGGAGCTTAAAGGTGGATGGCCTCCCACGTAGCTTGACGCAAAAAATGAGCTAAATATCCATAAATTATCGAATAGAACACAGTTATGGAAAATTCGAGCACACCACAACAGAACTGGCAAGGTTCTGTTATGAAGTGAGCGCTGTTTTACTCGACGGTGCAAAAAATGGAACGTTGGAACGCGCGACGGCGGCGCGACGATCATAAAGATGTTGCCGAGCGGAAGATGCGAAAGCGGATAACGCTGCTGCCTAAAAGGTGCGAATTCGGGTGGTGATGGTGGGTCAATGACAGGTTATAAGGCAAAATGGGCAAGAAGATGTCAAGGCATATTGTGAACTCATTGACCCCGGAAATTGATGATAATCTGGATCTTGGCAGTCAATGTTATGGGAACAGAGTTTAACGTGTGGGAATTGTTAAGGAAGCAGAGTAGAGGACGTAAGATGAGCAGTGAAACGTTTCACGAACCGTAGGTACCTTTGGGCCGAAAAGCGGAATGGTTCCAGACGGTCTGAAACGTTTCACAACCACCTCAAACCGGCCCAAAATCTTCGTTTTTCTCGTAAACCTCGCCAAAGACCAAACACCGCAGAAACTCGAGCCATCCGCCCCGTCCAGTAAAAGTAGTATCATCACAATCGACGTTGTTTACAGCCGCGGTGGTCTGCGTCGAAGTCGAAATACGACCCGATGGAAGTGTCGAGGGGAACGGAGAGAGAGAGCGGTTCAGGTGGTGTGACCTTAATCCCCCACGATTATCGCTTGGAGTCAAGAGGAGGAGCGGCTGCAACGTTGCGAAGTGTCCGGTGTCCACTTCACGCTTGTCTTCGGACTCTTCAAGACCACTTTTCGCTCCCTTCGACGAGGGTCATTACACCTGTGAATGAGCTCGCGGGATCCGGTTCGTCGATTTTTAAGGGTGCAGGCGGGATTTTCAGAGAAATCTCTGAAGATTCACTCAAAGCGAACGGAGTCATAAACTCGTGAAATGGTTCTGAGATTACTAAGAGTCTCTAAAACTCCAAAACCAAGACAAAAACACTTCTTAACGTCTCCCTCCCAAGACCTCGACTGAATCACTCTTCAGCGGTTAGTAAGTGACTAATGAGAGCGTGCAAAAACAAGAAACCGGGCCGCCGTCGGTGCAGGCTTACCGAAACCTGCCGCAGAACAGTTGTCGCGCTGTTTGCCACCGCCGGCGAACACGTGTGATGAATCATTTTCCTCCTGGCGACGCCGATTTGTCGCGCGTGCGCCAGGGACTCTTAATCACTCCGGGTGCAGGCGAAGGAGGAGACGGGGTTGTTACGTAATGAGGAGCGGATTTGGAGCGCGAAATGGGGAAGATTTATGGAAGCAGGAGTGCGTAAAAACATCTTTAGGGATAATTGAGGTCGTGGTAGGACCCGACCAAAACTTTTATTCGGGAAAAGGGTGTTTTGGGAATAGGGGATGTTTTTGGACAGAGTCCGAAGCAAAGGTTTGGCTATCCTGAATACCAAGGACCATTTTCTAGCCTGCACCGGCGGCGGCAAAACATCAAACGACGAAAAAGTGACAAAAGAAAAACAAACATTCGACGAAAAGAGGGTCGTTGGAGAGTTTGAGAGGAGAGTTCTTTCAGATGGTGCGAGCGAGAGGGCTTTTTGTGTTCGGGGAGTGCAAAAGGAGACCGCCGGAAACCGTCGCCGGTTGAACGCCGATCGACGCCGCGGACGCGCTAATCGCATAGCGATGAATTATACATATTCTGGGTTCGGAGTTAGAAGATCGATTGACCAGAGGCGATGTGGTCAGTTGGGACACTGGAACGGGACAAAAAGTGCCCAGAAAAAAGGCTTATCTCTAGCTGGGAATCGAACCCAGACTTCGCAACCTCCAGGCGGAGATCCGCACCACTGTGCCATTAAGGGTTGTCTGAAAAAGCCACTTGAGACACCGCTGTCTAGAACCCCAAAAAAAACGGCAGACAATGGTGTTCATTTCAAGGACGTGATCCAGACGAGGAGCGGTCGGTTTCAATTCCGACCGGTCTGGGTGTCTGAAAAAGTCCGAAATGAACCAGGAGAGTCTCTGATGCAATCGCACTTTTGGGCATCTCAGAGTCTGAATTTTCGCGTAAGTCTAGACAGATGGCTTCTAGAATCCCTAGTAAAAGTAGTCCTCTCAATCCCTCCCCTTGAAGAAACCAACAAACAAGACCGTCACACCCAACACCACATTAATCACGACCAAAAACACCATTAGCCACCCGAATCACTCAGCACAACCGCTAATCAATTAGTAGAAGTAGTCCTGGCCGCGGCCGCTTAACGAGCAACAATTAAACGAAGCAAAAAGCACTCGTCGGACAAGTCGCGATCGCAAACATCGTCGCTGTGTGTGGCGTGGAGAATCGAGGAGCTGTCGCTTGATATCAATCGGGGATTAAACTGCCGCCAGGGAAACTCCTCCGATCACTCGAAGAGGCTTTGGGAGATCTGTCAGGGTTCGAGAGATCTGAGTGGCGCCGATTGGTCTAATAACAGGCGATATATGACTGATGGGCGATGTTTTAAAGGGCCGATTTGCGTGATTTCTGAAATGAATTTGCATGATGATGGGAACGAGACGAGACTTCGAGCGAGAGGACACGCTGAATCGGCGGGATGAAAACATAAGGGCAGCGTAGTCAAAATGGAGTTGGGAATATGGTCAGTTGGATTAGAAGGTGTTGTTAGACTTTAGACTGGGAAAACAAGAGGGGAATGTGTCTCCGTCCGCGGATTCGAATTCACAGGAATCCATTTTAGGAGAGGTACTCACTGGTAACAAGTCCCAGATACGTGCAAGATGCTAGTCTAGATGAGTTACCTAACGTCTACAAACTTGTCTAAGCGTTCCTGTCTGAAAATAACAACAATTTGAGTCTAGACCTTGAGTCCCAGACCCATGACAGTCACTGTTGTCTGAACCCCGGCCAAGTCCCCAACATGTTTTTCATTCCTGGCATTTCCACACAAGAAGACCTGTCGGAATGACCTTATTCCGACCGATCTTTGTCTGAAACTGCCGCTAAAAATGAATAACTTTGTCTAGCTTCAGTTGAAATCATGGAACAAAGTCCAATCAAACGCCTTAAGCTGTCAATCCTCGGTAGTATAGTGGTGAGTATCCGCGCCTGTCACGTGCGAGACCCGGGTTCGATTCCCGGCCGGGGAGTAACTTTCTGCTTTTTTTGCTGCTTATAACTTTAGGGATTTCAAACACTTTTTAGAGCTTATTAGCCCACTTTTGAGTCACCAGCTAAAACTATCGCCCACTACAAAAGTTCCAAATAGGCGTCAAACTGTCAATATGTTTCAATCGCGACCCCCGCTCCTGTCTTTCACCCTTAAACAAACAAGCATTTCTGCTCGCCTGCACGTGAGCCTAGCATCTTCAAACATTGCTCAGCCACACGCCTAAAACTCCCACACCCCACGGACACCAAAACGCCAAAACTGAACCCGATTATCATCCACATTCAGTACTGTTTAAGCTATGATTCATGTTTCCGTGGCGATTAATCATACTTTAACACCCATTTATGAATATTCGATTGGGTTCGTCGGGAGGACGAGTTCTGGGATTGCGCTAAAGTACGGGAAGCATGTGACAGGCGACCGGGTTATAAGTGGAAACGTACAAACGGGATGGCTTTGTTTATAAACAGTCATGGACACCAAGGAAGCCGGGCCAAAAACGCCCACTTCAAGGATCTTGAAGCCCCAAAACATCTCAAACCCTCTCAGACCCAAACAAACACAGGTCACAAGTCATTTCAAAGGCATTCGCCACTTATCGTGACCTCATAAGAGCCAAAACTGATATCGGCGGATGTGATTCACGTAGGCAAACATGACCAAGTATGTGTGGGAGAGGAATGGGAGTGAATCGGCGGGAAAGAGAGCCCGGGAGCTGGGAGTTGGGAGCTAAAACGGAAGTGGGATGTTGCAGAAAGATAAGGAAAGTCGTAAAAGTGGGTAATCGAGGTGAGGTCTTTACTGGTTAGCTCGGAATGGGAACTGCGGACGGAATTTCGGAGGGACCAGTTTTGGAGAAGTGGGCCACCCGTGAAATAGGGGATTAGGGATCCTCAAAGAGGCCTGGAGATGTTTGAGGAACGCATAAACTGGAAACCAGAATCGCGCGGAATTGCTAAAATTATGCGCTTTTAATGGAGTTGTCCTAAGCTCCTTGGCTTTCAGATCTATGTCGTCACTTGCGCTCACGTTTCTACGTCATTACAGAGCCAGCGGAGGCGAATCCCACGTAGTTCATTTCGAAGAAGACCCTCAGTTTTGTCCCAAATTTGAAATTTGCAAAATTGAGAATCTTTAGAGGCTTCCCTGCTTCCAATCCCAATCTTGAAGGGTGGCCTTTCCACTCCTGAGAACCCCAAACTACGGTATCCCAGCTCCCCATCGATGTCCTCAGCCACCGACGGCGCTTAAATTGACCCAAATCGTTCGGTCAACAGCCGTAAATCTCGACT
>KN166195.1:37601-64643 GCA_000757745.1 Steinernema scapterisci
TCAAATCCCAAAAGCGATGCGAAACAATCACTTGAGTCCTACTCTTAAAATACCCGTAACTTTTCGTAGAAGGCTCCAATCTCGATTTTCTTAACGGATTCGGATTCCTCGTCAAAAACTGGACTAGATTCAGCTCTAAACGAAGAAGCAATTTTTTGGTCGAAATCTGAAAAAATGATGGACTATAGCCTTAGGATTTTTTCAAAATCTGGCTCAAAAATTGTTGTGCCGGTTAATGTCGATTTTAATCCAGTTTTTCATGAGGAATCCGAATCCGTTGAGAAAATGAAGATTGGAGCCTTCTACGAAAAGTTATGGCATTTTAAAAAGCGGGTCGGACGCACGCTGGTCTGCTCTTTATGCAGCAGTCCGCGGGTTCGATCCCGGTCTTCATCGTCTTTTTGTCAAGCAAAAATGTTGGATGTTTAACAATTAGACAAAAATTCCGCCGGAGAATCTTTGGCGGAATTTTAAAATGTTGGCGGAATTTTAAAACTGTTGCGGAATTTTTCGCCGTTGGCGGAATCCGTAAAACAATTAACAAAAACATACTCTCATAGGCGGAGTCGAACCTGAACTCTCTGCACGCTAATCACAGACGTTTGCCACTACACCACGCACCCACTGAAGTGAATGTTGTTACATGAACATATACCATGAGCGTGTTCTGCAACAGCATAAGATTGAACAGCTTCTCGGTGTTCACCGACCGTTTTGCCGCAGTGCGGGACCAATCTATACAAAGCGAAATAGCGAGTACCATGTGACCCTGCGCAAATAAACCCCAATTCGGCAATGTCTTTGTGATCATTCATACCTAAAACCAGCTGCGCTCTCTCCCCAGGTCACGTTTTTGTCAAATGGCTTCCCTGTTAAAACAGCTGACCGCAAGGGTCACCAATTCACCCGTATTTAAAGTTCCCGGGGCTCTCAAACCACACTAAACCCATCATGTTTGTTCTCTTCTTCGTCCTCATCGCCTCGACTTCTGCTCTTCCCCTCTTCGCTCCCCGGAGCACCCAGCTCCCCGAGAACTCCGTCGAAACCTCGATTCCTGGCGATATCACGTGGCGAGAATTTGTGGATCACCTCAGAATCTGGATTTCGAATCAGAAACCCGAAGACCAGGCGAATCTCAAAGCTTTCACAAATAAACTTTCCACGATGGCCGTGAAGTACGTGGATATTCTGAAGGAGGAGGCCGAGAAGCTCAGTCCCAAGGCCGCCGGCGTTTTTAAGAAGATGATGGTGAGGAGGATGTTTCAAGAAGACTTTTAAAACATGATTTTAGGAGACGATGAGCGATTCTAAGAAAGGATTGCTGTACAAGCTTGTCAATGTGCAGTTTATGATCCAGTCGCTCGGAACAGAGGGCAAAGAAATCGATTTCCTCCTCCAAAACGCTGTTCACGAATACATCCAAAGACACGGAAATCCGCTCTTGGGACCCGACTCGATCATTGGAAAGCACGTTTGAAATTCAACCTCGAGAATACTGTAAATATCAGTTCCGTAATAAAGCTTTTTGGGTTCAGAACTCTGAGTCATGACAGCCTTGTGAGAGGAATCCTGGCGCGCCGGAAACCTTAGTTTTTGAGAAGTTTTATCTTGAAGTAGTTGTGTACATCACAGGTTTTTCCACGAAGGTTGAGAGTTGGGATCAACGTTTCCCGTGTTTCCATCCTGGCCTATCTGCCCCCATTGATTCTGGCCTTGGTTGTTCGTCTGCAGATTCGGATTTTGGGTCTGCTGACCGCCTCCTAAAGTCTTCCAGCGATCGTTCTCAATCGAGGGAGGAGACGGATTCTGGTTTGTGCTAGGAGGATTGGGTCCAAACGGACCCTGATTCGTGTTTGGGAGGCCAGGATTAGGTCCAAACGGATTTCCCGAGTTGACCTGATTGGTGCTGTCGACGTTGAAAACGGGAATTCCCCCGATGTTCGGCATCCCAAAGTTGTCGACGAAGATCTGAACCGCTTTTCGGTCAAATTGTCGGAGTTCGGACTGGATGTTGTGGGTGATCCCGGTAAGGATGTTGTCGATCTGGGATTGGACGTCTCGAATAGCCCTGTATCCGTTGTTCTCGATGCGCTGGATTTCGACGATGACGTTCTGGGCTTGCGGAGAGAGCGTGTGGTACCCACTGCGGACGATGTTGACGAGGTTTTTGTGGATCTCAGATATCATGCTCTCGAGGCTACGGTATTGACTCTGGAAACGTTCAGATAGCAAGGTTCCTAATGGTCTAGACCCACCTGGACGTTCGGATCCTGTCTGGCGACCCAATCCTTAATCCTCCTTTCCGCTTCGCCTTTCGTCAGACTCGCGTCGATGTACACGTTTTGCAAAAATTGTCTTACAGACGGGAATTTCCCAGAAATGACTAAATTCGGGATGTCCCCGAAGCCACTTAGCCAAAGATTCCAAGTGTAAACTGAAATGGAACGTCATGTTTCTAAAATTGAAGGTTTGAACTCACTATTGTTGACAACAGGAACAGCCAAAGCCATTCCGAGAAAGAAGGAAGCGAATAGAGTGAAGCGCATAACTGATTTTGGGGTTGAGGGCGCTCAGAATGGCATTTAGAGAACCCGGATGAGGCTGAATTGGCGGAAGTGTTTGTGCAGCTGGGAGGTTTGGTTCATGGGCATCCGCATTTTGGCTTCTGTTGGCGGTGAATCAGCGCACCTGCCGGAAGGCAAACATGTTGGGGAAGATGGACAATCGGTTTTTTGGCACCCGGCATCAAGACTTCGTCGAGAACGGCGTCGTTAGACTCTCGGCTGCGTCTACAGACGTGTCCAATGTCTGCAGACGATCGGCGACTCGCGCGCAGCCAGAATTACCTAAACCGGTGAGTACTAGATTGCCTCAATCCGTCGCTTCGTCACGTAGACGCCATTCTGCACGTTCATCTGGAACCGACCGGTCGTATTCGCAGTTCTTCTGTCTAAACGCGGAGCTCCGAATCAGTCGGTCTCTAATTTCTCCTCCGGGTGAGAGAACGAGGCGTTGTCAGACACTGCGGCACAGACCACATCCAATGTCTGTAGACTAGCCATCAAATCGGCCGGCAACTTGTCTCCTGTCAGCATGTTCCGGAGAGGTGCTTCTCAGACATCCTGAACAGTCGCGCTTCGTCCTCTCGTCACGTAGACGTCATTCTGCACGTCCACATGGAACCGACCGGTCGTGTTCGTTGTCATTCCGTCTAAACGCGAATCTCCGAATCGCTCAGTCTCCAAGTCCTCCTCCCCGAGATCCAAAAATCCCCCAGCTTTCCCTGCAAGACCCACTCCAAATCGGCACCCGTCTAGATTTATCCTTCTCCAAATAAAACATTTCAATAACTTAAATTCTCCACGTCCATAAACATCTCTCCGAAACATCTTCTCCTTCCTCAATACTCAATCTCGTAAATCCTCAACGTTCCTCTCATCACGAACGTCTCGTCGTTTAAAAACTGGAACCTCAACTCTTCGTGGGTTCCATCGTCCTTCAGCGTGCTCAGGAACCACTCGTCTGGGCTCCCCTGCTGCATCCCGTCGATCTGGCTCCTCAACTTGTCCCACGTGTTCATCGACGTCGTGAAGGAGAAGTTCGTGCCGCTGAAGCGCATCTCGTGCTTCCATTCGCGGGCTAATCGGCGCACGAAATCGAAGTTGATCGTCTCGGCGATGAACTGGCGCATCTGAGGCTGCTGACTCAGCTCGATCATGGCGTCCTGAAACTCGGAAATTAGGAAAAGTCGGCCGGGAATTTCTAACCTGGAATCCCATCTCGTATGGCTTGATATTGCTCTCCGCCAGCTGGACTCTCTTCACAGTTCCGTAGCTGACCTGCTGCTCCATGAATCTGTGCACCACGGGTCCCGTGGACCTGATCACCACGATTTCGTCGAACCCGATCCCGATGCAGTCCATCAGAGGCGCCAATTTCTGCTCCGAGTTGGGCGTGATATTCGCCAACTGCAGCTGGCTGGTCCTGTCCACCGAAGGCCGCCAGTTCGAGAGGATGTAGAGGAGTCCTTGAAAGCTCTGCGCGTCGGAAACGTAGTCTTCCTCGCAGAACCGAGGGAAAGACGCGATTCGGAGTTCTCCGACCCTGAGGAACTTGATGTAGTCGACGTCGAAGTTGTCCAGCTGCAGAATCGTCCGCTCCATCGTGGCCAGCGATTCGACTTGGCACGTGAAGATTAGCTGGTCGGCGTAGAACGCGATGTCGATGTAGAGATCGCCGGACATGGAGATGTGGTCGCGGGCGACGTCGCCATAGACGCCGGGCAGGTTGAAGAGCTTCTTGGTAGTGAAACAGGGCAGATTTCCGATGATCGCGTCCACCGCGCCTTCCGGCAGTTGATCCATCATGGATCTGAAAATGGAGAAATCTTACTATACGAAATAGAGGCAAACAACATAAGGTTGTAGAGCTCGCACGGCTACAAACTCTCACGCGATGCCCATAGGCGAGAATGGTCATGGGAGAACAGGTGTCCCGCGGCACGTGTTGGACGAGTCCCGCCTCCGCAAGCAGCGGATCTTGTCACAAGAGGTTGCTGGAATTCAAAGAGCAATTGGTAAACACGAAAAATACAAATTGAAAAATGCACGCAAAACAAAAATATTATTCCGTTGCGGGGAATCGAACCCCGGCCTTGCGGGTGAGAGCCGCAAATCCTAACCACTAGACCACAACGGACATGTAACAAAATGACTCTGGCGTCTATGTCTAGACAGCAAGACGAGTCATTGTTTAGAAACGCGTTGAGACAACAAAAAACCATTTTTAGACAAAACATTTTTGTGAACCGGTCGGTTTCATTCGAAAAATACACAAAAACCGACCGGTTGTGTCTGAGAAATTAGGGCAAATTAGGCAGCTGACGATCGGTCGATTTCGGCATCATGGCTAGTCTGTATAGAAACACGACCGTTCGGCCTCTTTCCAATTGACACAAATGATCAGTTCCAGACACCACCAGACACCGCCAGACACAATCCGGAGTAGGTGTCTGGCTAGAGGTGTTTCGAGCCACCCTGTAGACCCTAAATTCACTTCAGACACCTAAAGTCTAGACTTCAGCTCAAAATCTGTCGCGCTCCTCTAGAGAACTAACCAAATTCGCCTATCCTCCATGACTCATCCAGCCCCGTGCAGCGCTCAACCCAGTTTTCCCTCTCTGAGTCACCTTTATTCGCAACTGCGCCGGCCACAACAAGCCGAACCCGAAGATTTAGGAAAGCTACCAATTAAGGATTTGAGGGTCGAAGGTGCAATTAAGAGATTAGTGACTAATGGGAACAGATGCAGATAATTAGTTGCCTAACCGTAGCCGAGGTTTGCAGGCAGCTTCCTATTGAAGTTCCAAATCAAATGCGGCTGCAAAAAACTAAAATAGGAAGATTTAGCAGGAACTGAGTGAACTGAGAAAGAATCCGAACAAACTATGCCCTGACTGCAAACTGAAAACAACCTCTAATCCACCTGCACAAACGCCCTCCCACATACTAAACGCGATTCTCGCGGAAAATTCACAAAAACGAAGGGAGCGAAACCGCCACGTGTCAAAGGGCCTTCCAGCTCAGCCCCGGTGACAAACACGCACACAAGGATGAATGACACCTCCACGCATGAAACTGTTGTGGGGCTGGCTGGCGGGCTGCCCACTTAGAGAACGCGGAGGGGAACCTCTTACGGTATAGCAGGATTGGAGGGTTAGGGAATACATAGCTGCAGTCGCCTTGCCGCGGTCAGCCGCAGGTGGACTGGCGACAGTCTCAGCCTCTTCTCCTCTTGGAGGACTGTTCGAGGCGCGGCGTATGCAAATGAGCGCGGCGAAGGCGAATCGATCAGCCACCGCCGCAAACAGCGCTCACCGAACCAGCGCGCATCGATCGCGTGGCGACCGCTGCGCGTCCGCCGCGATTAGGGTCTTTCGGGGTCTTTCAGGTGAGCAGCGGTGGCGGGTCGAAAGCGATTGTGTTGATAACACACACAAACGGGGACGGTCGTGGAGCGAGGATGGTCACGCGCGTAGCGCCGGATGGTGGCGCCGCCGCCGATGGTCAAATCGTTGCAGTTCACACAGTCAATGGGGCGACGTTTACGTGCGGTTACACAAACGTGGATTGCTGAGGGTCGTTGGACAGTTGGAAGCTGTGGAAAAAACACAAAACATCCTACAATGATGGATAAGTTAAAGGCAAAAAGTTACTCCCCGGCCGGGAATCGAACCCGGGTCTCGCACGTGACAGGCGCGGATACTCACCACTATACTACCGAGGATCGTGATGCGAAAGTCTGTCCGGCAGTATAGATAGCGAAGCAGACATAGGTGAATAAGTCTTGCGTAGACGGCAAATAGAGTGGTTTGATGAGTCTAGACAGTTTAATGGTGTCGTCTCCGCGGCGGGAAAATTTGAATAGAGCACTTGAGACAACCCCAGTCACAATAGCGTGTCGCTCTAGTGTCTAGACTTGAACTGGCTCCAGACAGTTTGCTCTAAGCAGCCGATTTGCTGTGTAGGAACAGCGAAAAATGTATCAAAAAATGTCTGAAAAGTTTATGCATAATGAGCCAAAAACTGTCTAAACCGTTTCAGACATGGATATAAGCGCGTCTATAAGCGCATTCATTCCTCCTCCAACCGGTCAGCCTCCATAATCATCTGGAAATCAAGCTTAACTCTGTCTTCAGTCTTCAGAGACATCGACAGCCTCATTGCTGTGTCTAGACGGGGAAGCGCAAGCGCTAACCCCTCACACAAAAATTATGCTGTAGGATGACTCCGCTCCGGAGCGTCCTCACGGGTCAGCCGGACGCCAAAGTGCAATGGCCTAGCCTCACCATGGATCACCGATCTACGTGATCATCGGAAGATCCCAGCGTTAGAACGTTAATGAAGTTGGGTTCGTTTCGCGACATCAGCAAACGATGGCGCTGGTTTTGCTGTGGTATCAGATGGTCCGTGCAGAGACACAGAGTACTTTTTCTCAAACAGGCTTGTCTGGAAATCTGTATACCGACCGATCCTCCGCTTTTTGGACTTTACAGACGGAACACGCCGAGACGTCATTCCAATAGACGCACTGTCTAGACCCTTCCTCACCAATTATTAGGGGAAGCGCGAACGCTGTCCCCAATCCAAAAATTTAGCTGTTGGCGCACTCCAACTCGGAGTGGCCACACGGGTCAACCGGGCTCGAAAGTGCAATGGCCCAGCCTCACCATGGATCCTCGGTCTTCGTGATCACCGAGAGAACCCAGCCAGGTAAGTTTATGAGAGGTCGTGGATTCGACCCTCCCTCGAATTCCCCATCTCTCGTCGCATTGGTGTGATGTGCATCAGATGGCTAGGGTAATATAGATGTCCGCATCACAGACAGATTCTGGCATAGATTTAGACAACCCAGAAGGGGGAAGGAAGTTTTGAAGGAATCAAGCCGTGAGGATGACTCATTAGCCCCGTTTCCAGCGCCCTATAACTCATGATTCTTCCATAACATGCTGAACTATGGATTCAGGATTTCAAATTCACTTGTTCCACGTGTCCACTTCTCAAATGGCTTCAGATCCAGACCTTGGACCCAGTGACCGCAAGATACCCAAGACCCGGGGATTGAACATAAGATGTTTACGACGTCCCAAGTGGAAAAGAGGTCACGAACGAAGGCGCGAAAGCTCTCGCTCCAAATCACGCTTGGGCAAACTGCGTCGAAAGCGGATTTTGGTAATTTTTTGCACTTTTACACTTTCTTCGGAGTCTCGATTTTCAGAGTTAATGTGATTAAAGATGCTCCGCCGAGGTCAGCAACCGGTAAGCGCGTCGTGTTCGGTGGAAATGATGTCTACGTGCGATCGGCTTCCCGGGATGTCTGAGAAGCGGTTTTTTGTCTCATTTTTGTCTCCGTGTCTCACTTTAGAATTCGTGTCTGAAACGCCGTCGCGAATCGCGTGTTTCTGTCTCCTTTTCATTCGGATTCCATTTCAGATCGTTCCTGGATACTACGGACTGGCCCCGGCCGACTCCTGGACGAAGCGCTCATCTCTGGCCATCATCTGCAACTCGCAAATCGTCGTCCGTTTAGAAGTTCCGGTCCTGCAGCGACTTTGCAAACGAGATTCAGTTTGGATTTGGCGACGAACGAATTCTGTTTGGAGTTCATGCGGCGAACGGTTGGACGCGTTTTACGTGTCCTTTTACGTGGCCAAGATTTGATAATTTCCGTGCTTGTAATCTTTTTCAGGTGGTCAGAAGCGAGTCTAGACTGTCGTTTACTATCGCGTCTATTTTGATGTCTGAATTTGGTGTCTGAGCCTTAGCACCGACCGATCTACTCGCCCGGGAACGTTACAAATGATGCTCCCTTATCTCCCGCTTTATTGGCCTCTGTGACCGACCGGTCATCGAGTGATGGCAGAAATGGTCGCAAGCCGTGGATCTCTTTTGCCAATGTCTAGACACTTTTCGCGCCGTGTCGTATATTTCTCCGTGCATCGCTTACGTGATTAAACCAATTTTATGTGAAATTCGACATATTCTGATTTTCCCACGCTTCCAGGTCCCCCAGAACGTCCGATGTCCGCGCCGTGCAGCCCTCTGAAGAAGCGCGATGGCGACTCGAAGCTCAGGCTGAAGCTCCGCAACATGCGCCTGGATGCCGTGTGCCCATCCCGGAACCAGAGCGTCAACGGCACCATCGGCGAGGGCGACCGCTACATCCCGACAAGGAACGCTGACCAATTCGAGTTCGCGAACCACCTGTTGAGCGGATGCGGTTCCAGCTTCTTGCACGTAAGTTCCTTTTGACTTTTCAAGTTTTTAATTAGCATCTTATCTTTGCAGGAATCGGTTGGACTCAACACGTCGATGTCAGCGCCGTCCAGCCCTGTCAAGAAGCGCGAGGGCGACGTCAAGCTTAGGTTGATGCGAGGTAAGCATAATATCTCAAACTAGCGTATGATAATCCGGTCAATTTCAGCAAAATCCAGCTGCGACCTCAACATGTTGAGCCTGGAAGACGACCGCATCCTGGCGTACAAGAAGGGAATCGCTCCGTCCGCCCCATCAGGGTACCGTAACCAGCCGCGCGTCGTCTACTCGTCGATGAACCCTTCTTCAAGCGTCAAGAAACCAGTTCGCCGAGTTCCCGCAGCCGCGGAACGTATCTTGGACGCTCCTGGACTCGTCGATGACTTCTGTAAGTTATTTTCTCAAATTATCCATATTGCTGACCGATGAATTTCCCAGATCTGTCACTGACCGACTGGAGCTCCCAGAACATCCTTGCCGTGAGCTTGGGCGAGAGCGTCTTCATGTGGAACGCGGTCTCAGGCGATATCGAGTGCCTGTTCGAACTCGAAGAAGGCACGTCAAACTACGTCACATCGGTGAAGTGGGACGACGACGGCTTCTATCTTGCTGTGGGCCTCTCAGACGGCTGCATAAAGCTGTTCGACGCCTCCCAGAAGAACTGCTTGCGCACGTTCAAATCGCAAGCGAGCAGGATCGGCACGAGCGCTTGGAACAAGCACGTGCTCACCGCCGGATCGAGGTCTGGACACATCCTGAACCACGATGTGCGTCAGGCGAGGCATCTTATCTCGTGAGTTTATCCTTTTCACCTCTCCAATTTCTAAATTGAATCATTTCAGGACTTTCGTCACGCACGAACAAGAAGTTTGTGGCCTGGATTGGGACGCCGACGGGACACGACTGGCCAGCGGAGGCGGCGACGGCCTCGTCTGCGTTTGGGACGCCAACTGTATGAATTCGAACACCACGGTAAGATCATCTTTGGCCTTTTCGGGAACTAATGTACTTCATTTCAGAGACCTATATTCAGGCTAACGGATCACACGTCGACCGTGAAGGCGGTCAAATTTTGCCCATTCAAGTCGAACATCCTCGTCACGGGTGGCGGAGCCCAGGACCGCACCGTCAAGGCTTGGAGCGCCGCGACTGGAAACCTCCTACGGTCGACAGACACCGGAAGTCAGGTAATAATTGTCTAGACTTGGTTGTAGACGCTCCTTGTAAACGACCGGGTCGGTGCTGGCAATCCGAGACAAATGACTTCAGAATTCGAAACAAGTCATTTTTGAAGCAAAACCGACCGGTCGTTGCACACGTAAAATGTGTCTGAATGGGATCGTGTGTCCATTCTAGACATTCGCTTAATACTCGTCTTGCTATGTTCTTCTGTCTAGACCCTTTCACAATCCCTTCTTTCCAGGTCACCGGTATCCTCTTCAACAACGACTTCCAAGAAATGACCACCAGCCACGGAATGCCGGATCACGTTCTCAAGGTCTGGAAGTACAGCTCGATGCAAGTCCTCGGAGAACTCAAAGGCCACTCCGACCGAATCCTGAACATCTGCCAAAGCCCCTGCAACCAGTACATCATGAGCGCCTCATCGGACGAAACCCTGCGACTGTGGCACACGTGGAAGATGGACGAATCCGTGCGACGTCAGCTGCTCGGCGAAGCTCCGTTCAAGCGGTCCGCCCTGAACCTCGACCAGAACATCCGCTGAAAAGAAGAAGAAGCGGAAAGAAGATTCGTTGTTATGTCTGTTTAGTCTGATATCTTGTATGGGGGAATTACTGTGTGTGAAACGCATGATTTTGGTGCACATTCGTGAGGAAATAAAACGTTGCAAGATGGTTGTTGTGTCTAGACTTTATGAATGAGTTTCTTAGCTTTTAGGATAATACAGAAGAGCGTCCTGGCCAGACAGCCAGGGATTGGTCTGGCATACCGATAATTTCGGACGCGTCGTCGGTCTGAAGTTTTGTCTAGACCGCTCTGCAGACGAAGTCGACCGGATCGACGAAGATTGAAGATGGTGGAATGAGGAGCTGCGTGTCTGCTAGACGGTTAGGATTGTCTGGTTTACAGGCCCATCGACCGAGTCGGAGACGTGTCGAATCCGAAAGTGAATCAACATTAATGCCTACGTGATATTTATTATGCGACCGGTTGGTTTTCGGGAAGAATGAGTAACTGCCAGACAGGCCAACCTCTGACGAGACTGTGGGATGTCTAGATTTGGCCAATCGACCGGGAGGCCGACGTGCTGAACGTTAAAATGGGCTGATCTGCCAAACAGAAACAAAGACCGGCACCAGAAGTCAGACTAGACCGTAAGACCACCAAAGAGCCACCAGACTAGACTTTCCTCTGTCTGATAAAAAGAGCACGTCTCGTCTGGATTTCAACGCGATTTCGAAGCCAATTTTACCACTTTTCCAATGTGAGAATCGCGCTTTTATGAACCGCACAAGGCCTACCTTGTTCGCTATCACTGACCATTGATCCCGCTGAAACGATGAACAACCTTCCGCACGAATTCGTCAATTCCATCGCCCACTCTCTATCCAAGGATGGCGCAATTGAATTAAGCGATCTGTCCAGCTCTACCTGGCAAGCTGTAGGCCAAGAACACCGTGCGAAACGGAGGAATTGGATCCTGGCTATAAGAAAACGCGACAAGGACGAGATTGAGCTGAGATTTTTGTCTTCAGAGCACGAAAACAGGATAGGCCTGAACGAATTCTTGAATTTCGAATTGCGTTATCAGACGATTCTGGAAGTCAAGGAGCAAGTTGGAACCGGAATGTTTCAACTCCAGCCTCGTGGTAAAGAACCAGAAGAGCTGGGAACATTGTTGGCGTATCTGAAATGCTACATGCGGTACGAAGGATGCCTGAAGATCACCAATCCCAACGTGCTTCAACGAAAACGAGAAATTCCAAAACTATCCAGCTTCGTTCTCATGAAAGTCCGGAATTTGAAGATCTCGTCACCAGCAGACAACCTCCAATTCATCAAAACACACCTGCATCACAACGAGTTCCTGAAAACGCTGTCCATCGAGTCTTTTGGCTCGATGACATACGATGCTGTTGTCAAGCTTTTGGAGACTTTCGTTGTAGATTTTAAGGAGAGAAAGTGGGCTCAAAAAAGTCTGGAAATCACGTGTCCAACAGTGCTGGTTTCTGCAAATTCCAAGATTGACTTTTTGAAGCTTCTTGGATACCGAAGGTCGAAAAAGTCCGGAGTGATGATCATGACTGTGGAGAACAAGGAGGCCGGCGCGATAATGAAGAGTGTCCTGAGCACTGCAACAAACTGCAAAACTGTAAAATTCTTGACTTTTCCTTGGAGGTTTTGACATTTTTTAGTGGATTGATTTGCATGAGATCTTCATGACTTTGAATAAACTTTGGCGTAATGAAATGATGCTCTGACTCTATCGACCTGAAACCATGACCCGAGGCATCAGTTCCAAGGTATAAGCCCAAGACATCAGTTCTAAGCATCGCTTCCACCTGATATAAGGCTACTCAAGCATGTCCCAAGTACCCTCAACTACTCAGTACAATTCCTCAAGCAACCATGAACACCAAGACTCAAGTCCCCAGCACCTCTGCTCTCCCCAAGTCTCCAATCACGACTCAAAACGGCCAAGATCTCTCGATCGCAGCCATGAAAACCTTCCAGAAGAACATTGCGAAGTTGGCTCTCACTCCGATGACCGCTCAGATCCTGTGGAAAGCCAACGTTTCGGAGCTTCGAGGAATCTTCAAGAGCGCCTCCGACCTCAATGGACACCTTATGGAATGGGCTACCGCAGTCCTCTACCGGGCTCACCACAACTTCGGAACGGAACTGAGCGCGTACAAATGGAAACAAGCGCTCCAGTTTGTCAAGGAGATCCTCAGCGTTCAGGGGATCAAGAAGCCAGACGAAGCCTGGTTCATCCTAAACCAACTGGCGCTCCGAAACGTCGTAATCAACAACTTCCTGTTCCTCTGCCAGGAAGCTCAAATCTTCCTCCACCGCCACCCTCAGCCGATCTTCTTCAACGGAATGCTGGCTTTCGCTTGCCACTTCCTCAAGCACGGCGCTACCGCAAGGCTCTCGGTTCAGGATTACCTCAGCCTGACGTTCTCCCTCCTCTCCCGAAGATTCCGGACCCATTTCAACTGCCGGATCCACGAAGCCAACGGATGGAAGGCGGTCGTCTCCACGGACTATCCCCACATCAAGACGGTCCACAAGAAATACTGAAATCACTATTTCTATCTTGTGAATAAAACGTTTAAAAATCTTGGTTTTCTTGTCTTTTCACACCACAGATCGACTCCCGACTTCCTAGGATCCTCCCTCTTGTCCTCACTCAACGTTTCCCCAGAGCATCATCCAAATATAGGAGAGCTCCGCCCCTAGAATCCCCTCGTTTACCCTTGATTTCCAGGCCATCCCAGCCCCTCTTCTCGACGTGTCATCTGTTCCACCCACAGCCGAACTCCCGTCACGATAGGCATGCAACTCCGAGTGTAGCTCGACTCGTCCGCGTTCGAAGATCGCGCGGTTTTCGGTGATGCGTTCACGTGCCTTCGTCCTTCCGTCGTTCCTCCTCTCCTCCTCCTCCCGCTTCCGTTCTAACCAGATTCACGAGATTATGATCGAATGCGGCAGCGGTGGCCGTAAACCACCACCGGCGACTGAACATCAATCGATCGGGCGCGAATTCCGCGTTTTTCATTTTCCGCGGCTGGCTGCTTAATCGCGAGAAACCCGATTTACTCGTTTCATATTTTCAGGATCCCAAATCCCATGACGCTCGAGTTGTTCCCGCCGAGGATTCTCGACTTTGTCACCGCCGGGAACGGTTTCCTGCAGAAGATGTACGACCAGCACCGGATCGCCGTCCAGAAGATCTTCAATTTCGTATTTTTGGTCGTCATTTGGCTTCTCCCGAAGATTCTCGATGCGACAGCGATTGCATATTTCTTCGTCCAAAGGCTGTTCAGGAAGAATGAAGATACGCCTCTGAAGGTGCCGTCCCACATTGGGTTCCTGTTCACCGAAGAATCCGAGATTTCTGTGGTGAGTTCTTTAGCCATTTTATCAGCTGATTTTGGCGATTATCCGGCTTTTCCTGTTGCTTTAAGGACGCCGAATCGTGTGGGCGAAATCCTGTGTTTATAGTACAAATTGGGACCAAAAATCGTTGTTTGGGTTGGTGTTTGTGGTTGGGAGTGTGCTCTGAACAGATGATTTCCAGTTCTTGGTTTTTGCCCGTCGATTTATGGAATTTTCGCTTATGTGTTTGCGTGGGAAAACGTTGGGAAAAAAGCCGAATTTTCGGGATTTCCAGAGTACAAGAATGCATGCTTAATTGCGCCCTAATTCCAGGAAGCTCTATCAGAAATGATCACCCAATGTGCCGTCCACAAGGTTCCGCAAGTGTCATTCTACGATCCATTCGGACGATGCGTAGCCAAAGAAGAGCAACTCTTCAAATCCATCAAATCGATTTGGACTCGTATGGAACAAGAAGATTCCAAAACGCGAATGCCGTCGATCGTCATCGACGTGAGCAGCAGAAACTTGAACGCCAGGAAGATAAGCGGTTCTGCTTCAGAAACTCTTCGTGTAACGTTGCTCACAAGAACCGACGGGAAGCCGAAGTTGGTGGATATGTGCAAAGAGGTAAGGGAGAATCTTTAGATTTCTAAATGATATCCATTTCTTGCAGATTTGCGCAGATTCCGCGCTTCCCTCAGCGTCGGTGAGCACTGCAAGTATATCACAGAAGTTCCAAGATGTCCAGCTGGTGGAACCCGACCTGCTGATCTCCGTTGGCGCCGTGTCGACGTTCGCAGGATTCCCGCCTTGGTCCGTGAGGGTCACTGAAATCGTTCCAGTTCCCACGTTATGTCCCGTTTCTTCGGACATTTTCGTGGATTTCTTGCAAGCATTTTCTCGCCGCAACCGCCGATTAGGACGTTAAGAATTATTCTAGTTGTCAATCCTGACGGGTTGTTGTTATTGTTATTCAGAGTCTATGGGTCCAAACTTGGGTAGCTGCCCTGTGTTGTCAGAAGTCAGATGTTTAATTCGATGTTAAATAATTAAATACATAGCTTTAATTTGTTTAATTTGCCGGTGATCTCGATCATTTGGAGCGGTGAGTACGGTAGGTTTATGATGACGCGACCAATGCGTGCAGAAGGCTGAAGAACGTGAGTGGTTGGTCTTGAATGGCGTCGACCATAGATGTTCGTCTGCAGACACAAGTGCCGGTCTGTAGCCATTAGGTCTAGCTGTGACATCCAGTGCGCCAGAAATCGACCGGATCATCAGCTTTACAGCGTTCGGAATGATGTCTAAGTGACGAAATGCATTGACGAAACCACTGGCCTGTCTGTAGACATTTTTTCTGGTCTGTAGACAGGTTCAAGGCGAAAAACCTATCATTCGGTCCCTCTTGACGTGAAGCCTCGAGTTGGTCGTTTACCATTCGAAACCGCAGTCTGCAGACCTGTCTGCAGACACTCGAAATCTGTCTACTGTGGCTCCACCACTGCCGACCAGCTCTCACATGTCAGAAACCGACCGGACAGTCAGCTGCGCGAAGTTTGGAATGATGCCTACGTGACAGAATGCTAGAAAGAAGGTCATCAGGTCATTTTGAAGAGGCGAGAAGTATCGAGCAGGTTGGTAGCTCGTCTGGAGACATTCGCGGTTGTCTCTAGACGTTGGCGACGTCTCATTCGATCATTCGGGTAAGATTCGAAACATGGAGTCGGTCGGTCCAGCGCACCCCAGCGACCCAGCAATTCTCGGCCATCTCCCTCCTCGTTTCCCATCGTGCTCGCGTTTTTCTCGCATCTTCACGCTGATCCCTGAAATCACGTTTAAACGAAGCCACAAATCCGTCAGAAACAGAATCAAAGATGCATCAAACAGAAAGTACCAGACTCCTTTCCACTAACCCCAAAACAAGACCAAAACCTAAATTAATCGAAAAATTTATTTCTTCTGCATTTTCCTAAAGACGCGGAAAAACTACAATCATTAGTGGTGGCTAGCCCAGCTGGTGTGGCCGTGCTTCAAGAAGGAGTAGCCTTCCTCAATGGCGATCAGGCCAGCGGCAACGGCGACTCCGGGCTTCCATCCGCGGAGGATGATCTGCAAATACAGGATTAGATGAGCTAAACAACGATCTGAACTTACGTTCTTGAAATGCGCCCATTGTCCCTTCACGTGGGGGTACTTCTGGTCGTACAAGTAGGTGTAGTTTCTGATCCAGGGGTCCTTCAGGCCGATCTTCTGCAAGCGGCGTTCGTGGGCGGCGAGTTCCGGGAAATCGCGGTAGTTGTTGTAAATGGTGTACTTGGGTACTTCGAAGGGTTCGTGGTGACCTGCGCCCATGGTTCTGGAATGGAGATAGGAAAATCAATCTCGGGAACAACGTGATAATCGCGAGAACGGACACGGCAATGACAATGATCTGCACGCTAAACTAGCATCTGATTGGCAAATCAGCACAGCCCGATTATGCTTCCCTGGATCGTCAAACTAAGATCTCCATGAGCGAACGAGAAGGCAGCAGTACCCACGAGTCCATTGCAGCAACAACACGTCACGATCGATCAAAACAAGCCGCGATTATCAATATGATTCTTAGAAATGGAGCGCGAGAAAATAGCCAACGAACCCGAGAATGAAGCCTTGTGGCTAGGATGGTAAGTCAGGAGCATTTCGAGAACAGAAACGGCCACATGAGAATCTAGCGCTGGGGATAAACAGCGCTCGTGCATTGGCGATCTGCTTCGCTCTACCGCAAGCAGTTTAGCCGACAGGAGAAACGTTGCGGGACCCTGTTTGTGCTTGGGCTAGGCAAAACGGTCACCGTGAATCTTATGCATAAGAAACTCTGAGGATCTGATGACCTTAGATCTTGGATAAAAGCAAAACATGAATTAATATTTTATTTGAAAACAGGATACCATTAGGAAGTGATTGAGCAATTCGCATCTCGGGAATAATGACATAAACTATACAATGGATCCCACTGGGAACCCAAAAAAGAAAACAACGATTTGAGAATTTACAACATAAAATTCTAAAAATGGTAAACCTAACAAACTAGTAATAATTATATGTACAACTGGATAATCTCGAGTCCGACTAATCACCAGAACGGGCACCACCCGATGTAGCACTGGCACAGGTTCTCTTCGTTGGTCGCCTGGAAGATGAGTCGGTCCACTTGCTGCCCAACTCCGATCTCCAGCTCGCCGAAGTCGCGTCCAGTCAGCTTGTCCTTGATCCTGGCGATCGCGCTCTCGGCCTTCGAGTTGCGGAGCTCTTCTCCGCCCGTCGTGTTCATGATCGCGGTGCGATCGGTGCGATTCTTATTTCCAGCTGAAGAGAGGGGATAAGATGGGTTACGGTAAGTGGAATGACTCACTGTCCAGACGCCAGTTGATAAGTGGGTCGTAGACGAACGCTTCCAGGACAGCCAGCAAGCTCTCGCGGTTGTTCCTGAGGACTCGGAGCACACGTTCGCAAGTGATCCGGTAATTTCCTTCGATCCCTGTCACTTCCATGGCCTGAAAATTGGATGCGTTAAGTGCTGTTGGTGGTGTCTAGACGTTTCGCCCTTAAGTCTAGTCAAGTTGTCTGTTTTCACAATCAAAAATGGACATCAACCTCATTTTAAACTTTTTTGGCTTGCAAACCGGTCGGTTCAAACCAACCGATCCCCTTGTCTGAACAGCGCAGAATGAAATAACCAGACGTTCATGAGTTTCTTACGTTAGACAACTACCGCAGATTGTCTATCTACCAGTAACAGTCTAGACATCTGACTTCATTTTCAGCCCTGCTCACAAGGCCGATCGGTCTGGTTCCTTCAAAATCAAAACTGATAAACTAGACGTCCAGGCTTCCATCAGCTTCATTTGTCTACGACACGACAGTCATGTGCAGTCTAACTCACCTGAACAAGCATTCTAGTTAGCCGGAAAGGAATCTTCTCCGGATACTTCTCTCGCGTCATCGCCACTTCGAAGCAATCGCCGAAGTCGATGTGGATGATCTTCCCGCTGAGACGATCCAACATCAGGTTCGAAGGATGTCTGTCTCCCAGACCCAAGATGTATCCGACCATCGACATGCAAGCCATAGATCGAGTGAAGTTTGTGCGACGGTCGAACCAAGTTTCGGAGCTAAAGGAACTATTAGAAAGGAGTTAATAAGCGAATCTTACTTTGGCGACTTCATCCACAAAATCTTCCTCAGATCATCGCCCTTCGTCTTCGACATGGCGGTCTTGAATACGTGGACTTTCTGCCAGAGACAGAGAGTCTCGATGTCGTTGCACATCTCTTGCATGTGCTTGTGTTCGGCGGAAAGGGCGATATGGTTCTTCTCTCGGTAGTCCCGGATCAATGCGTGGATCGTGTCGCTGTTGGGAACCCAACCGATCAGGCCGCTGTTGGAGCTCAAGGGAATGATGGAGTAGCGCTGAAATGGGTTTTAATTAGCTTGAAAAGTAAAATTTAACGTGATTTCAGACGTCGAAGCTACTTGTCTATACGAGCGTCATGCTGTCTAGAAATTTATGGTACTGTCTGACCACAAGCCACATCTCTGATTTCATTGTAGCGACGGACCGGTCGGAAACACGGTGATTTGCTGTCTAGACTCGGCTAGTCAATCCAAATACCAACCAGTTATCACAGGTTGTCGGAATGAGCTTTAGGTGCCAAGCTAGACATACTTCGCTTGCCTAGACACCAAATGGTCACCATCGACCGGTCGTCTGCCTCAGCAGAATCAGAAATGTGCTCCTTCTGCTTGAGCTCAGACAATACTACGCTTGTCTAGACAGCTCTAGTCTGAGCTAGCTATCCTAAAGATCTTTCCCTTACCTGAATCGTCAAATTTCTTCGGCAAGTGTCTGATTCGTGCAACAAAAGCGTGTTAATCAGTCCAAACAACTGCATCACACGCTCGTCCTGGCGAGGATCTTCGTGGCCCTTCAGTAAGAACGCATACCGGTTTCCGTCGCTTCCTAAAATTACCAGGATTAGAACATGGCTACGTAATAAACTAACGAACCTCGAATATTGATCTTCCTCGGCCTCTGCTTCGACATGATCACGTTGAGTTGCGCGTCAACGGACGCGATTCTGACCACTTCCTTCGATGGGTCGTAAGTTCCAGGAACGGCCAATTCCAAATCCCTTGCGTCGGCCAACTTCGGGGAAATGTAGTTCAGATCCAACGAGTTCAGCTGGCGGAGCTGCTGCGAAATCCGCTTGAAGACGTTATAGTAGAGCTCCCAGGCTTGGGACATCTCTTTGGGGTCCTTGGATCGGGTGTACGCGTCGCAGTGTTCTTCGGCATCCTTCAGGTCGTTGTAGTAAGTGGTGTTGAAGGATTGTTCTTTCAGGGTCAGCGCGCCTCTGCGGATCATCTCGTGGAGTGGTTTCAGTTTTCCTAGCATCGCTTCGGCGTTGTTCTCGTGGAAATACAGCCTCGAGGCTTCTTCCAGCGCCTCGTGCCACTGCTCGTGCCAGAGGATAGCACAGCGCACGAATTCGTCCGCGACCATCTTCGCCTCGTTGAAGAGTCCTTGTTTCGTTTCGCGGAGCGCTTGCATAACCTCCTTGGCGTTCGTGGCGCGCTTCTCGGTAGACGACTCCGAAGCTACCGTAAGCGCGTAAACGAGCGACTGCGGGTGCTCCTTTCCGAGGTTCAAAATTATGAACTTGAAGAGGTTCGCTACGTTGGGTTCCGAGTCCAGCTTAGCCATCAACTGGGGAATCACCTCGAGCCAGGTGTCCACTGGAATCTTGTTCAGGATGAACGTCTTCAGGTATTCGTTGACGTCGTTGATGGCGCCAAAGTCGGAGACGAGCTGGAAGAGGCGAAGCGTGTTCTCCAGCCTCGATCCCTCGGCAAGCTGGATCGCATGCATGATGTACTTCATCGTGTCCTTGGCACTCTTCACGAGGACTTTGGCTCGGTCCGAGGGCTCTGCTGGAGCCATTGTCATGCCGGCTGGGAAGGGTCCTTGGTACATCACGGGACTCATGTACACCGGAGCCGAACTCTGTGCAGAGTGGTACGGCGCCATGATGATGGCTTGAGCTGGAATCGCACTGGCCGGAACTGCTACGCCAGGCATGATCCCTTGGGTCATAGGACCACCCATCGTCATGTGGGCCTGGGCCAGTTGGGCTTGCATCTGGGGCTGCATCACTCCTTGCGGCTGAGGAATCGGCCCTTGCTGGAGAGCGCCTTGGGGAATAGCTCCCTGTGGAATCGCTCCTTGAGGCATGGGTCCCTGGGGCATAGGCCCTTGGGTCATGACTCCTTGAGGTACAGCTCCTTGCGGGACAACTCCACCCATAGCAGCCTGGGTCATCTGCGGCGGTTGCGGCATTCCTTGAGGTCCCATCGCGCCGTGAGGAACCGCCTGGACAATCTGCGCCTGAGATAGCGCTTGAGGCGGCAGCGCTCCTTGAGGAATCGGTCCTTGGTGCATTCCGGGAGGTGCCATCACGGCAGTCGGCATCGGAGCTTGGGCCATCTGCTGCTGCATTTGAGGTTGTTGAAGCTGCGGCTGCTGGATTCCTTGGGGTGGCATCTGCTGCTGGATGCCTTGCGGTCCTCCTTGTGGCATCGCCTGGGAAATTGGAGCTCCTTGCTGCATAGGCACTTGCGGCATCGGAGGCGGCATCGGCGCAGCAGCGGACATGATCGGCATCATGTGGTGAGGATGCGTGGCCGGCATCTGGTGGATAATTGGTGTTTGATGCGGAATCGGCGGCATCGACATCGTCAACTGCGGCGGTCCTACCGTAATCGGCATCGTGACGGGGATCGGCGACTGCGAGGGATGATGGTGATGGTGCACTTGATGCCCAGGGATCGGCGACTGCTGCATTCGGCGCATATGATCTTCCACGCTCTTGACTTCATCCACGAGGCTGCTGTTGGAGGCGCGATCCGCCATCACGCGGTTGTAGGTGATGGTGGCCAGCCGTTGCCACGCTTTCTGCCATTTGCCGTCGAATTTCGTGGCGTCGGCAAACATTTTGGCAGCTTGGACGTGCTGCTGGTGTTGCTGGGCAGCACTGGGAGGCGCGCCTTTGGGATCGGCTTTCCGGGCGGCTTCGCTGAAACAAGGAAATTGAAAATGCTGATCAACATAAAGAGAAGAAGAGACAGTAGGTATGCTTTCAGACAGCAGGATACTTTCAGTCTACAATGAATTATTTAGCCTATCCTTCTGACACTGACCGGTCGCTTCATGCCATTCTAGACACAAACCGACCGTCGACTAATCATCTTTCGAAAATTACTTTTTGATCTAGTTTCTTTTGGCCAGACAGCGCTATGTACAGACAAATATGTGTCTGTAGACAGATCTGTTTATAAAACTTACCAATTAGCCAAATTCCACTCTCCCATCTTCAGCGAACACTTGGCGACAAGCTTCCTCGTTTCACGGAAGATCTCATGGTCCGTAGCCGTCACAACGCTCATCTTTCCGCCCAGCTCCATGAAGTTCCTGAGCTCGCGTAGAGTGCTAAAAATTAAAATATAAAATTTGGAACCAAACTGTCTCGTCTACTTACCCATAAGCATCAGAGTGATATCCATCGATCCACATCTGCTTGCAAACGGCGAAGACCAAGTGCGGTCGTGCGATCGCATCCTTCATGTTTCCAATCTTCAGTGGACTGTTGTCGTCCAGCGGCTCTCCAGTCGCGTTCTGGCTCGTTGGGTTCAGCAGCGACCTCAACACTCGTCTAGACAGATCTGTCTTGCCCTGGCGCCGACAGAGTGAGGCGAATTTGATCCAAAGCGGGTGCATCTCACTGAGGTTGAGCACCAGACTGCGGACCATCAGGAGACGATGCCACTGCTCGATGTTCTGCCGGCAGCCCTGCAGACGTCGACTCCAGAGAACGGCGATTCTGGAACGTCTTGCCGGTCTGGTTTTGTATTCGATGGCTTCTTCAAGTTCGGAAAGCTGTTGGACGAGGACCATCGCTCCGTAGGCGCGTTCGTAGCTCTCCGAGGCCATGGTGGTCAGGTCGGAATCGAACATGTCTCTGACCTGAAATTAGCTTCGGTTATAGACAACAATCAGACAAATGGAGTGCTTTGAGACAGCGGCTTAAAATAAATACGTGTCATAGACGTTGTCTATTTAGCCAACAACCTAGACATTAGTGTAGCCTCAAAATGTATTTTCAGACTAATGGCTTTAACGATCGGTTGGTCACGTAAAAACCGACCGCTTCTTAAGTCTGGACACCTTCAAATGAAACGATAAACTGACGTGAGTTACGTGATCAAATCGTCTAGACTGCAACTGATATGCAATCTGTCTAGTTCTCATAATTGTCTAGAATGCCAACTTATCCCTACAAACAAAATCCTCACCTTTTCAATGAACTTCAGCGCATCTTCGTGGTGGCCATGCTTGATCGCCAAAACAGCCCGCAGGAAAGATCCATCCTGATGAGTCACGTCGACCTTATTTACAAGTTCCTCCATCTTCTTCCAGTCACCGAGAGCCCAGCATCCTCTGGCGGTCAGGATCGCGGCCTTGGCGGATAAAGACTCGTCAACGTTCGCGAAAATTGGATCGTTGAGAAGACTTCCAGCGTCGCGGAGTTCGTCCCATCGTCCCAGCGCTTCCAAACATCGCATCTTGCAAACGGCCATTTCTGCTTTTTCCGACTGCGACTTGGTTTCTTGGGCTTTCAGGACGTTTTTCTCTTCCTCGCTGTACATTTCCAGCGCTTTCTCCCATTCGCCGAGTTTCTCGTACCAGCGTCCCTAAATACATCTTCATTAGAACCGATTTAAGAGCAAGTTTAACTTACGGAAGTTCCCATACGATTCTTCTCGGCCAACTTCACGACGCCTCGCGAGATTTCGTCCACGTTGAGTTTGTTCGCGTACATGATCATCGACTGGCACGTTTTCTCATTCGAAATGCCGGTGGCTCTGCACGTCTCCTCAGTGTACCTCAAGGCTTTCGCGTACGCCTTTGTGTTCTTGGCACACTTGCTGAGGACACTGGGATCCACTGGGAAAGGACCCTTCTCCGAGTGATCCATAAACTCGGCCAGGTTCAGAATCGCCTGGATCGGGTCTGGGTGCTTGCAGTTCTGCAAGATGTGGTCCAGCATAATTGTGACCGTATCCTGGTCCTGCTCCGTCATATTTGTCCAGACTGACATGAACGAAGCGTTGAAGAGCTCCCTGAAATGAGACTGGTAAGTAGGTCTGAAGATGAAATCAAAATCTTACGATTTCAAGGCCGGGTACACCTCGGATACGTCGTGGGAGCACCATTGCAGAGCGGTGGACGTACTGTTCTTCAAGAACGTCGCCTTTATCCTCTCCAAATATTGGTTCCACTCTTCACGGGTGGATTCGTTGTTGAGGCCTTTGACTTGTCGGCACAGCTCTATGATTTCTTTCCGCTTCAGCTGTCGTTCAGGACGCTTCGGTTCGGGTCTTTGGAAGCGCTCCTTATGCTCCACTTCTTGCTGGGCAGTTCCGTTCAGGTACTGTCCGGGAACGGCGCGGTTGATCTTGTCGACGACGTCTTGGTACGTTGCTCTATTTTGGATTCCGTATTTGTCGAGGAGCATCTGGACGCTTGGAATAAAGACCAGGAATTGGCGTTGCATCTGAAAAGGGATTTGTAGACTATAAGTCTAGACGTGGCTAATTTTAAATGTTAAGAAAATGTCTGGGAGTGATTATCTGTGTCATTTTAAGATGTCGAAACTTTAATGACCGGTCAATCAACATCACTAATTAGCTTGGTGTCTCATAAACGGGCCATTTCTAGACAGACGAGACGATCATTTGAAACGTTTCTCAACAGAACGACCGGTTGCTAATGTCTGGGAATGAAATGCGAAGTGCATCATTTGGATGTTCGCAAAAATAATTACCGGTCGCTAATGTCAGAATATACCAAAACGCGATATAATTAGTTGAAATCTAGACTAAAACCATCCAGACATTTTTCTAGACTTAAATCTGCCTATTGCTGTTAAACATAAAAAGCTATTTACCTGATCCACTAAGGCACAGAGCAGGAGCATGAGCTTGTCCTGCAGCGCATGAACGCCGATACAGCGCATCCAAGTCTGCATGATCATTGGAGCATGCTCCGCGAGCATCAGCTTCCGGACCATTGTCGTCAGCGTGTCCGAAGCCTTCACCCTGATCTCAATCGGGATCATCGCATCATCGACCACCGAAAGCACTGGCGGCAGGATCAGGTGGACGTGCGGCCCAAGGCATGGAACGATGGAATGGACGCATTCCAGTGCGCATCCGACCAGCTTCGTGTTCACTGTTTCGTCCGAGTGAACGACGAGGAGGAGGTAGGGACACAGTTCGGCTATGTACGGAGCGAAGTCTGTTCCCAAGGCCTCTCCGAGCTTCTGCAGCACCTTGATCACGGCCTCTTTGATTCGAGGGTCGCTGGATTCTTGCCAAGATGACTGAAATTTGGTGTATAAATGATGCATTGAAGAACTCTAGACTTACCGCCATGAGCTTGAAAATGTCCCTCAGGTAAGGCTTGATATTCTTCCCGACGAGGCTGACAAATCCTCCGAGCTTCTGCAGGAAGTGCTCCTTCTTGTCAGGTGAGCAAGTCCGCACGAGGTTGATGACCTTCGTGATGACTTGCTCCACGAAGGGAGCGCAGTCGCTCCTCAGGTCTTCAAAGACTCGCTGGAGCGCTTCAACGATGGTTTCGCGCTTCGACGCGAGCGCTTCATCGTCCAGCATTCCCAGGAGCTTGTCGATCGCGATGAACGGGTAAAACTGCACAAGGGTGCACTTTTCGTACGTGATCCATTGCATGATATCTTAAAATTGGAACATGTTTATAGACTGCTCTTTTCAGACAAAAATTACCTTGACGATCCTCGACCGATTTTCCTTCGATCGGCAAACTCAATGCGAAGGATTTCGTCTTCGCAGAGTGGACCATTCCGGTGAACACCTTGTGGGTGTACGGGTCCAATGCGCCCATGATTCCGAGCATCTTCACGGTTTCTCGGCGCATGGATACGGCGAATTCGTTCTTCAAAAGCTTCAGGAGGACGTCGAGAAGGTCGGGATAGTCCTTGTACGGGTCCACGACGTAGCCGCTGTTCTGGCACAACCGACCCATGGTCCTTAGCGCGGCCTAAATGAGAAGCTAATTAATGTGCTGTCATGATAAAGATTTCTAACATTGTCTAGACGTCTAAAATTATCACGTTTCTTTCACTTTCACTGAAAGAATTTCAGCGATAGCGGTTGGAATAAAGCGAGACTAGACATGTCTCATTAGCTGAATTCTGACCGCTCAAGTTGACGTAACGTAGCGTCTAGACACCTTTGATAACGACCGCTCACCCTTCAAAACAATTGAAAAATGAATGTTGTGACTACGTGCAGATTTTCAGTTAAATTAGCTAAACCACTCACTTCACGTTTCTGGAGATTGCTTGTGTCCTGCAGGAACCGGATGAGCGATGGAAAAACGTGCTTCATTTCCATGACGATATCGGGCCCTCCTACGAGCGCCAGTTCGCCTAACGCGTTCAGGACTCGGACCTGGACGCCCACATGGATCTCCGATCCACTGATGTGAGGCGTCAGTGCAGCGAGCACCGAAGACATGTACGGCCGCATGAACTTCGGGCATTTCACGGCGATTTTCTGGATCAGCAAAGCGCTGTGTTCTTCCAGTTTGGGCTTCTTCGAGTACTTGAGCTTCGAGATGGTCTCCATAATGACGCTTCGCAGACGCGGGTACACGTAAGCCGGGTTGAGCTCTGCGAGTTGGCCAAGCAGGTCCGCGGCTTCGTGTTGCATCTCGAACTTCTCGTCGTGAAGGGTCATGAAGACCATGTCGAGCATCTCAGCCTGCGCCAGGTGGAAATGGAAGATTTTGTCGGCCTCGGCGAAACAGTTTAGAACCGTTCGCCGTACAGCCACCTCTGAGTCCACAACGGCGACCTGGACGAGCGATCTCAGGACCGTTTGGATCATGCAGAGGACCTTCTCGCGGCCTGGACAATCTGGCTTCTCGTACTGCCTGATGAACGGCTCCAGGACGCCAGCGCAGCAGTGCACGGCCGACAGCCTGACGTCCGGAGAATCGCAGACCAGATAGCCCTGAATGAAGAGGTTAGAACTGTCAGAAGAAGAATGAAGCTTACCTGGGCGATGTAATTCATAAACATTTGCAGTGAGTGCCTCTGGAAGTCGAACTCTCCGAGCGTCTTCAGGGCCAGCTTCGTAAGCGACACGTTCGTTACCACAAGGGGTAACGTCGGCTTCGGAGGATCTTTGGGTGGTGCGAGCTTGTCCGGGACGTGTCGGTTCATCAGCAGCACAGAGAGCTGATCCAGAATTCCGTCCAGCACGTCCGGCTTGAGGTTCGGCATCCCGTTGCACACCTCGTGCATCACCTTCGTTAGGCCTTTCGACAAGCCCGTGTTGAAGAGGAGTGGGAGCAGATCTTTGATCATCTTCTCAACCACAGTCTTCTGGGAGCGGCAGATCAGGGCGAGGCAGTTGAATAGATTAGGATCGGCTCTGCGCTTCCTACAAAAGTTGAATTAGATCCAAAAATAAGAAACTCAAAACTTACTTCTGCAAAGCGTAAGCCATCTGTTGCCTAATCTTGCTCACCGCTTCAATAGCCTTCGATTCCAGCTCGTTCGGGCTTCCGTCAATGATCAGGCCTAGCGAGACGAGTGCTTCGGAGTTCAGCGGTCCTGGTTTCCCGGTGCTGATGTGCGCTAGAGCAATCTGCGCCATTTCCATGCGGTTCTGCGTCCTCTTCTTCGCCTGGTCCTCGTTCATGACCTTTGGGAAGGAGGCCAGACGAGGCAGGATTTCCAGGAGGACTTGTGTGCAGTAGGAGTTCTTGGCCATTCGTGTGTCCAGGCATTTTTGCACGATCTGGAAAGGTTGAAATTAGGTTCGAATCTTAGAGAACGGGTATACTGTAGACGTGTCAGTAGCAGGTAATTATTCGAAACATGATCGTACATTCTTATCGAAACCCGACCGGTCGTTCGTGTCGCCACTACTTGCAATGACAGGTTATAGACCTTTAGCTAGACTACAGTGTGGCCCAAAAAAAATAATCACTGGCCAGACACCCTCGCCGGCTCCC
>AZBW01001031.1:0-19105 GCA_000757745.1 Steinernema scapterisci
TTAATTTTAAAATTATAAAAAAATTTAATTTAAAAAATTAAAAATTAAAACATTTTAATTTTAAACTAAAACTAAGTACTTTTTCACAAAATGGTAATAAGAAAGCAAGCTTGAAAACTACCGTAATACCTAAAAAGCGGCTCACAAGCTCTTGCCAAAGACATAATATATTCTTGTGGAACGCCGAAAGTTGGCAACTTTTTTTCGCAACTATAACCAAGAGCGCGAGGCGCGCGGTGTTCTCTTCGCAAAGTGCGCACTTCTTGATCAAACGGCTCCATTGGACCGGAACCATAAATATGTAAGTGTTTGAAACATTGCGCGCGTGATGCTCTCGCGCGCATTCTCTTCTACTTCCAACGCTCCTCTTCCAGAAGAAGCTTCGTTCCGCTCCTCCTGTGTTCTCGGACTGGCCGGTCGGCCAGTCTTTCTGCGAAAAGAGACTCCGCGCGCTGCTCCTGCGTTGCGTTCCAAATAAATTATCTATAAAGTTGGCAATTTAAAAAAAGGAAAAGAAATTTTCGTGCGCGCGCCCGCGTGCGAATGTCCGCTTCCCGCTGCTCTCGCGTGCAAATTTCGAAGAATTAATGAAAATTTGAGAACACTTTCGTCCGAAATGAAACATTTCGCGGGGGTTGCTGCTGCTGGGCCGTCGTCCGTCGCTTCTTCCGCTGAGTGGACCGAGGACTCTTTCGGCTACTGCGCGTTTTTGATGAAGAGTCAGAGCAATGGGAAGGAGAAGTTAGGATGTTCCTGAAAGTACTTGTTGCCTCTCACCGAAGATGGTCAGCACTGAAACACTGAGCGCGTGGTGCGCGATGGCATTGGAACTGACGTGAGCTGGCGATCGGTTTCAGAGCACTTAGAGCCTCAAGGGACAAATTTGCAATGCATTGCGTGTTATTGAGGACACAGAGAGATAAATTTCGTTTTAAGTAAATTATATCTCGATCATAACGACGTTAAAATGACTTATTGCAAACAACATTCATTGAAGGAAATTAAAACACAAGAAAAAAACCCGAAATGGCATTTTCATGTGGTCGGCCTGAGGCTTCGCTGCAAGAAGCAGAGGGAAAACATCGACGACGTATGACTAAATCCAATTCCTTCGTAACAAAACGACTAAAAAGTTTTTCACTCATTTGAAAAACAATGTTTTGTTGTCAACTACATAAAGATTTGATTTAACCGTCTACCGATGGGAACGTAAAGTTAATTAGATTTCAAAAGACTTTGAATTATAATGACATTTAATTATTTTCAAGCGCCAGTTGTTCTGCTCTGCTGCTCAACAAGCTTTTTGGTTTGAACTACCGTAAAATGACTACGTTTGAAGAACAAAAGATTGAGGCATATGGCAACAAACATCAATTGGTCGCGTGCTTCAATTCAAGGAAAGATTTATAATTTAAATTGCAAAAAAACATGTTTTTGAAAGCAGCTTGATACAATAGAGTAAGTCTGTTTGTGAGACTAAGTTGAAACTCATTTCTACTCTCAACTGGTCTTTTCGTAGTTTGAACACAACATAAAAATAAGTTTTTGGTATTAAAAAGTTGCTGTTCAATTGTTGTTTCAAAGTAAACTTTTGTAATATTCGAGTAAAACTTAAGCTAAACTCGGTTACAAAATTGGCGTTTTTAGTTGTTAAAATAGATTGCAAATAACTCAAAAACTAGTAAGTAAAAAACTAGCAAAACCAGCTTTAAGAGTGCGTCAGAACATTGCAATATTTAGTTTTCAAGGACTCTGTTAATCTTATTAAAAGGCTGCTTTTCTCATAATTTTAGTGGTTGTTATTTGATAACCACATGTGACTCATGTGACTTAAAGGACTATCTTAGAAAGACATTAAAGGACACTTTTCTATGACATTAGTAAAAAATTGTTTGTCGGCTAAAGCAAACAATCGGATAAAATAAACCTAAGAAGCGTTCAAAGATCGTAATTTACGGATACTCGTAAATCCTCTTACTTCCGGACCTTAGCTGCAGCGCAGAAACAGCTGTTTGTTAAATATTTGCTTGTGATCAATTAGCAAAATGTTATCAAAATTATTAGGCTTTTAATTTTGTGATTTTGGTTTTTGGCGTTTAATAGTTTTTTTTGGTAAATTTAGATTTTAATAGCATTTACACGCTTCAAAAGCCAAAATTGCCATTACACACATAAGAGACTTCTTAGTCATGCGGTCTTTTTGTCAATGTCTCTCATCGCTTCCTTATTAAAACCAGAATGTATCAATAATAAGTAAAACCGGAAAATGAGCTAAAAAGCGCACAAAGATAAAGATTTTTTTCTTGCGCAACGCCGCGATTGCAACTAGATAAGGATGTTTCCAAAAAGCTTAGTTTCGCGAAACCAAGCACCGTAATCACATCGAGAGGGTGTCAAATTTATCCTTTAAGTGACTCAAGGACCACAGCTTATGTCAGGTTAACAAAATGCTAAATATTGCGATTTTCTTTGACTTAATTGCCTGCAATAATTTAATAATCTTTTTCAGCTGCTCCCAAAAATTTTCACAAAATTCAGCGTTTTTCAAATGACACATTTCACATTACCTTGGTTCGCTAATATAAGTCAACAATTTCAAAGTTACAGTACCCGGAAACCCGAAAGGCCGCATTCTTAACTACCGGACCTAAAGGATCCTTCACCCGCGTCGATTGACTAAAATTTAAAGCAAAGTTGCAAAACGAGACCCGAAGCGACGCAAAAAACGTGATCAGGCGGCGCACGCTGTGCGCACAAGACAAGAGAGAGAGAGATGGAAAAAACTGGAAATTCGGTGATTTGACAATAATGAACGGAGTGTTTAGGAAGGGGTACCCTACTCGGCCGGTGTGGTCGGACGTGTGTGCATGGAAACTGGGGGGAGAAGAAGAGAAAGGAGAACGGAGAGCGCAACATGGCTTTAACCATACACGCACACAGTGGCAATTTGAGAGAGAGACAGAAACACAAAAGTGTTCGGTTTACACGAATTCAGATCTGGTTTAGAGTCGAAACTAATTGACTAACCGATTACAAACCGATTAAGACCCCAAAATCCATGCTCTCAAGTTTGGGAAACTGGACACAGAGTTCAACGATACGAACCCTTCCGCAGTTTGACAAAATTCTCAACCTTTAATTGGGCCAATAGAGAAAAAAAAATGCGATTGAGGTCGAATTTCAACGGAAGGAAAAAGACGAAGAAGGACACATGTTTGGGGTTCTCAAATTGGCCGAATCGCAGCGGCGAGATGGAGAAGAGATGTAAAAAGTGTGAGCTAACAAACAAATTTGCATTAATTTCAAGGAGCAAACGCCCTGGAATGCAGAGAGAGAGAGAGAGATGTAGATGTTGTCCAGAAAGGAAACGCGCTCTCCTCGTTCCGGAGGCGAGCATTCACCTGTCATTCATTTTAAAGGATTCGCTGGGGTTTGGAGGAATATGGTATCCAGTTGATTGCTTTTCTTGCATTCTTGTAAATTATTGAAAAATAGCAGCAGTAGGAGAAGGAGGAGGAGAAGCTCTGCAGCTGTCACGCTTCATGAGCAACGACCTATTTTTTGCAATAAATGACATTGCTCACCTCTCGCTCACGTGCGCGCCACAAGAACATGAACTTAATTCCAGAGGCACAGCTAGGAATCAAAGAGCGCTAAAAGTGGAGACAGGAATTTTAGGGTTCAAGCAAAGATTCAAATCAGGGATTCAGCTTTTGAGCATCATTTTAATGAGACCTTTTCGCTCCTTGACAACATTTACCCGTTCGGGTTTTCGTCGTCGTCGTCACCTAATTAAAGATTAACAACACAAACACGTGCACACATACACATATCCCCCCCTTGCTGCTGCCGCCGCCGATGCTCTTTTCGTTCTGGATAGAGAACAGCCGTTTTGCGAAATCTCATAAGTAACAAGAAGCGCTCAGGCGCGCGAACGAAAGACCACCGCGGGACTATGTGTGTGTGTGTGTGTTTCTCAAATGCAAATGTCCATTTAGAAAATTGAAACATTTTCAAGTCGTAAATTGTCATTTATCGATGGAGCCAGGCAAATAACGCTTTTCGTTGTTATTAGAGGTCCACTATATTTTGACTTGAGATTTATAGCTATTGAAGACCCGCTCTTTAAGCGTCTTTTAAAGCTCAGAAACGGTCGGTTCTTAAATCTCTCAGCTTGTGGTTCTAAGGGGTAATTTGTGCGATGCTCAACCACTACCTGCTTCTTTGTTGGCGCCAACGCGCATGCACGCGAGACCTTTTCACGGCCGATCAGCTGTTCGCTGACCACACCGACGACGACGACGCACGCGTTCCTCTTTTTTTAGGCGAGAAAGAACTAACCCGCTTCGTTTGTCAGCAGCAGCAGCAAACGAACTGACAGGAATTGTTTGTTGCGCGACACGCAGCGCTCGCTCGCACATACATGCACGCCTGTAGCGGCGTGGCGTTGGCTACCGTGGTCGTCGAACCGTCGTCGGCTGGTTTCGCGTCTCATCGTTCGTTCCCCGTATGAACACATAGATAGACACTGGAAGAAGGAGCAGTAGCAGCAGCAGAAGAAGAAGAACACACACACCACCCACACACTGTCGACGAACTGCCTCCAAATGGTGTCTTCTTATAAAACTCGAAAACCCGAAGACAATATAAAGAACGCTTCAGGGCATTTTATGTCTGTGTTCACACTCGCCGCTGTTGAGCTTAATTTGACAAAAAATCTTGTTTGAAAAACTGTTTTCTGGATTTTATGCTACGCGCCTGGCGCATGTTAGGAGTCATGTTAGGAGCTGAAAGGTAGTAAGCGGTCCGGGGTTTCAAAAGATAAGAAATGTCATTATAATTGTTAATAAAAATTGGCATTTTTAAGTTTGTTTTATTTAACAAGGACTGTTTTTAAACACCCTGTTTTTAAACGCAAAATACGGACTTTGCCAAGCCACTCACCGTACAAAGCTTCCTGTCTTTAGAATAGCAAAGCCTGCGCGCGACTCTCATAACCCACAAATTATGATCTCTAATCATTTTTGCTGTTATTTATCAACTGTAAATTTCCTCGAAAACATGTCCTAGCCAAATTAGTCATTGGCTTGATGACTATTCCTTGATGAAAAACCCCAAACACATCTTTATGTAGTTTGACGTTTGTCAGCAGTCCTTGACGTAACGGAAACATGTCATGAAGAAACCGTGTTTCCGGTTTTAGGGCTGAGCAACTTTATCCGTGCCACTAAAGTGGAATTGAGTTTGTCTATTTTCAAGTAACAAACTGCCAAAACACCAAGCATGTTGATTACATCTCTCTGTAAGGCGGATTTCTGAACGGAGGCAGGCAAAGTGGTTTAGCACGTTAAACAGTGCAGTCAAGAGTTTGTGACTTAGTTTGTTCTCATAATTTGAAAACGTGCCAGAGTCAAAAACCCATCGAATAGCCCCATTTTTCGGCAAAACCAGCTGGCAGATCAAGCAAACTGTCAAAGCTTGGCCTGCACTTGGACCAAACCAGCTTATCGCAGTCAGTACAGCTTGCAATAGCAGGTAAAATGCGTACATAGAAAAGTGTCAAAGACTGCACAGTTCAATTGTCAGTACGCTCACTACAGTTTAGGCCAGAGTTAAGCTTGTACATTGATGCTGAAACGCAAACAATAGAGTCTTAACAACGTCATCATATTAATAGATTAGGATTTTTGAAACTTAGCTCTAACAAGCTAAAATAGGAAGCTCTAAACGATGACGAACAAGCACCTTAAGCTGATTCCCAAACTAAGGAATCAGAAAGTCTAGTTTTAGTAGCCAGCACAATAATCAGTCAACTCTCTGCGCTCTTAAAAGCCTAAAAGCCTACAGTATGACTAAAACTAAGAGGTTTTGGCATTTGCTTAGAGAGGAAACCACCGGTTGCGAAAATGAGTCATCAGAAGTACATCATTCGCTTACGTTCGTTTGTAGTCGGCTATTTTCAGTTTCCTGTGCAACCTGGTCGTTCTAACCAAGACGAAAAACTGTTTGGCAGACCTGAAGGACGATTGGCAAACAGTTCGACTAAAACCCGTGAAAGCCAAATGAAGGAACGATCCGTCAAATCCGGCAACCACAAATATCAACGACCGCGTAGAACTGAATCGGAGATGGGGACAGTGGCAAAAACCGATAGAAGCTGCTTACAGCCGGGAATTAGTAAAAAGGGACGAGTGGAAATAAATTAATACAACCGGACTGAGTCGAATAAAAACTAAAGCTCAGCCGTGGTATCGAGGTAAATTCTCCAAATTCGTAAATAGCGGATTTGTCCGGATGCGATTTGTCACGACGTCGTCAGCTCACCGACCAATTTTAACGTCAAAAATAAGGATAATATTCAAAACATTTCAAGCCAATTGCTTTTCGGCCGTGTTCCCGGAAGAGGCAAAAAAGCCCCCAAAATCTTTTCATTGCTTGTAAACTTTACGAAGTAACTTTGGTGACAGCTAATCTTACTTTGCCCATTGAGATTAGCCAAGATTGGTTACTTCGACAGGCGATCAGGTTAGCAAAAGAGCCAGTAGACTACGACTTAAGACCCCCAAGCCCACCGCTTAAAACCCTTCAAGCTTAAGTTTCTAGTCACTTAAAGAGCCGGAAGGATTCATCACAACAGCTAATTTGAGACCTACCATTCATGATCACACTGACTAGAATGCAAAGCGAATGGCCACAAGCCACACGCACCAAAATCTGGCGTTTGCGCATTGTCCTCTCACCGTGTTTCTTGCGCAGCGAACGCGCGCAACCCAAAAAAGCGTTGTTCATTTCCGTAAAAAAGAATTACGATCCAATTTGAGCAAGCAAATCCAAATTTGCATATGTAATAATGGTTGCGGAGACAGCCATAAATTCAAGGAAAAAAAGCGATGAGCTGTACAGAATGATCACGGTGTTTTAAACGGGCTGGAATTCGCTAATTAGTTTTAATGAAATTTGGTCATAAAACAGTAGCAACAATAAATTAAGTGGTGAAGAACGATTATTGTTTTTTGACAGTTTCTTCTTTGCTGTCCATGGATAGAAGACCACTTGGAACGGGCGGCTTGTTCGACTTCTTGCTCTTGGGAAATTCTGAAATTCTAATTATAAACATTTTCATCAAAAACCGCTTTTATCTTAGTAAGAGTTTTACTGTTTGATCTTATAGTTTTGCAATTAGGCTCAAGGAAGTCGAATCGGTTCGACTTAGCGAACAGCAATTTTGTTTTCAGCTGCAAAATTCACGTAACCCATAAAACTTATTTATCGTTTTTGCGTGCAGCCGAAGATACTTTCCAAGAACACGTTAACGTTGCTAACAGCTTGCAATTACTCTTCATCTTGATCTAATGCGCAAATTGAAGCAACATTGATCAATTTCCAGTCATTGACTTCAAACACATACCGTTAGTTTCAGCACTGTTGCGGCTAGATCGGTCTTCGGCACTTCGCCCTCCGCCTCGGCGTCCCTCCGTAGTAATTCTTAATGGGACTTCATCCCCGCTTCCACTCGACTCCCAAGATTTGCCTCTGCTGCGGGGTCTGTTAGGCCGAGGAGTGGGACTGTCAATATCAGGGTCGATAATGCCAGTGGGGCTATATGGGACTGGAGTTACACGAGCAGGGACCAAGTTGTTGAAGAAGCCACCGATGTTGTTGATCAGATCTCCAACTGGGTTTACTGATGGGCGGTTGCCAAGCTGAAAAACTAATATGTAAAATCTAAACTAGCGGTTGAAGTTTAGCTCAAATCTATTAAAAATCGATCTTTAAGGACTAAAAGTTGGATTTAAAGCGAAGGTCATCTCAAAAACACGCTAATTAAATTATTGCGTTAACTCCAATATTCAAGACGCTTAAACTTTGAAATGAGATTCGCGAAAGTGAAAAGCGGATTAAACAAATCTGACAAAGCTCATCCTCTTTTTTCACTAAAGCTTAGAAAATAAACATAATTTAACCGGAAAACAGCACTAGTTACATAAAGGGCAGGCTAGACTGGAATACGATCAAAGTACTTTAACGTCACATACGGAAAGGATGTCTAGTGCAAAGGTATGTTTGACATCCAATTGCTCTGTCCTTCAGGATTTTCAAAAAGTGCTTAAAATGCTCTTTGAAGCCTGAAACGTTCAAAAACGACATCGAAAAGCGTCAATTCGGTTTATTTCGCAAGATACAAAATCTAAAAACGCTTCAAAGTGTCAGATTGAGCTGAAACTTGCGAGAATTGCCCGAGTTGTGCACAGTGGGTTCCAGATCCATGAACACTCATTTCTGCCTTAGATTCGGGCTGAACTCCGAAAACTGCCTTTTGCACAAATTTCCACGCAGTGCACAATCTCAGGGTATGAAAAAGGGCCACAACCAGACAAACATACCATTTTTAAAGTCTTTTTGCCACTTTGGGCTTGTTTGTGTTGTACCTAGACACTGTTTCCAACCTTTACTAGTGCTTAAAATGGTTTCTTGTGACCTGGAACGCTCAAAAATGACATTTGAGACGCCAATTCGGCCTTTTCCACGAGATACGAATTCTAAGAACGCGTCAAAGCGTCAGATTGAGCTGAAACTTTTAGGAAGTGTTCTAAGCACCTTAAAAATAAATTCTAATCTACTTAAAACAGTCCGAAAAAAGATGTCTACTAAAAGACCAAAAAGCTTACGACAAGTGGAATTCCCAAGCTGTCTCCAATCCAAGTACTACCCACGCCCGTTGCTGCTTGACTTGCGAGATCTGACGAGATCGCGTATATTCAGCAAAGTATGTTTGTAAGTGATTGTTAGAAGTTTAAACTGTGTCTAACTACCCACTCTGGTCACTTTCTTAAGCTGCCACATCTGCCCTAAGTTTGAAGTGACTATTCGATCCGCTCTCCCATTTCAGGATGTCACGTAATTCAAAAGGTCGGGATTAGGCCTTAGAAGAGACCCTGATAAACTTTGGGGTTTTTTGTGTTACTCTAGACAGTATGTTCGGGCACCAAACGCTTAACATTAACTCCTAGAAACTTCAATTCGCTTAAATTGGTAAATTTCTGTTTGCAAACGTCTACTTACTTGGAGCATACTTCCAAGGTTGACACCACGACCTTCACCAACTCCTAAACCGGAGTCAATACCGACTCTTTCGTTCCCAATGATTGCGCCTCCAGTTGCTAGAAATCACGTTGAAACGAACAAAAGCAAACAATGGTTCTTACTTTTAGCGTTGAACCCATGACGACCAGTCTGGAACTGTAGACCTCGATCACCGCCAAAACCGAAAATGTTAGCCATCTGGTTGAATCCAAAGTCAATGCCGCCATCTGGGTTAGGATTCAAATTCAAGGTGCCAAGGTTGATTTGACCATAGACTAAAATACACAAGAGAAATGGCGATTGTGGGAAAGGTCCAAAAATTACCAGTGGCCAAAGAGAAGAGCAGGCAAAGAGATATACGACCCATAATTAGGGAAAGGATGTCGCGGTTCGTCATGCGGAGGAGCTCTAATAAACGAACTAAGACGGTTATGCAAATGAGTGACTGGTAACGTCGCCGCCGCCGCCAAGAAACGCACGCCTCATCACAGTGTGACAGTGAGGAAACAAAACAGGTTCGTTCTAAGGTTGGGCGAATGTACAGGATGCGCAGAGTGCGATGAGCACTGGCAAACCAGTTCCAAGCGCCAATCGCGCACGCTCATCTGTTGCCGCAGCAGAACACAAATTGCGGTTTAAGCGGTTTTACAGAAGAAAACGAGACTAACGAGCGAGTTCGCAACAAATCTGCCGCCCCCGTCGCAAACTTTGTCCTTTCCAGACGCGGCTCGTCAATTTTATGGCCGATAATCTTTGAATTGCCCACGCGTAATGACACTTCTGAAAGCGAAGTCGGTTGACCTCGATCGTCACTTAAAGTGTCAAGATCCGAAAGAAGAGTAGATGGGAGCCGAGGATATAGCGCGAGATGGATCTAGGAAACGGATGATTCAGCGAATAGGGCTTTTGTCATGTGTTGACGTAAGAGTCACTGCGCGAACCTGATTATAACTGCGACAAATCGACACGCAGCGGCCGTTATGGTCGTTTTATTGCGAATAGTGATGTTAGCTTGTTCCGGGGTTGACTGTACAGGCACTTTTAGCACCTCTGTTTTTGACTAATGTGACCAAAAAGTCAAAACAAGTTTAAGAAAAACAAGCTTGCAAAAATCTTGCAAATGAACCTAAGACTAAGCAGAGATAGTCTCACCTGGCATCTATTGTAGGACAGATAGCGTAACCGATTTTCGGTGTTTCTAAGAAGTCTTGACAACATAAGAGAGTCCTATTTTGCTTGCCTGCATCAAAGTTAAGCTTTAACAGTAATTGTAGTCAACTTACATGTATGAAGCGGCCCGCAAAAGGAGTTGGCCCGGCACAAACGTTGGCTTCTGTCTACGGCGCCTAGAGCTAATCTTTGCGATCGAATACAGAATGACCAGTCATGCTCGTATACAAATATTGTTCAAAGCGATCTGTCACCGACCACACACAATTCGCTTTTTTGTGAAAAGACTAGAAATCGGAAGCCGACAATGGCTAGGTTATTATGGCGCTGTAAAATTTCAAAAGCTGGTAAGGGAGAAAGTACTTTGGAAACATACCCGTGCTCAATTAATTTGAAAAGCAGTATTCAAAACTAAAATTTTTGTTGTAAGACTGTGATTCTTAGCCAAGAAAATTGAAAAAACTTAGTCTACGAAGTTATGTCCATTGCAACTGTACGTGAACGTCACTGTGTCACATGTCAGCATCACTCTTAAATGATATGAGCTACTGTTTGAGTACCTTAAGATTAAAGTTTCAACCTGCTAAATTAAATTTGTAACGTCACTTACTGTGCTGTGTGCAATTTCAGTCGTAATTCAATGCTAACCTTACATGAACGAGGAGTCGATTTGTTGACGAACAGACTTACAGATCCTAGTCTTGTTCCAACTATCACTTGCATCGTCGAAAAGTGAAATCATCACAATCTGTCACTAAATCCACAGATCCTCTTCTCAAGGTGTCACTGCTCACTGTCAACTTTGCGATTTTTAGGACAGCAGATGTTGATCCAAACAAACCAGTTTTCACGAAACAAGAATATCTAAATTCCAAGATCAGATCACAGACGACAATGCGTCTAAGAGTGGAAGATCCTGGAGATTATCTTTTCAACTTGAAAAGTGTTCAAGTTTGTAAATCAAAATGTGTGGGAAATTCATCAATTTTTACTCTGTCAGATTAGAACTGCCAGATCCAGAGATATCAACCAGAGCCAGAGACATCAGAACAGCCAGAGCCACAGTTACGTTGACGCTAACAATGTTGAGACCATGATACGGTTTAAGGATTTTGGTTTGGTTTGAAAATACGACTTTGCTTTTTGGATACCTTTTATATATATTTTGTCAAACTTGGCACTCGTATCGGCAGGTCAGCCTGGCAGCTCAGCTCTGTACGTCTTGCTAGCCTTTAGGTCTAATGATAGCAATGTTAGAATTGGTTTCACAGCCTCCTCCAGTTATTGTTGTTCTGTCAAAATAGACTTCCGCTTTACACCATTCAAGGTTGCATTCATGTTCCGTGAATCTCCTTCTCGTCCGCCACTCCACGCGTCCCACAGAACCGAAGTGTTGCCCTTAATACCCTGAAGAAGTTGGCAACACCAAAGCGACTTTGTTGTGATTTCAAGAAGTGTCAATTGGCGCAGCAGGCTGGAAGACCCGCTGCCGACGACGACGCCATCGTGGTCGTCGTCGTCGTTCAGGAGTCTTCTTATCCACACCCAAGACGACTCCCCACCGATACACATACAAAGTTCACTGCCCCTATTTTTCCGCTTGCGCCGACCTATATTTGTCCACTTTCGGTGGTGTGGTCAGTGCAGATCCCGCACAGTTTAGTTTTCGAAGACAGACCAACACAAAGGTGCTCCGATACTGTCGCGTTGTCGGTTTCAACTGGGGAGGGAGGTGGGATGATGGCAGATCTCGGGAAACAATCGCATGTGTCGTTCGTCTGTATCTCCCGGCAGAAGCGAGTAAGTGTGCACGCAAGCGAGTGAGCGCGCGAGAGAGATGTCGCGCGCCGCTCGGGGCGAGAAGATCTGCCGGTGGAGAATTTCGTGTGACGATTCCTGTAGATTCGCTTATTTATCCGTCCGTGACTTTCTTCTATCTTGTCTAGATTGTAGATGAACGCGGCGGTACTGGCAGTTGTGCTATTAGTGTTTTGTGCTGGTAGCACTTACGCGCAGTCCCCGCTTGCCCGTGCTTGGGAAGAGGCTCTGCCCGGAGTCCAGCCGTTTTGGGAGAAGACCACCACTGGACCTCACGGAGTGGTCATTCGAGGATGGCAGTTCAGCAGATGCGCCAGTGAGCAGGTTCGTTCAGTATACCAGAGGAATCCTTTAAATTCGATATGTTTCAGTGGACCAACTATGTTGTCAACGTCAGTAACATCGTCATCTGGCCTGCTTTCCCCCGCTTCCCAGGACCCATCTTCTTCAACGTCACCATGGATGTGAACGAGGATCTTCCTGTCGACAAGATTGAGATGGATCTGGAAGTCCGTCACTCCGTGCAGAACAAACAGGGATCCAAGGGATGGCAGGTGATTCCCTGTCAGGGATGGAACATCATTGACGGATGTGATGGTGTCGGATCATGGTAAGAATTCTCCATTTCGCTCTGTCTCATCTCTGAAATGGATTGCAGCCGTTACTGCGATGTGCTCGACAAGTGTCAAGAAACCGTCAAATCTGCCCACAAATACGTGAACGACCACAAAGCGGAAGACTTCCTGCGTCAGAACAAGCTTTGTCCTCCTCCTAAGGGACACTGGACCATGACTTTCAGCAAAGTGTTCTCCGCTGAAGATCTTCCCAAGAGTTTCTTTGGACCTCTGCAATCGGTATTTTCTTCACATTTTCAGCCATGCTTAACTCTAACCCTTTAAGAACGAGTACTGGCTCACTTTCTCCTTCACCGACGGCCATGACCGAAAACTTGGATGCGCTCGTTTATGGGTTGATGTGTGCAAGTACCATCTTCAAGACAAGACCCAAAAGTGCATCAAGGATCCCAACGCTTTCAAGCGATTCCTGAACGACATTAGCCAAGCTGCCCAAATTCGTCAACGGGGTTAATTCTGTTCTGTCTTTACCTCTTGAGGACTTCGCAACTAGTTCGACACACAACCAAGCGATCATGACCTTTGCTGCCATTTGAAATCGACCTGCTCACCTAATATATAATTTAAAGTTAATCTGTTAAATAAAACAATCTTTCAATTTATGGTTCACCTAAACCAGTTACAGCTGTCTGCTGGTCAAGGGTGTAGTCAAACTTAAGGCATACGCCTAAGAGACCGACCGTATCCTCAACAGATGTTGAAAACGGCTTTTAGTATGCTGAAACGCTCAAAAACGACATCGAGAAGCTCCAATTCGGCTTATTTCGCGTGAGTAGACACTTTAAAGATCTTTACTTTAACTTTAAAGGTAAATCTGATCAGCAAACATGACAAAAAGTGACAATGACCAAAGTATAGCGGTTCGGTCCAACCGCTATGTATCCTTGAGGATCCAGGAAGGCTTGAGTGTTTCTAAGAAGGTAATCTGAGATCTTGGCAGCGAAAGCGAACAGCATACAGATTTCCAAGAATAATTCATGTCTTTTCTGTTTAGGTTACAAAACCCAATCTTTCAATTTACGGTTCACCTAAACCAGTTACAACTGTCTGATCAAGGCCTGGTGTAACTTAAGATATAGCCTAAGAGACCGTTCCGTTCTTTGAAGATGATACTATTTTGAAAACTGTTGAAAACGGCTTTTAGTATGCTGAAACGCTCAAAAACGACATCTAGAAGCTCGGATCCGCCTTATTTCGCGAGTTATAAAATCTGAAATTGCCGAAGCTTTAGATCTGACTGGAACTATCAGAAAGGCATTGCTGGATCATAGAACCGGTACTGAGCGCAGAAGTACAGTGTATGATCATCAAACATGACAAAAAGTGACAGTGACCAAAGTAGCGGTTCGGTGCAACCGACAAGTGTCCTTAAGGGTCCAGGAAGGTTTGAGTGCTTTAAGAAGGTAATCTGAGATCTTGGCAGCGAAAGCGTTGTCCAACAGCATACGGAATTCCAAGGATGATTCATGTCTTTTCTGTTTAGGCTACAAGACCCCATAAGATCCTCTGTCGACGATGGCGAGCGGGAAACGGAAACGGCAAGAATAGGACTGAAGGAAGACAAGAAGTGCATGAACTGAACGTCTGAAAATCACGCGGGACTGCGTGTTATTTGAATTAAGAATCTTTCGAGGATCACTTCACAGTTTGTTGTTATCGATTGCAAGTCCTATTGTTCCTCCGCATAGATCCGTTTTGTCCAGTTTTCGATTGACTTACTCTTCTGCTCCCGTTGCCAATGAAATTACCTCTCTGGCTTATTCATGGCATGTGTTTGTGGCTGGATTTGTGTGATAAATCAGTAAGCAAACATAGATAAACTCAATTTTCTATTGTCAACAATAGATATTTTTCGAGTGGAACAAATACAAAGAGTCTTTCAATAAGCACTACGTTAACTTCTCTGAAGAATCGCGGCATTTTGACAACTTCAAAGAAAATCTCAAACTTGCTGCTCATCTAAATTCAAAAAATACTGGAACGGCTGTTTATGGAATCACGAAATTCAGCGACTTCTCAGCTAATGAGGCTGTAATTCAGGTAACCGTATTAATTTAAATTTTGCTAGTTTTTTGTTTTAGATGTTTCTTTACAAAAATGCCGAGTTGAAGCCGTCGGCATATAATGAAACTCTAAAAGTCCAAGATCCTTTACCCGAAAATTTTGATTTAAGAAAACTTAATGCTGTAACACGTGTTAAGTATCAAGGTAAGAATATAATTGTATCAACTTTTAACAGTTTGTTAAGGAGAATGCGGTTCTTGTTGGGCTTTTGCCACGGTGTCGACCATTGAAAGTGCATTCGCACTTCGTTTCGGAAAACTGGTGGATCTTTCTGTGCAGCAACTCATTGATTGCGATAATGTAGATGAAGGATGTATGGGAGGACTGGCGTCGCGGGCTATGGGGTATGTTTCTGTACTAAATTCAACTATTTCAATTTTCTAAAAAATTTTTTTTGTGTTTAAAGTTTATGAAAATAATTTTAGTGCGTTTTATAACGTTTTCACACAAAAGCTAGTGTTTTCTTTTCAGAGAAATTGTTCGATTTGGTGGTCTCCAACCAGAAGAAGAGTACAAATACACGGAAAAAACTGGCATTTGTCGAATGAACAAAAGTTCAGTCATAGCAAAAATTGACGGTTACACAGCATTGCCACAAAACGAGACTGTGATTGCACACTTTTTAATGAAACATGGCGCGCTATACGCAGGTAAGAATTGATGTTAAACTTAAAGAACCAAAACAAGTTTTCTTGCAGCTATAAACGCTACGCCGTTGTTCACGTATAAGCAAGGAATAATCAATTTACCGGAAAATGAATGCCGACCGGACTTGTTGTTTCATGCGGTAACGATTGTTGGCTTTGGAACGGAAAATCAAAAACCCTATTGGATAGTGAAGAACAGCTTTGGAACGGATTGGGGCGAGCATGGCTACTTTCGGATTTATCGCGGAAACAACACTTGCGGAATAGCTGAAAGAATGATTGCGCCTATATTATCTGGATTTGCCTGAACCAGTTACAGCTGTCTGGTCAAGGACCTAGTCTAACTTAAGATATACGCCTAAGAAACCGTTCCGTCCTTTGAATATAATACTATTCTCAAAAACTGTTCAAAACGGTTTATAATAAGCTGAAACGCTCGAAAACGACGCCTGAAAGCTCCGAATCACCTTATTTCGCGAGTTACGAAGTCTGAAATCGCCTGGAAGCATTAGATCTAGCTGGAACTAACGGTACTGAGAGCAGAAGGACAGTTTAGACACTTTGAAGATAATAGTAAATTTGATCAGCAAAAGGGAGACTGGACAAAGTGTAGCGGTTCGGTCCAACCGCTATGTGCCTTTGAGGGTCCAGGCAGGCTTGAGTGGAGGAATGCGACTCACCCCGAAGACAAGAAGAGCGTAAACGGGGCCCGTTTGAAAACGGCTGGTTTGCGCAAATTAAAATGCAGAATTTTGAAGACGAGAACGGATTCCCAAGTCCACTTGGTAACCAGCTAGGTACAATTTTGGAAAGTGTCGGCATTTAGATTAGAACACCTTCACGTATTACTTGAACCAGCTGTGTGCTCAGGACTACACTGAACGGTGGCTATGGCTGAAACGGTGGTCAAGCCCGTGGCTGATCTGGGATACAGTGCCCAAGTTTGAGAAGCGGTTGCCAAGTCCACAGCTGGCCCAAAAGTTTCTAATCTTGCTGCCTTGACCACTTCCTTCCATGCTATCCACAGGCCTGTCCAACGTATCCCAAGATTGGCCATCATATCCAAGGCTTGGTCATGGGCTTGACCACCGTTGTGCAGGTAAGCCATCGGCTTGACCACCGTTTTCTAGACCCAGCCACTTTTTCATAAGTTGTCAACCATCTCGGCCACGACAATCGTCACTGCAACCGTTTAGTGTAGCCTCTCAGGAACTTAACTTAGTTCAAAAGACAACATGTTGTCTTTCTCTAAGAAACTGTTGCTTTTAGAATTTCCTTACAAACTGTTTAAAGTGCCTGAAATTAGCTAAAACGTTCAAAAACGACATCTAAACCTCCAATTCGCGTTGTTTCTCGATATAGGGAATCTCGAGTTGCAGTTAACCCTTAAATCGAGCTGAAACTTTCAAAAAAGGGTCTCTTAACTATCAATTTCAAAACAAAATGGTCTTCTGCACAAAATGGTCTTCGTCTACATACTTGCCCAAGAGTAAAAAAAAGCGTGCATACTTTTGCTCGCACAAACCCTGCATATTGAAATTGCCTTTACTTCCTTGTTTTTCTGTTAGTTCATGGTAACCAGAGCTCCAGGCAAATCATTTGTCACCAGCAACGTCACCAAAGATCAATTGCTGCATGCTAATACAAGTTAAAAATTAATGAAATGTTCCTGCAGACCCCTCGAGTCTTTCACACTTCCTTCGGCACACGTTGTCTTCAGTTCTTAGCGATCTAATGTTTTCGTGACCAAGACTACTTTCTCAAAGGCGGCCAACTCTTTTCCTAGAAAAATCATTGCTTTAGTTTTTGATTTTGGCAATTACGCGTAAATTGGTTCCAAAAAATGACTCAAAAAACTTCGCGGTTTGCCACTGCTTTAAATTGAGTTTCTAGAACCGAATTCTGCATTTTATTAATTTAGTGTTAACTTCATTGAATTTGGTCACTTGAGTCAATTACGATTTGCTTCGCTCTTTACCGAGAATCCTGGGTTTTTGTCAAAATTCTGTTTGAAGCCGGAAATGAGGAAATAATTAGTAATGGCGTCGCTTGAAACGTCACATAAATTGTTTTTGTCTCATTAAGATTTTTCTATGTAAATTGGAAATAGCCACGTTGGCCGAATGTAACACGATTACGTCCTCTGCCCTTGCAAATCTAGCAAATCTATGCAAGCGAATAATTGGGATTGGAAGTGATGTTAGTCGATTGAATATGCGATGAGGATGGTTACAAAAGTTGGTTCTTTGTTTCTTCCTGAACAGGTGAAATATACCATTTCAGGTCTCAGTTTTTTAATATTGCATTCTCGTGACTTTCTTAATTCCAAAACAGTTTTTGATTTATTGTTAAAAATTAAAAAAAGTTAAAAGATCCTAAATTTTTACGTATTTTTGCAATGGAAGTTTACACTTAGAGCACTATAGCAGAACAGAAGCAACCAAGTAGCCACTCACTAAAGTCTGTAAATTGTTTTTTCCAAGATTCTCATTTCCCTTTTTGGGCTTTTTACGTTGGTCTTATCTCTTTGGGTACACTCCCAACTTCCTTTTATCTGCGACAACAACTTTTTCCGCCTGTTGAGACCACCTACCGTTTTCTTTTGTGTTGTCAATTTACGTTTTTATTGTTGCGCCAAATTCGTGGGTATTCTCGCTCGTAGGTATTCAAATGTTCTCCTGTTCACCCACGTTACCAAAACATGTCAATTACGAAAAGCCATGCTTTCGCAAGCTTAAAAATGCAGCAAAAGTCTGGAAAAACATCACAAAAACACAAAGTACGTGATAACACGTTAAATTATTTAGTTTAACTAGTTTTAGTTCAATTCTAAGCGTAAATCAGTCTAAAGCGCACAGAGCTGTTCGCAGATCAATGCTCATGTCATGCACTACATTGCGTTTTTGGTCAGGAAGTCCAATTTTTGTAACTAGCTTTTTCCTTTATTTTGGCGCTTTAGTTTACCAAGAAACCCTTACTTTCGTTTAGTGATTCCCACGCACATTGAAATACAGATAGGTTTTCGGCTCGCTCTTCCCTGTTACGAAGTCAACAAAACAGAATAAACAGTCGTAAAAGGACAAAAACACTATGTCTGTTTTCAAAACATTGTTTAAAACGTAAAGTTAACAGGTTTTCACTCATGCATTCTAAGTTTTAGTTACGTGTCAATCCGCTATGTCCAATCAACCTCAATTTTTTGCCAGATTACCTGCCATAATAACATTAAGTTTACTGCTGAACCAAAAATGCCTGCAAGCAGTGCGAAGCCTTGGAGCCTAAAAAGGATGCCGTTTTCCCAATATAACGCTAGAACACTTTTAGTTCAGAAATGGTGAAACTCTGATTTGCAAACCTACAGATGCATCTGGCCGGTCAACTAAAGTTACCTGGTCAGAATGAAGCAATCCAAGTCGATACCTAACGTTTCAAAATAGGTCAGACGCGGCCACACACGGTAAAAATGGGTCACAATGGATTATGCTAATTAGTACTTTTACATTGTTTTTTGACCAGTTGTAGTCTTTCACTGTTGGAACAGAGTATATTCACATGTGTTGTCTTGAACTTGTAAATTCGATAACGCCAAACTGATTCAAGCAGATAAAATCCGTGAAACAAGTTTTGGTTATTATAGGTCATTGTTGCATTAAATTAAATTAGAATTATAAACATGAACTTTACTAA